>CM076575.1:1570448808-1570852292 GCA_034641835.2 Pinus albicaulis | reverse complement strand
GGAGCAATTTCACTTTTCTCACAGCAATCATACAAGTAGTTAAGAAAAATGCAGATAGAACATATAAGCAGATCTTACAGAAGACAAATCAGAAACAGGAAAAATGTGTGTGTTCGTTTCGGCGGTCAACAGGATGCTTCAACCAGCAAAGTCTCCTTTGGTCAGTCAGCCCAGCATGTGTCACAACAGCTCTCCAATCAGTAGATGAGTCAACTCAAGTCAACTCTACAAAAGTCAACGCTGTCCTGGAAAAGTCAACGCAGGGGCAGCAAGCTAAAAGTCAACGCATCAGCAAAACGGTCAACCCTTTGACCTCGATTTTTGTGCCAGGTAGTACGGCCTTCAAAAATCGAACCTTCCACAAGTTTTCAGGTTGATTGGACCATGTGTTGACCAAAGTCAACGCTGGTCAAACTTTCTGCGAAACCCTAGCAGCAGAAAGTCGTACTTCAGCTCAGCCGTACGGTCTGTCCTCTTCGTCCTTCACACGTGTGGCTGAAATTCGTCCTTCAGGTAGCTCGTACTATTTGATGAGAGAGGAAGATGTGAGTTGTGTTGATGATGAAAATGCTCTCCAAATTTTCCTGTATTTATATCCATCATTGGGGCGTGTGACACATCTGTTGGGCATGTGAGCCTACATTACAAAACTGACCAACCTTGCACATGTGGAAAATAAATTCAAAATATATTTTCTGCTCATCGGATTAAGACATATTATATATGGATTTTACACCTCTCTGAAAGAGGATTCCAACAAAAATATTAGCTTCTTAATCTGAGCATTACAGCATGGAGTTTGGACCTAGTTGTCCAAATTTAACACTCCCTCTCAACGAGGGAGAACTCCATCTATCAGTGCAATCAACATCGTGCGTCATCCCGCCGAAACTTGCTTTGCTGGCTTCTTTATTTCAGAACAGAAATGGGTCAGTCACAAAGACATCATCCCCCGACTGACATAATCAGTCCAGAGGTCCCAGACCCCACAAATCTTGATCCCAGATCAAGTGGTTGGACCGTGCCATCCTAGATAGAGAGTACGACAATCTCTGATGCGTCCATCAGTATTTGCTAATAGTCTCTAGCTTTTCCACACCTCATTGGCAAAATGAGAGGTACTTCCCATGAGCCCTGAACTCAATGGGTAGGATGCATACGGGGCATAGATAAATGAGTGGTGAACCAGCTCAGTAATCACAAGGGTGGGGCAGAAGCATTATGAGTGCTTATAGCTCCGAGAAGCTATCCCCAAAGCCCCCCAGAGCTCCCAGAGCTCATCGTCCAACAGGACCCACATCATAGGGTCTTTCCACGACACCAAGATTCTCACGGAAGGTTAGGAACTTGACCTTCCCCAGGGGCTTAGTGAGAATATCCGCGACTTGCTCATCAGTTCCTATATGATCGAGCCTTACGGCGCCTCGCTGTACCATATCCCGGATAAAGTGGTACCTGATATCAATATGCTTGGATCGGTCGTGGAACACAGGATTCTTAGTCATACGAATCCCACTCTGATTATCACAGAGTATCACAGTGGTATCTAGCACATGTCCAAACAGCTCACTAAAGAGCTTCCGCAACCAAACTGCTTCACAACAGGCCATACTAGAAGCAATGTATTCGGCCTCCGCGGTGCTCAAAGCCACCGACTTCTGCTTCCTGCTCATCCATGAGATCGAAGCAGAACCAAGATTGAAGCAGCATCCAGATGTGCTCTTACGATCCACCACACTGCCGGCCCAATCGGCATCAGTATATCCACGGAGTATCACACTCCCGGCAGTGTATCTCAGCCCATGGTTTATCGTGCCCCGAAGATATGTCAAAATATTCTTGGCACCAACCCAGTGAAAATGATGAGGCTCAACCATCTGTTGACTCAAAGTATTCACTGCAAAACATATGTCCGGACGGGTGTTCACTAAGAACATCAAAGCTCCTATGAGTTGATGATACTCAGTAGGATTGGCCAAGATAGGCCCTGCAGCGCTGCCACTCAACTTCTTAAAGTTGAGTTCCATCGGTGTCGACACGGACTTACAGTCCACCATCCCAAATATTTCCAGAAGCTTCACAATGTATTTTCCTTGAGAAAGGAAAATCTCTCCAGGTCTCTGCCAGACCTCCAGGCCTAGGAAGTAGTGCATCAGTCCTAGGTCCTTCATCTCGAACTCAGCAGCGAGCTCCCTCTTACATTGATGAATGAGAGGGTCAGCACCTGTCAGGAAGAGGTCGTCCACATACGGCACTAGAATGAGAGGCTTCCCCTGCACAACCTTGAAGTAAAGGTTCGGATCAGCATTACTTCGAGTGAAGCCCAGCTTCATCAAGTAACTATCCATCCTCTCGTACCAAGCTCTGGGTGCTTGCTTTAACCCATAGAGGGCTTTCTTCAACTTGCAGACATAAGTGTCTCGATCTTGAACTTCAAATCCCAGAGGTTGTTCTACATACACCTCTTCCTTTATTGCACCATGCGGAAAAGCAGTCTTGACATCCATCTGATGAAGACTCCATCCTTGCGTAGCAGCAAGGGCTATGATTGATCGGATGGTGGTATATCGTGCCACAGGTGCAAATATATCGTCATAGTCAATTCCTTCCTTTTGAGAGAAGCCACGGGCAACAAATCTTGCCTTAAAATTTTCAGCACTCCCATCAGATCCATGTTTGATCTTGTAGAGCCATTTAGCGGTGACAACAGATTTGTCCTTTGGTCTCGGGACCACATCCCAGACATCATTCTTCATGATAGACTCATATTCTTCATGCATAGCATCCTTCCAGACTTGATGCTTGATGGCTTCCTCAAAAGATCCAGGTTCAGATTGTACAATAGTACTCATGGCAGCTAGATACCCTTAGTATCTACACGGCTTCTTGCTTTCTCGGAATGTCCCCCTTGGGGCAGCATGACCCTCAGCATCTTCGAGGGTGTCCCTGAGCCATGATGGTCTCTTTCCTAGTGAAGGGGGTGGATCAATAGGGTCCATTGGCCCTTCAATATCAGGCATAGTCTCATCCTGGGGTTCTTCCAGATTTCCCGGTCTATCTTCATGATTTTCTTCAGATCTAGGAAGATCTACTACTTTCTTCAGGGAAGCATCTTCGTCGAAAGTGACATCATGGCTTATCTCTACTTCCCTTTGACCAGGTACATAGACTCTATATGCCTTAGAAGTCTCACTATAGCCCACAAACATTCCTTTCTTCCCAGTAGCATCCAGCTTACTTCTCTTTTCTTTCGGCACATGAAAATAGACAGGACATCCAAAAATTCTAAAATGTGAGACATCGGGTTTCTTACCAGAGAAAACCTCTTCGGGAGTTTTGGAGTCCAAAGCGGAATGAGGGCATCGGTTTTGAATGTACACAGCAGTATTTGCAGCTTCTCCCCACAGAAACTTAGGTAGACCCTGGTCACATAGCATGGCACGGGCAGCTTCCACAATAGTCCTATTCTTGCGTTCGGCAACACCATTCTGCTCAGGAGTATATGCAGTGGTAGTCTCCCTCTTAATGCCAGCTTCTCTGCAAAAGTCTTTGAACTCATTTGACTCATATTCAGTGCCATTATCAGTCCTCAAAATCTTGATCTTCTTTCCGGTCATATTTTTCACCAAGGCTTTGAAGGTACGGAACCACATGAAAGCCTCATCCTTCTTCTTCAAGAAGTATATCCAGGTTTTGCGAGAGAAGTCATCAGTAAATGTCATATAGTAAGAACATCCCCCCAGGGATGTTACGGGCAACATACCAGATAGATCAGAATGGACTAGTTGCAATATATCAGATGTCTTTGTGACACTAGAGGGGAAAGGTCCCCTTGTATGTTTTCCTTCAGCACAGCCCTTGCATACACCTTCATGATTATTTCGAAAATCAGGCATCCCTGTCACCACCTTCCTTGCTTCGGGAAGGGCTTTGTAATGAAGGTGTCCAAATCTTCGGTGCCATAGTTCGGTTTGTCGGATAGTATCACAAGTCATAGCTCCCAACGGACTCCCTCCAACCTGGTAGAGTGTACCAACTCTAAAACCAATTTAGATAGCTTCCTTGAAGCTCTTCCTCCACATGAGCACCTTTCCATCAGAGAAAGTTACATTGAATCCTTTGTCTTCCATGGCAGATACAGACACAAGGTTCTTCTTCAATTTAGGTACATAGAGTACATCTTGCAAACGGAGGACTTGTCCTTGGGACAAGTGGAGGGTCACAGTCCCTGTCCCTTTCATAGGATAAGTGGCATTATCCCCAAGGATAATTTCTAGATTAGTATCCCTTTCAACCATGTCAAAAAGTGCTTCCTTGAATCCGGTGATGTGTCTTGAGGCACCACTATCGATTAGCCAGACATCCATAGTGTCGGGCAGAGATGCAGCTGAGAGAGCAGATACCAGAATATACTCATTTCTTTTATCAACAACATTAGACTCCTCATACCTGGTATTTCTGGACCTCTTAGAAGGTTGATTGTTTCGTCCAAAGTGAGCCTTCCTCTTTCCTTTGGATTTGTCATTTCTTCGATTCCCATTCCTTCGGTTGTTGTTGTTATCGTCACCATCGGGAGAATCCTTCTTGAAGGGGAATTCTCTAGCATAGTGTCCAGGCCTATGGCAGGTGAAACATTTACCCTTCTTTTCTTGAGTCTTAGTCCTTCCTTTGTCCTTAGAACCACCAGAGTTCTTCTTTCGGGAATGAGCACCATAGGCAGCATTTCTTTCATTATCAAATTCCTTCATCCTTGTTTCTTCTTGCATACATCTTGACAGAAGCTCATCAAAGTTAGGACTGGTATTATTGTTGAGAATGGTAGTTGTGAATACTTGCCATTCATATGGAAGTCCTCCAAGTGCGGTGAGAACCATCTCACGATCAGCTATTGTCTCCCCAATAGCTAGAAGATTGTTCCTGGTTTCGGTCAACTTCATAAAGAAAGTTTGAATAGACTCGTCTCGGCCCTTCTTCATATTCTTCAGCTTGTTCTTGAGGAATAGCACTTGGTTCACATTGTTTACTTGGAACATAAGTATCAATTTGTCATACATCTCCTTGGATGTGCCTAGTTCAGATATGTAGGCAACCAGACTCTTATTTATGGATTCCCTGATCAGCAGCTTTGCTCTGATTTCTCCCTTCTTATATTTGTTTCTAACAGCAGCAGAGGCATTGGATGGAGGTTCTTGAATCTTCCCTATCACATGATCCAGGAGATCATGATCTTCCAATTTGAGATCTAATATCATCTTCCAGGCATGGAAGTCATCACTTCCAGTCAGCTTGTCATTCTCCTTGAATTCAAGACTAGTGGAACCCATTTCTTCCGGTGATGATTGCTATAGATAGAGTTTGTCTTCACCTCAGCTCCGATACCATGTAAAGTTTTGTAGATGTTCTATGCTAGGAGCAATTTCACTTTTCTCGCAGCAATCATACAAGTAGTTAAGCAAAATGCAGATAGAACATATAAGCAGATCTTACAGAAGACAAATCAGAAACAGGAAAAATGTGTGTGTTCGTTTCGGCGGTCAACAAGATGCTTCAACCAGCAAAGTCTCCTTTGGTCAGTCAGCCCAACATGTGTCACAACAGCCCTCCAATCAGTAGATGAGTCAACTCAAGTCAACTCTACAAAATTCAACGCTGCCCTGGAAAAGTCAATGCAGGGGCAGCAAGCTAAAAGTCAACGCAGCAGCAAAACGGTCAACCCTTTGACCTCGATTTTTGTGCCAGGTAGTACGGCCTTCAAAAATCGAACCTTCCACAAGTTTTTAGGTTGATTGGACCATGCGTTGACCAAAGTCAACGCTGGTCAAACTTTCTGCGAAACCCTAGCAGCAGAAAGTCGTACTTCAGCTCAGCCGTACGGTCTGTCCTCTTCGTCCTTCACACGTGTGGCTGAAATTCGTCCTTCAGGTAACTCGTACTATTTGATGAGAGACGAAGATGTGAGTTGTGTTGATGATGAAAATGCTCTCCAACTTTTCCTGTATTTATATCCATCATTGGGGCGTGTGACACATCTGTTGGGCATGTGAGCCTACATTACAAAACTGACCGACCTTGCACATGTGGAAAATAAATTCAAAATATATTTTCTGCTCATCGGATTAAGACATATTATATATGGATTTTACACCTCTCTGAAAGAGGATTCCAACAAAAATATTAGCTTCTTAATCTGAGCATTACAACATGGAGTTTGGACCTAGTTGTCCAAATTTAACACATGCATATATCTATAAAGAATATTTCTCCTGTAAAATATTACTGAAGTGGAATCCACGTACTAGAAACTATGTTATAGTAAGATATTGTAAATCTTTCTACATGACCAATCGTTTGAAAAACATTCCTTCAACAGAAAGGGAAAAACCACAATTTAATTACTAATTTTATAAATATGTTAACTCTAACAAAACAACTTTTCCATGCTGCGGGAAAGTCTTAAACTTAAGGAAACTTTGAGGTTATCGTCAAAAGTACAAGACCAAAACATTGCACCGTAAATATTATTATACAATGATTAAAAATTTCTCCCTTTCATAAATAGAACATACTGACTCAAAACTGGACATGCAACCCCTGAAGATTTCAGACAGAGTCTCAGTAAATGTATAGGTATGCAACCAATAAATCTGAGTGAGACTCATGAATTAAAAAGTAAACTAGAGAACAATACTACATTAAGTTAACAAAAGAAGACTGCTATTGAGATTTCTTTAAGTCTAATTTCCATGGAACCAAGCTGAGCATCTAAATGCCGGAAACCTTGTAAGACCTCCTGAGGGACTCAAAGTACCTATTAAGGAAATCATCGAGGGTTAGTTAAATCCTCGTAGCTCCAAAAAAAAGTGTATCCATGTTTGTGTCTTGCAAAGTTAAGACCAAAGGCATACCTGTGCCGTAGAAACCATCTCTATTCAGTAAGTTAAAACCCTACTGCCCAAACAAGATATGGAGACGAGTATAATAGACTTAAGTGTTTTATATACCTGAACGAGTTGGCTTGCAGCAGCTGCAACAAATCCTACATCAAAACATTGAGAAGAGAATTTCTTAACCAAAATATCAAAGAAAAATGGAGCAGAAAACTATGAAAGCAGAACCGAGAGAAAAATGAGATGGGTGAGATTAATTTTCAGTGTCGAGGAAGCCGTGACCGAGTGTAAGGGACTTGGGTAGTAACATCCCAGTCACAGGAGCAACAATACTAAAATTTTAAAGCCATGAATGCAGAGCCGAACCCTTCCCAGGAGTAGAGACCCAAACTATGACAGAGTAACCACTTAAATCTAAAAGGACCACATGGAAACCCTTCCCCACATTCAAATCAGAGGTGAAGTAGCCAAGAAGCCCAAGGAAAATAACATGGAAGGTTGTAACAAGAAAAAATCACCTCTTTCGACGTATCATAATCACTAGCGCCAAGTGGAAATTCTATAGATCTAAATAGTTCTAGGATGGTGGAATGGTCACAAAGATGCAGCACCATGGAGCCAGCTCAAGAATGATGAACGATTAAGGTTTTGGTAGGGGTCATTAACCTAAGCCAAGACCCGAAAACCTTCATCCGTATATTTAGACCCTTAGATCCAATGACACAAGAAAAAACAAGTGTCCTCCACTTATGCTATGATTTCATGCGAAATTCATAATAATTAAATTCATAATTAAGAAATCAGATCTGTGTTACTTACCAAAAATTATCACTTAAACTCTAAATGATACATCAGTATCGAAAATATTCATGCGAGTCGTAGAGAAAAGGACCACCATAGTTAGGTAACATTTAGTCAAAGTTAATATATGCATATGGAGAGGCTTAATGCAAAATTGAGACACGTATTCGTGGTCTATACATGTGACTAATGAAACGGTATTATGATATGGCAATGAAATGTATAATTATATGTTTTCATATTAGGATAATAATTTATGTAGGGTGAAAAAAACTTGGAATATTAGAAAATTATCATTCCTGACTTGCAAAGTTTTTTTTTTTTAATATATGTACTGTCATGGACATTACAAGCAATATCAGAGAAGTGTTCGTACGTTGGGACCCTAAAGGTCACCTAACATGAAAATTTATGTGTTTAAAAGATGCACAACAAGGAAATAAAATTGTTGCAGATGATATGAGGAGGGTATCGTCCCAAAAAACACCTCGAAATGCAAGGGAAGCTACACCCCAACCCCAAATAGAAATAAATCCTAAAATGTGGATTCAGCTAAGCGTAGATCAACACCAACAGACTAGTAGACTGTTGGAGGAACAACAACACCAAACCAGTATCTTGCTAAGCACTGTACAGAAGCTACAAGAAGAAATGATATGGGTTAGGAGTGACAATGAGCGCTTGATGCAAAAGAAGGAAAGGATACTCAAAAGCCTTTCTGACAAGCAGAATCAAGGAGTGCTACAACCCAGTCATGATAGATAAATGCAAGAAAAAAATGAACGACAAGCTAGGGATCAAACCAATGATAGAATGGAAATAAGCCATTCCCAATGGAGTAACAAAAACAGAAACTATAATGAATCTGATTCTATAAATGTGTCAGAACAACAGGAAATTAAGAAACAAAAAGTGGAGCTACAGGCTGAGTTCCAAAAAATAAAGCCACCTATGTTTGATGGAGAAGCAGAAGAGGTGGTTGAAGATGGCTGATAAATATGAACAATTACTTCCAAGTTTATGAGTACAATAGAAATCTTAAAGCCATATTGGCCATCTATCAGTTGAGAGAGAAGGCCACCCTGTTGTGGGAGTAAGTCAAGAATGCCCGTAGTATTGAAGATCAAGATGTGTAATGGGATACATTTCAACAATATTTCAAGGACAAGAATCTAACAGAGAGGTTCTATGACTAAAAGGCCAGGAAATTTGATAACTTGAGGTTGGGAAAAATGACAATGGATGAGTACATAACCAAGTTCACTTCCCTATTAAGGTATGTTATTTGAGGGATGAAAAGGCGAAGGTTTAACGATTTTTGATTAGTAACACTATTAGCGATGAAATAGATAACTAAACTGGTACCTACTTTTTGAGGTAGCAAGAAAAACACCCAATTTTGAAATGTGGTGATGAAGAATCACTTTTTTTTGGAGCATGTTTTTGGCACTTTAATTTTTTTCAATTTTGAATAGTGGGTGTGTATCACCACCAAATTTTTTTTAGATGACTGATTTTGATGCTATAAATTTTCTAATGTCTTCTTCTTCCTTGAGATGTTTATTTTTAAGTGCATTTATGTACTTGTGTTTCAAAATGAAAATAATTGTTTTTTTTTAAATAAAAATTTGTAATGATATCTTCACTTTTTCACATAGATAAAAAAATGAAAAAAGAGTCAATATTATAAAGTTTATATTTTCTACATGTTTATGTATTGTTAATTAATATTTCAATTCACATCAAATAATTTTCGCTAAAAACCCAATATTTTGAACCATATAAGAAAAAAATACAAATTTTCAATTAAATAGAATGCAAAAATAGACTTTTCAAGACTTTTTGTTAAAAAAACATGTTAAATAAACAAATTTTTTGGGACATATTAACAAAAAAACTTTAGAAAATAGAATTTTTATTGAATTTTATGTCAACAAATAATAGTAATCACATGTTTTCTGAAAAAAATAAGGATTCTTCTCATAAAACATCAAAGTCTAAAAATTACAAGTAAAACTGATTAATAGATCTCAAACTTGAGCTTTATTTGCAAGCGTAACTTTAAGATCATCAAAAATATCAACTAATACATGTTCAACATCATCTAGAGCATCACTGATGTCTTCTTCCACAACATTTTCTGCTTCATTTTGGTCATTGCCATCTTCTAATGGATCTTTCATGTATGCAAATCTTCCAAAGTGTCCCTTTTCAATCTTTCCATATAATGGTGGTTGAGGTTCTTTTTCTTTTTTTGCCACACGTGATTCATTAAAATTCCCTTTCCTCAAACCAACTTCTTGCTTCGCATCTGGAAGTAATTCAAGAGCGTTAATTATTTGTTGAATAAATTTGCATTGCCCTAGGTATTTCACAATTGCAATGCACCTTCTTCCTTTTGGTAGGCAACATGCTAGTGTTGTACCCAATCATCAAGCAAAAAAGAAACAAATAATAAAATTAGTATAAAGACATAAAAAGTAAAAAATAAAATATTTAAATTTAAATTTGTATAATAAAACTTACCTGAACCCGAGAATAAATCCAAAACCTAATCTCCTTCATTTGAACATAAATCTATAAGGTAGTTAATCAATTCTTGCAATTTTTGATAAATGTTAACTATATCTCCTTTTGCATCTTTACCCTCATATGTTAGTTTTCTTACAACTGCATAATGAACCAATACTTTACTATGACTCTTCCCATCTACTCGATTGATAAGAATATGCTTATAGCTATCCTCTTTTTTCCAACATTCAACATGAATGAACTCACAATCATTTATAATAGGCTGATCTTTGGAAGAAAAAATATTTGACTTATGCGTGTAACATAGCATAGTAAAAGTTCAATTAAATTGTACATAAATAAAAAAATTTAACATTAATCAAAGATACAATTTCAAAGTCTTACCATGTAAGTTGCATCCTTGAGTTTGATTTTCTATTGAAGCTTGTTAATAACATGGCAAACTGTGTGTCTGAATGTAATGTCACAAATCGCAAAAGTGGTGATGTTGTCACTTATTGAAAAAATGTAACCACTTTACTAAAATATTGATAAGTATATGGTTCACTATCATATTCAATGTCTCGGAAATTGAAACCATGAGGAATATCTACAATAACTAGGGCATATTCTCTTTTAGGTATTAGTGATGTAATGTCTTCACAGTCACCTTGTATTATTTGATATTGGATATTGTCGAGCCCATTCCAAATGTAATGATTAAGAGTAGGATCAAGTTCAACATTCATAAGACACTTATTTCTCATCTTTTCCAACTTAATATTTCCAATAAATATTGTGAAAGTACTTGGTACTCCATTTCCATCCTTCTTCGACATATTTAATGACATTGTAACACCTCCCATTTCGAAAAAAAAAAAAATCTTCTAATTATAGCGTTATCTCCAACTTATTATTATGGTTAGATTATTATTCGTCGTGTTCCGAGGTATTTCTGTCATTAAAAAAGTACTTTGCTACATTATATCACTGTTTATTCATTTACTGGTTATGACAGTATTCAAATTGCCACGGGGTTAGTTACCATTTTCTCTTAAGATAGAATTCTCTCTCCTCATTCACTATGGAATTGGTATATTAATAAGACTTCCCTTTTCCACTTATGAATATAATATTCATAATGAACTTGGACCACTAACATTTCTTACACTTATTCCTTTTTCTGTAAAAGTCATTAGGTCAATTTTATTTACTCTCTCACAATAATAATGGTATTACTATACCCTTTCCACATATATATTTAAATATATCTAACTATATTTAATTAACCGATATAGGTTTATACTCACCTTCATAGGTGGTATTACCATTTGTTTAACATTTACAAGCAATTCTCAGACTTATAAATTCCTCATGAAAGTTTACATTTACCCTACTTTAATTATAAAAGTATTTGGTATTATCGATAGTAAATCTACTCTTAAATCTTATGCTTATATATACCAATCAAGACTTATATATATGTATAAGTGTTTAACAAATTTGGTATACATTAAATTACTCTTGTCAAAACTTACGTTTTTAACTTGGGATAAAGTCCTTGCTTGACTCCCACTAAATATTTATATTCATGTTTCAGTCAATTAAACCAAATTCATATTTATGAGACCTAGTGACTTTAATTGTGAGATCTTGCCAAGGTGGATTCCCACTCTCCCAACGTGGCTTATGGACGTATCCATCGTCACAGTACATTTAAGAAACGTTCCCTATATGAAATTTGTTTTGGTTCTCACGAAATCTCCTTCATTAATATTTTTTTCAGTCTATTATTTCATTGTTGAACTTCGGGCTAAGATATTTTCTTTAATTAATGGAGATGGTACTCGTTGCATGACACTTGATACCAAACCACTGTAAAGAAGATATATTGGGTTATGTTTAAATTAATGTGAAGGTATTGGATCATGTGGTTACGGATGTAACCTCTTGAGCTGCGAGAAATCCCTCTGACTGTTTCCAATGATTGAGACATGGACGATCATGATTCTATTGACTTTAGGGTTTTCGGGCTTCATAAAATTTTACTTTTAAAATGAAGCTTCATTTTCATTGGTCATTTTTGGTTGAGAACACATTTCTTCTGCGTTATACCTCTTTTCAGTTGTTTGTATTTCTTTAAGTTCTTTCATTGGCCTTATTGATGAAGAACAATGTCATGGGTATGAAGAGGGCTTTAAGATTTCATAAGGAGACTAATTTCTTCGAATTTTCCTAGTAATACGTTCAAGCTCTAAAGTCCCTTTCCCTTTTCTAATGTCATGAATGTTATTTTTAAATCACCATCTATGATTTCTTATCTTTTCTTCTTATGATTTCCTCGTGTTAAGGAAAGGAAAAAATGGCGTTTTTCTTGTTTATGTCGAAAGCATTATTTTAGTTCACTAGCATCGCCTTCTTCTGCACTTCATGTTTTTTCTATTCGTTCACTTCCAGATTTCATTTTTTTTTATTTCTGTTTATTACTATATGGATTTTAAAAGGGAGAACTATGAATGTCAATTTTGGCACAAGTTTAGTAGCATATGATAATTCTCTTCATTTCGTAATAGTGAGTAATCCTACCTCGCTACATCCTTTCGTTTATACTATTATAACCAGGTCGTTAATTCTCCAAACACTCATTATCAATTTATTCAAGTAAAGGTTTTCAATACCCAGAATGCTTTGTTTTCTTCTAACTATATAAATTCGTAGAAATTATTCGCAGACAGTTTCCTATCTGTGGTCGTTCCAAATTTCTAGGTGTTTTCTATTTTATAAATTTTCAATGTAGTTTAGAAATGTTTTTATTAGAGATAAATAGGTCTTTCTATAAGACAAAATCAAGAATAACATTCCTCAAAATGTTGGTGTTATTCTTGACAACATCATGTCTCTCCTTGGTGTTCAATACGATGGAGAATGAAATCTTAGTATGCTCCTTTACCTAGTTGTTATTTACACAGTTAATATCACTTAAAATTTATAAAATATGAATGTCAGTTTCTAATTTGGAATAATTTATTTAACTCTTTGCTTTATTGAAATCCAAATTCAAACTCATCTAATGGTTTCTCATCAAAATTCTGTCGTTTCATCTTGTTGAGATTTAAGTATTTTTAGTTTCGTATGAGTAGTTAGACTGTAAGTTGTATTCTCTGTTTGAATGATTTAAAGCTTAAGTCAACATATGGTTCAGGAGTGACCAATCCTATGGTCTATCATATACACACCACTAGCTATTTTGCAGATACTATGCTTCTATCATATTAAATAATATAATAATTAATTTAACTATGGCATTCTGTATGAGCATTAAATTCTCATTCCTTTTTCTGAATGCAGAAATTTACATGGAATTGAAATATCCTAGGGTATTTCATTTTCATATTTCCCACTAATAATGTATTTGTCCAATATATAATTTTTTTTTGATATAAATTTTCTAATCCAACTTTTGATTTCCCCTTTTTCAGGTGTCTGACTATACGTCAACTAATCTCAGAACTGTTATACCTCCCTACTTTTCTATTGTTTCCATAATATATGTAGTATTTGTGTACAAGTTGATTAGATGCCCCTTTGGGCCTTCTCCTATGCACTGTGCATATGTTTGTTGAGATACATTCTAGTTTATATTTAAAAAGGGAAGAGTTCCCTCTGTATAACCTTTATTATAACATCTCTTGTTTAAACTGTAAAGTTTTTTTGTGAAGTGAGGACATCTCTACAGATGTAGCTAATTAGACTTATCACAGATACATATTTAATTAGTTACTTTATAAATCCTTCATTTCTGAGAATATAATATTGGAATTACAAGTTAGTATTTCCATTTCATATTTAAATTCTTCTTTCAGTGTTAAGGTAGCAACACCTCATCGATATATGCATGAGTACTTTTCTATCTAGAAAGTATTAATTCATGGTTTATCCTTAACAATTATACTATAGTACAGAAATTATTAAGTATACAGTTCTTTCATTGATTAGTCATGTATAAATACTACAATACATAAATTGCTTACTATACTATTCTTTCATTTATCATTCATGCATATATATATTTGTTTAGATTTTATTTCAAAATGAAATGTACAGTTTGATAATATAAGACTAAAGCAGATTCATTAACAACATACAATTTTCCTATGAGGTACCTACCCTCAGATCTAAACTGGATATTTGGTTTAGACATTCTTAGAGTTGGTCCTCTACAGAGTTATGTATGTACAAAACCACATAATGGACTATTTCATTATAGTCAAATCTATTCAACGTGTAGACCTCTAGAATTAATTTCTAATTCATTTAACTTCCACAGCATAAGCACATATTTAGATGCAGAATTTCAGATAGACCCAACTACTTTACTTTCTCATAAACTCAGAACTAAAGTATAATTTAAACAAATCAAATTAAATGTGCATACCACTTAAGGTAGACTAGGTTCCTCCCAACCTTAGAGCTCTCTCTCCATAGCTCACCCCCTAGCAAAGATCCTTTTCTCCAGCAATAGGAAACCCTTTGTCTATTATAAATTAGCTTATTTAAGCTTTCTTCCCCCCCCCCCAGCCCATTTCCCTTAACTGTGTCCAATTAAATCAAGATGATACTGTGCGTAGGCTTTCCCTTTGTTTCTTCCACAAAGGTACTTTAAAGCTAGCTTTTCTACTTCTAGCTTTATTCCACCTCTTCCTAGTAATTTCCTATTTACTGGGGAAACTTTTTATATTTTTATCTCCAATCTAAATTTATTATTTAATTTATTCCTTCCAATTATTTTTGGAAGACTATGAAAGTCTTACAACCTTATCCATCCTCATGGATTTGGTTCCCAGATCTGTAATCCTAACCCAGTCTTTGCACATAAATTTCCATTTTATTTTATTAACTTGAAACAATAAAATAAATCCACACAATTGTTTTCTATTGGGGTCCACTGTGACATTTTTGACTTATTAAAATGTCTAATAAAAGCATAAAAACTGGAGATATTTCATATTCCCCCTCTAAAAATAGAAGACCATCCTCGGTGTTGTAAAGAAATAAAATAAAATTCACTGTTCAAATAGTGATGGGTATTTGTCCTTCATATCTTCCTCTCACTCCAAAGTAGCCTCTTTGGGTGCAAAGTGCCTCCACTACACTTTCACCCTAGCCATTGTCCTATTTCAGAGCTCAATTTCTTCCTGTGCCAAGATTTGAAGTGGCTCTGGAAGGAATTCCCCTTCTGGTTCCACCTGTATCACATTCCAATCAATAACATGAGTAGGATCATTCACATACCTTTTTAATAATGAAACATTAAACACATCGTGAACCTTAATCTGAATAGGTAAAGGAAACTTTTATGCAACTGGTCCAACTCTTTCCAGTACTTCAGAAGGTCCACAGTAGGGTGGAGCTAGTTTTTCACAACTACCAGTGTGAAAAGTACTCTTTCTAGGCTTAATCCTTAGATAAACATGTTCACCCACATTGAATTATCTGTGAATTCTCTTTTTTTTTGCATACATTTTTCTGCCTGTCTCGTGCTGCTTTGATATTTTGCTGAATTTTCCTTACAATTCTTTCCATTTCCGGTAAAGCATCCAGCCAAAGTTTTAACTTATCCTCCAGTTGACTCCAACTGAGAGGTGTATGGAACTTTCTACCATAAAGTTCTTCAAAAGTACTCGTCTTGATTGAAGCTTAGTAGCTATTTTTGTAGGCAAACTCTGCTGAGTGTAGAAAGTCCTCCCACTTTGTTGGCCTGTCCATAACATACATTCTTAACATGTATTCTAAAATCTATCTTTTTCTTTCAGTTTGACCATCAGTTTGGGGATAGTAGGTAGTATTAAAATTTAATTTGGTACCCATACCCCCAAATAGACTCCTCCAAAAAGCGGTAGTAAACTTTGCATCTCTTTTTGAGATGATCATCTTAGGAATACCATGCAATTTTATAATCTCTTTCATAAATACATTAGCTACTTGAACTGTGCCAAAAGTAGATTGTACAGGTATAAAGTGAGTATATTTAGTCAAAGTATTAACTACTACCATAATAGAGTCATGTAATCCATGGAAACTGTCTCCAACTTCCATTCTGGGATGGGCAAAGGATTCAACAATCCAGATGGATGTTGATGTTCTACCTTCACTTGCTAACATTCTATACATCTAGCCAAGTAATTTTCCACATCCTTTTTCATACTAGGCCAGAACAATTTATTTCTTAAAGTTGAAATTAATTTCTAGTATTCGGGATGTTCCTGCATAGGGTCTCTTATGGTACTCATCCAGAATTTCCCTCTTTAATGAGTCCACATTAGGAATGTATAATATATCCTTATAACAAACAAATCCATTCTGGTTTTGTGTATACCCTTTTATCTCTTTTTTCATAATTTTTTTTATGAAATTTTCATAGTTTTGGTCTTGTTCCATCACTTCTTCTATCAATCCCTCGATATCAAAGCTAGTACTACTTCCAAAATTACTCACATTTTACAAAGCATTTCGACTTAATGCATTTGTAATATTGTTTTCCTTCCCCTTAATATGTTTGATCTCCATGTCAAACTCACTAAGGAAGGACAACCATCTAGCTTGCCTAGCATTCAAATCAGTTTGTGTGAAGAAATACTTTAAATTGATGTGATCTGTCATCAATATAAACCTTTTCCCTAGAAGGTAATGTCTCCACATATTCAAAGCATGTATTATAGAAGCTAGTTCTAAATCATAAACACTATAGTTCTGTTCATTTTTCTTGAGTTTCCTTGATTCATAATCTATAACTGAGTTTCCTTATAGTAACACTCCTCCTAATCCCTCTCCATTTATGCAGTGTATTGTTTTGTCTAAGAAATTTAACATGGCTTTCTATTTTTCTAACTAGTCCATTCATACCAATACATCATAGGACCCTAAAGTTATAATATTCATATTCAGTTCAGTTTTGTATCCATTCAAATCTATGGCTGTCTAGGGTAATTTGTGAGTCACTTTCATTTTTGTCCCAGTAGCTAACTGAACTAGCCATGAATGCTAAAATTTATCTGATTTTAATTTTCATTTTTTTACCATTTGAGGACTTATATAACTTAAGGATGCACCTGGATCTATTAAAAAAAAAACAGGTTGTTCAACGATCACACCTTCTACTTCGACCATAGTAGACTGGTCCTCAGCTTGACGATCTTCCGGGGCAACACTGATTTTGGGAATGTTTCTTGCCACATCATTTACAACATTTTCTTCTCTTCGTACTTGTATAGTATGAATGTTTCTGTGTGGATAGTCTCTCAGCAAATGAGGTTCTCCACAACCCTAGCACTATAGAGATTCCCTCATTTTAATAGTTCCTTCTCCCTTATTGTTTCCATTAATCTGTTTGGATCCTGTTTGTGATTGAGCTAGTTGATTTTCTCGAGTTTTGGTAAATTTCTTCCTTTGGTGATTTCTCCCAAAATTATTTAGGTAAGCTGGTTTTGTTCTTTTCCCACTAGAATCACCTTTATTTTTGTTCTGCCAATTCTTTGCTTGTCCATTTCTTCCCTTGAACTACTAGTAACACAACCTCTCTTTATGCACCACTTCGTCCATGGTCTTGGGATTATCAAACTCTATCTTGTCCTCGTATATAATAGGTACGTAGTTTAAAAAGCGTTGTACCTTTTCTTTCTCTTCCATTATATAAGGTACATAGCAAAGCAGGTTGGCGAATTTGGTCACAAATTCATCAATATTAGGTTGTCCCAACCTAAGTTCATGAAACTCTTTTTCTTTATCATCATAATAACTTTCGCTCAGATATCTATGTTTGAATTTGATTTGGAAATCCTCCCAAATAATAGTTTTATCATCTATGACATGAACCATCTTGGTTTCTTCCCACCACAAGGTAGTCTTTCCTTGGAATTGATAGATATCCAGCCTGGCTCTCAAGTTACTTTAATATTCATAACCTGAAGGTATTTTATCATTTTTAGAAGTGAAGCTTCAACATCTTCCTCCTTATCTCCATCATAGGAGGGAGGCTTGATTTTATAGAATTCACCCTATAATTCCTTATTCCTCCTAGAATTTTGTCTAGGGGCATCATCTTCCTCACACTCTTTTCAGTGATTTATAGTTCCCCTTCTCCTTTTTCAAGAGCCTTCACCTTCGTGACTATTCTGGGAGGTCAATTCTATTATTAACATGTCTTGCTCTTCACTAGATAAATATAGCCTTTCATTGTGGTTTTTCAGTTGCATCATTTCTCTTTGCATTCGATTCATCTTAGCCATCAATGGAGAATTTGGATCTGTTGGATTTTCTCTACCACCCAGATCCACATACATATCATGCCCTTCACTCATGGTGTCTACATTACAATTTATATACATTACAACTTATATACATTACAATGTAGATTATGAATCAAGGAAACTCAAGAAAAATGAACAGAACTATAGTGTTTATGATTTAGAACTAGCTTCTATAATACATGCTTTGAAGATGTGGAGAAATTACCTTCTAGGGAAAAGGTTTATATTGATATGTATGTGGATCTGGGTCCTCACCGAGGAACCAAAGAGACACATTGTAATGTATATAAATTGTATCCCTTGGATGTATTGAGGGGAGGATATTTCTGCAATAAATTTTGTGTGTTAAGAAATTGCTTCTAGTTGAATAAATTTCAGTTCTCGTTGATTACCAAACTGTCTTGAATTGATATTTGTGAGGAAATTTGTTTAATTGTGAGGCAATTGAACTCTGTGCATGTATAATTATTGAATTGAACTGTTGTACAGTCTCTGCATCCCTCTGTCCATTTTTTCTCTCGAATTTTTTGAACAAGCTCTGTGAATTAAATCCAAACCACAGATGAGGTCTGTGTATGATCGTGGCCATCGAACTCTGTTTAATGGTAGTGAAAATCCCGCCTAAAGAGAATTATACTTGTTTTGCTATTAACTGAGAGTCTCTGTCACGAGGTTAGACCCTAAGTCTGTGAACTTGAATGAATAGAAAGGATAGCGTGACCCCGAATTAACTTTGGTCAATCACTGTTCCAAACCCGAGAGTGCGTTGGCAAAACTGAACCACCCATACCTCACCGCTTTTGTGGAGTAAGCGGTATTTTCCATTTGGGAGCGATTCCATAAAGCATCTGACACGTGGCATACGACGGGGTTCCAAAACCGCCCTCATCGCATGCTAACGATCGACATTGGAGCCCACACGATATTGAGGTATACCGTTCAATCAGGAGACTGATCATCGAATGGAGATCGCATTCGGAAGTAGCCTGGAGGTTAACCAAGGTATAGTTGTGTGTATTTAATGGAATTTCTGCCGATCGTATGTGTGGTTCCATCCTAAAGTACATCAAGTGTTCCATTGGTGATGTAATCGGGTGATTCACGTAAACCCCAGAGTATTTAACCTTTACCATATAATTAAATATTGAAGTTGGCGCCAATTCGATATTGGAGATATTGCGGAGTTATAAGGGTTGACATGTTTAAATTTTTCTCAAGGTTTGCTAAATGTGTTATTTATCAATTCTCTGAAATTGATAAATAAAATTACAAGAAGTTGTGGAAGACCACGTGGCGAGGAACTGAGTCAATTGAGTGCAAATGCTGACAGAGGTACGATAAGAGACTAGCTCTCCTTCGGGGCCGACTTTGAGTTTTGTTGCTATAATTTGTGGTATCAGAGTGTTTTGGAGTTTTTTTTGTAGAGAATTAACATGGCAATCCGAGTTGGTAGAGGTGTTGGCAGAAGGATACTCGTTTCCAAAGCAGAAGTGTTCGAGAACTTGCAGAGGATCCAATCCAGAATGGATGCCATAGAGTGAAGATAGCCCAGAGATCCTGAAGACATCAGTGAACCTGAAATAGAAGAAGCTGGAGAAATTGTTGAGATTCCTCCTGACATGAGGCTCCTCAAAACTGTTATGGGGTCTGCAGTTAAGCCTAAGATTGAAGTGTCGAGTTTTGTAGGAGGACTGAATCCAGAAGAGCTGGTGGACTGGATTAATGAAATGAACAATTTCTTTGACTATGAAGAAATGAGTGAAGATAAGAAGGTCAAGTTTGCAGTAACAAAGCTGAAGGGGTACACTTTGTAGCTGGAGAGGTAGGTCTGCAACAACAGAGAGATTGGACCAGAATGACAATACAAATTGTACAAATTCTGCTTACAAATACCAACCAATATTTTTGAAAATCAAAACCTGTACGTAGGTTGCTCAGCAGGGCACAGGCAGCAGAGATTTGTTAAGGACAAGAGTTGAAATTTCAAGACACACCAGAGAAGACTGCCATATATTTGAATGGTCTCAAGCTGGAGATCCAATATGAGATTGGTCTTCTATCTCCTAATATAGTTGAAGAGGCCCATCAGATGGCCTTGAAAGCAGAAGAGAAAATCCTGAGGAAGAAGTCTACCAAAAAGAGAGGTACTTTCCATGGAAAGGGAAGTCAGGGTGGTAGAGGAAACCCTGCTACACCCAGAGATGGAGCTAAGAGTAGCTCACCTCAGAGTGCATCTATAGAGAGTGATGCAAGAGGAATAAGGGGTTCTTACATAGGAAGAGGAGGCAGAGGCAGAGGCAGATAATGGAGGTGCTACAGATGTCAGCAAGTGGGACACAAGCACTATGAGTGCCCAGAGAATGTGGGTGTTGGTCCAAGAAATGTTGTTGTTGCCTAGGCTCGAGAAGAGGCAGCAATTGAAGAAGAAATTATACTAGAGAGGGGAGAGTCCTTGGTGGTTAATAAGGTCCTGTTGAAACAAACTAGAGAGGTCACTGAGCCTGCACAAAGGAAGACTTTTTTTAGGAGCATATGCAAAGTCCAAGGGAAATGCTTCCAGCTAGTCATTGATAGTGGTAGCACAGACAATCTGGTTTCCATTGAGGTGATAGAGAAGTTGAAGCTGAAGACAAGGGAGCATCCAACTCCCTACAGGGTATCCTGGCTACATAAAGGGCACCAACTGATTGTAAAAGAGTAGTGTGAGATAGAGCTACAAATGGGAAAATACAAAGACAAAGTCCTGTGTGATGTGATGCCCATGGATGTGTGTGACATACTGCTGGGTAGAACTTGGCAGTTTGATAGAGTAGTAGTGCATGACGGCAAGAAGAACACTTACAAGATCTTCAAGGATGGAGTACATCATACATTGATACCCATGGAAGAAGGAGAGCCATCAAGCAGAGTGATTGATCCAAAGACCTTGTTGCTGAGCGGGAAGGAATATCTACAGCAGATAGAAGAAGAAAAGGTAAGTTTTTCTTTAGTTTGCAAACCTAAGGTAGTTCTTACTTCTACAAAGATTTCTGATTTTCCAATAGAAATCCAAGATATGTTAGACAATTATTGTGACATTGTTGTGGATGATTTACCTGATGAGCTGCCACCTTTGAGAAAGATCAGCCATCAGATAGATTTTATCCCTGGTTCAAATCTGCCAAATAAGGAAGCCTATAGAATGACTCCTACAGAAAATGAGGAAATCAGGAGACAAGTACAAAAATTGGTGGACAAAGGACTGATCAGAGAAATTTTGAGTCCATGTGCAGTACCAGCAATATTGAGCCCAAAGAAAGATGGAGGCTGGAGGATGTGTACTGATTCCAGAGCAATAAATAAGATAACAATCAGGTACAAATTCCCTTTTCCCAGAGTTGAGGATTTAATGGATTGTTTGAGTGGTGCAAAATATTTTTCAAAGATAGACTTAAAAAATGGATATCATTAGATTAGAATAAGATTGGGAGATGAGTGGAAAACTTCATTTAAAATGAATGAAGGACTGTATGAATGGATGGTCATGCCTTTTGGGTTATCAAATGCACCTAGCACTTTTATGAGACTTATGAATAAAGTTTTGAAGGAATTCATTGGTAAATTTTTGATAGTGTATCTGGATGATATATTAGTTTTCAGTAAAACCAAAGAAGAACATTTAAGGCATGTTAATTATGTCTTGAAGAAGCTGCACCAAGAGAAACCGCTGATAAACTTAAAGAAATGTTCATTCATGAAGGAAGAGTTGGTGTATTTGAGCTTTGTTGTTTCTGCAGAAGGATTGAAGATGGACCTAGAAAAGTTTAAGGTAATTGTGGAGTGGCCTTCACCCAAAAATGTTTTTGAGGTAAGAAGTTTCCATGGACTTGCCAGTTTTTACAGGAAATTTATAAGAAACTTCAGTAAGATTAATGCACCCATTTTTGAGACAATAAAGAAGAGAAAACAACCATTTAAATGGACTGCTGAAGCAGAAATAAACTTTAAAATTTTGAAGCAAAAGATAACTGAAAAGCCTGTTTTGATTCTGCCTGATTTTACTAAACCATTTCAAGTGAAGTGTGATGAAAGTGGAGAGGCCATTAGAGTTGTGCGGAGTCAGAATGATAGGCCCATAGCCTATTTTAGTGAAAAGCTGAAAGACACTAGAGGAAGTATTCCTCTTATGAGAAGGAATTCTATGCATTTTGTCAGGCATTAAAAAAATGGAGGCATTATTTGATGTCCAAGGAATTTGTATTATATTCTGATAATCATGCTTTTCAGTATATTGTACAAGAAATTTCAAGCATCCAGGCGCTAAATGTTGATTTCTTTCATGTCGCAACTTTGTTCTTTGTTTTGAACACAGAAGGCCATGAAAATAAAAATAAGGCTTTTATATGAGGCATTATTGTTCAAGAAACCAATTTTGAAGTTGTAGGATTTGGCTTTCTCAAAGAACTGTATAAAATAGATTCATATTTTAAGGAAGCATTTGAAGCATGTTGTAACCCTGTTCTAATAGATAGAAGCCAATGGCTAGATTATTTCTTGCAGGAGGACTTATTATTCAGGAGAAACCAACTGTGTGTACCAAATTGTTCCATGAGAGAAAATTTGATCAAGGAGAAGCATAGTGGTGGACTTTCTGGACACTTTGGTACTGATAAAACTTATGAGCAGCTAAGTCACTTCTATTATTGGCCCAAGATGAGAGCAGAAGTGGATAAGTTTGTGAAAATTTGCAAAATCTGTCAATATGCCAAAGGAAGGAGCCAGAATGCAGGATTGTACACTCCCTTGCCTATTCCAGACAGGCCTTGGGACATGGTGAGTATGGATTTTGTTCTAGGATTTCCCAAGACTCATAGAGGGAATGATGCAGTCTTTGTTGTGGTGGACAGATTCTCCAAAATGGCACATTTTATTCCATGTTATAAAACTAGTGATGCCACCCATGTTGCTAACTTGTTTTTCTGTGCGCAGTTGTTAGTTGCATGGGTCAAGCCAAGAGTATTATCAGGATAAGAGACACTAGATTTGTAAATTTGGATAATGCTAAGAAGAAAATTAATGAACTAAGTTTTAAATGCTTATCATCCCAGATCACAGACAAATCAGATCAAAAAGGAGTCCAATTTATAGTCTTGTGAGAGCATCCTACAAATGGATCATATTTTCCTCATAATATACACATGACTCACCAAACACATAATAGTAGATCCTATCCCTGCATATTATTTATGGAATGCACCCCAGAGGAATATCAGAGTTAAGAAACCTGGGAAAGGCAGAGCTGAGAAGTGTTGATGGTGAGGAATTTGCTTCAGAGATCCAAGCCATACATGAACAAGTGAAACAGCAACTACAAGGCAGCAGCATCAAATAAAAAGGCAGAGAAAACTTGAGCATCAAAGAATTCCATTTTGAAGTAGGAGATCTGGTTTTGGCACACTTGAGAAAGGAGAGGTTCCCAAGGAAGAAGTATAACAAATTGAAGTTCAAAAATATTGGGCCATGCAAGATACTTAGAAAGTTTTTTGCTAATGCTTATGAGATTGAATTGCCTCCTGATGTTGGAATATCTCCCATTTTTAATGTTGCATATTTGTACAAGTATGAAGATGATGGTGCAGAAGAGGGACCAGTAGACAAGGAACAGATTGAGTGGGAAAATCAACTATCTCTAGCACAACCATTGCAACCGGAGAAGATATTGGACAAGAGAGTTTTCAGGAAGAACAGAGGACAAGAGTACTTTCAATACTTAATCAAATGGAAGGACAAGCTAGAGGAAGACACCACTTGGATGACTGAAGGAATGTTGCAGAAGATAGGAAGATCGGTGGAAGAGCTCATGGACAGGAGCCCATGAAGAAAATCTCCCTCGGGAGTCTGATGCAGGGGCATTAGACACTAGCCAACAATGTAGGAGGTTTTTTCCACATGTTGTGGCTAGGAGGGTTCAAAATAATTGAATTGTAATAGCTAGGTGTCAATACCTCAGCCGCCTATTGCATTTAGACTAGTTGGAGTTAGTAGAAGTTGAATAGTTTAGCCCATTTGTCATGTTTCAGTTATTTGAGTAAATTGTAATTAGGCCTTTGATTTTCTAAATGGTCCTCACTGAGGAACAAAAGAGACACATCGTAATCTATATAAATTATATCCCTCAGATGTATTGAGGGGAGGATATTTCTGCAATAAATTCTGTGTGTTAAGAAATTGCTTCCAGTTGAATAAATTTCAGTTCCCGTTGATTACCAAACTGTCTTGAATTGATATTTGTGAGAAAATTTGTTTAATTGTGAGGCGATTGAACTTTGTGTGTGTATAATTATTGAATTGAACTGTTGTACAGTCTCTGCATCCCTCTGTCCACTTTTTCTCTCGAATTGTTAGAACAAGCTCTGTGAATTAAATCCAAACCGCAGACGATGTTTGTGTATGATCGTGGCCATCGAACTCTGTTTAATGGTAGTGAAAATCCTGCCTAAGGAGAATTATACTTGTTTTTCTGTTAACTGAGAGCGTCTATCCCAAGGTTAGAACCTGAGTCTATGAACCTGAATGAATAGAAAGGATAGCGTGACCCCGAATTAACTTTGGTCAATCATTGTTCTAAACCCGAGAGTGGGTTGGCAAAATCGAACCGCCCATATCGCACCACTTTTGTGGAGTAAGCAGTATTTTCCATTTGGGAGCGATTCCATAGAGCAGCTGACATGTGGCATACGACGGGGCTCCAAAACCACCCTCATTGCACGCTAACGATCGACATCAGAGCCCATGCGATATTGAGGTATACCGTTCGATCTGGAGACTGATCATCGAACAAAGATCACATTCAGAAGTAGCGCAGAGGTTAACCAAGGTATAGTTGTGCGTATTTAATGGAATGTATGCCGATCGTATGTGTGGGTCCGGCCTAAATTACATCAAGTGTTCCATTGGTGATGTAATCGGGTGATTCACGTAAACCCCAGAGTATTTAACCTTTACCATATAATTAAATCTCGAAGTTGGCACCGATTCCATATTGGAGATATTGCGGAGTTATAAGGGTTGATATGTTTAATTTTTTCTCAAGGTTTGCGGAATGTGTTATTTATCAATTCTACGAAATGGATAAATAAAATTACAATAAGTTGTGGAAGACCACGTGGCAAGGAACTGAGTCAATTGAGTGCAAATGTTGATAGAGCTACGATAAGAGACCAACTCTCCTTAGCGGCCGACTTTCAGTTTTTCTGCTGTCAATAAGTCTTTTCTTTTCCAGTTATGAATATAATATTCATAATTAACTTTGACCACTAACCTTTCTTACATTTATTCCTTTTTCATATCCTCAACTTAATTTTTTCTGTTATAGTCATTAGGTGAATTTCATTTACTCTCTCACAATAATAATGGTATTACTATACCCTTTCCACGTATATAGTTAAATACATCTTACTATATTTAATTGACCCATATAGGTTTATACTCACCTTCATAGGTGGTATTATCATTTGTTTGAAATTTACAAGCAATTCTCAGACTTATAAATTCCTCATCAAAGTTTACATTTACCCTACTTTAATTATAAAATTACTTGGTATTATTGATTATAAATATGCTCTTAACTCTTATGCTTATATATAACAATCAAGGCTTATATATATGTATATGTTTTTAACGAATTTGGTATACATTAAATTAGTCTTGTCAAGACTTACGTTTTTAACTTGGGATAAAGACCTTGCTTGACTCCCACTAAATCCTTATATTCATGTTTCGATCAATTAAGCCAAATTCATATTTATCAGACCTAGTGAATTTGATTGTGAGATCTTGCCAACGTGGATTCCCACTCTTCGAACGTGGCTTATGGACATATCCATCATCACAGTACATTTAAGAAACATACCCTATATGAAATTTGTTTTGGTTCTCATGAAATTTCCTTCACTAATATTTTTGTCAGACTATTATGTCATTGTTGAACTTTGGGCTAAGATATTTTCTTTAATTAATGGAGATGGTACTCGTTGCATGAAACTTAATACCAAACCACTATAAAGCATATATATTGGGATATGTTTACATTAATGTGAAGGTATTCGATCATGTGGTTATGGATGTAACCTCTTGAGCCGCAGGAAAACCCTTAGACATTTTCCGATGATTGACACATGGACGATCAGGATTCTATTGACTTTAGGGTTTTTGGGCTTCATAAAAGTTTATTGTTCAAATGAAGTTTCATTTTCACTAGTCATTTTTGGTTGAGAACACATTTCTTCTGTGTTATACCTCTTTTCAGTTGTTCTTATTTCTTTCGATTCTTTCATTGGCATTACTGATGAAGAAAAACGTCGTGGGTATGAAGAAGGCTTTAAGATTTCATGGCAAGACTAACTTCTTTGAATTTTCTAGGTAATACATGCAAGCTCTGAAGTTCCTTTCCCTTTTCTAATGTCATGAATGTTATTTTTTAGTCACCATCTGTGATTTCTTAGCTTTTCTTCCTATGAGTTCCTCATGTTTAGGAAATGACGAAATGGCGTTTTTCTTGTTTATCTCGGAAGAATTATTTTGGTTCACTAGCATCGCCTTCTTCTGCACTTCATGTTTTTTCTATTCGTTCACTTCCAGATTTCATAGTTTCCAATTTTTGTTTATTACTATATGGATTGTAAAAGGGAGAACTATGAACATCGGTTCTGGCATGATTTATTAGCATATGATAGTTCTCTACATTTCGTAACAGTGAGTAATACTACCTCACTTCATCCTTTCGTTTATACTATTGTCATTGGATCGTTAATTCTCGAAACACTCATTATAAATTTATTCAAGTAAATGTTTTCAATACCCATAATGCTCAGTATTCTTCTAATTATATAAATTCATAGAAATTATTTGCAGAAAGTTTCCTGTCTATGGTCATTCCAAATTTCTAGGTATTTTCTATTTTATAAATTTTCAATGTAGTTCAGAAATTTTTTTCTTACAGTTAAATCGATCTTCCTATAAGAGAAAATCACTAATAGCGTTCCTCAAAAAATAGGTGTTATTCTCGACAACATCCTGTCTCTCCTTACTATTCAATACGATGGAGAATGAAATCTTAGTAAGCTCCTTTACCTAGTTGTTATTTACATAGTTAATATCACTTAAAATTTCTAAAATCTGAATGTCGATTTCTAATTTGGAATACTTGATTTAACTCTTCACTTTATTGAAATCCAATTTCAAATTCATTTAACGGTTTCTTTTCAAAGGTATGTCGTTTCATCTCGTTGATATTTCAGTATTTTTAGTTTCGTCTGAGTAGTTAGACTCTAAATTGTATTATCTATTAGAACAAATTAAAGGTTAAGTCAACTTATTGTTTAGGAGTGACCAATCCTATTTTCTATCATATATGCACCACTGGCTAGTTTGCAGATATTATGCTTCTGTCATATTAAATAATATAATAATTATTTAATTCTGGCATTTCGTATGAGCATTAAATTCTCATTCCTTTTTTCTGAATGCAGAAATTTACGTGGAACTGAAACATCCTAAGGTATTTCATTATCAAATTTCTCACTGATAATGTATTTCTCCGATATCTAAAAAAAAATTTGATATAATTTTTCTAATCCAACTTTTGATTTTTCCTTTTTCAGGTATCTGACTATACGTCAACTTCTCTCAGAACTGTTATACCTCCACACTTTTCTATTGTTTTCATAATATATGGACTATTTTTGTACAGGTTGGTCAGATATCCCTCTCCATATGTTTTCCGAGATAGATTCTAGTTTATATTTAAAAAGGGCAATGTTCCCTCTGTATAATCTTTATTATAACATCTCTCATTTAAATTGTAAAGTTTTTTGCGAAGTGGGAACCTCTCTACAGATGTAACTAATTGGACTTATCACAGATACATATTTAATTAGTTACTTTATAAATCCTTCATTTTTGAGAATATAATATTGGAATTACAAGATAGTATTTCCATATCAGATTTAAATTCTTCTTTTAGTGTTTAGGTACAAACACCTCCTCAATATATGCATGAGTACTTTTTTGTCTAGAAAGTCTTAATTCATGGTTTATCCTTAGCAATTATACTATAGTACATAAATTCTTAACTATATTGTTCTTTCATTTATCAGTCATGCATATATACTATAGTACAATTTTTTTTTACTATACTGTTCTTTCATTTATTAGTCATGCATATATCTATTTCTGTTTAGATTTTATTTCAAAATGAAATGTACAATTTGATAATATAAGACTAAAGAATATTCATTAATAGCATACAAGTTTCCTGTGATGTACCTAACCTCAGATCTAAACCTGATATTGGGTTTAAAAATTCTTAGAGTTGGTCCTCTATAGAGTTATGTCTTCACAACAACACATAACATATTATTTGATTATAGTCAAATATGTTCAATGTGCAGACCTCCAGAATTCATTTCTAATTCGTATAACTTCTATAACATAATAACATATTCAGATACATAATTTCATATAGACCTAACTACTTTACTTTCTCAGAAACTCAGAACTAAAGTATAATTTAAACAAATGAGATTAACTGTGCATACCACTTTAGGTAGACTAGGTTCCTTCCAACCTTAGATCTCTTTCCCATAGCTCACCCCGAAGCAAAGATCCTTTTCTCTATCAATATAAAACCCTTTGTCTATTCTGAATCAGGTTATTTAAGTTTTCTTCCACCCCCCCCCCCCCCAAGCCTATTTCCCTTAACTGCATCCATTTAAATCAGGATGTTGTTTTCCTGTGTGCCTAGGATTTCCCTTTGTTTCTTCCACAAAGGTATTTTAAGGCTATATTTTCTATTTTCTAGCTTTATTCCACCTCTTCCCAACAATTTCCTCTTTACTGGGATAATTTTTTAGATTTTTATCTCCAATCTAAATTTAGTATTTAATTTATTCCTTCCAAGGATTTTTGGAAGACTGGGAAAGTCTTACAACCTTATCCATCCTCATGGATTTGGTTTTTAGATCTCTAATCATAACTTAGTATTTTCATATAAATGTCCATTTTGTTTTATTAACTTGAAACAATAAAATAAATCCACACAATTGTTTTCCATTGGGGTCCACTGTACCCTTTTGGACTTGTTCAAATGTCTAACAAAAGAATAGAAACTGGGGATATTACAGACATAAAACTATATGTGTAAGTAATAAAATAAAAATAGTTTAAATATGAATAAAATAAATGCATAAATCAACATACCTGATTGAATGCAATATAAAAATCCTTAAGTGTTTTTGTATAACTTGCTTCTCGGTAGTAGGGCACAACATCATCCCAATTGTCTTGATTCAACATTTTAACCATATGTTCTTGTATTTTCATAAAAATATTCTCACTGAATATATAAAATTAAAACTGTTAATATAGTGACATTATAACAATTTCTACCAACAACATTATGTTTTATTTAAAAGAAAATTATAATGAAGTAAAATAAGAAATAATTGAAGAAACTTAATTTTGAAAATTTTCACACATTTCTTGCATTGATAATTCACCCGACTTCACATAGGGTAGTACTGATTTGATTAGTTTCTTATCCCTCACACCTTGCATTATTCTCCAAGGTGTGATAGTCATATCCTCTGGAAGTTGCTTCATTTCAGGACCTATCTTACTATTGGTACATATTATGCATTTACTCTTTTTAACATTTTGAATTTTTATGGAAATATTCTCCCACCACTCAAAAATGTCATCAGTCAAATCCGTTATCTCCCTAGTTCTAAATGACAAATAAAAAGTGTTATCCATGCTTCTGAATATATTTGAATGCATTTTTCCATCTTTTGTTTTTATTTTTTCATCAATTTGATAACATGTTTCCATTAAACATTCCTTCCGAAATGTTAGACTAACTTGTGTCTTATCCCTGCCACATTTTTCTATGAATTCATTATGAATAAATATGACCCTTTGGATGAAATTCATTTTCATTCTGTACTCATTATCTAAATTATGATCCCATGTTAATAACTTTGATTCTATTTCTGTTAAGCCAATGTAAATGATGTGTTTAACTGATTGAAAAAGATAGTTATTGGGATATTCCTTAATCAACTGTCTTTTAGCCTCTACTGAATGGTTCCCTCCAATTACATTATATTTATAATCAAAACCTTTTTTTCTTGTCAAGTACTTTTTTGTTGGGAACCTGACGTGGATTAAAAATAACCACTTAATCCACCATATGAACATATGGATTAAAGCTGAAAAATTCTTTCAGATTATGTACATGTAGGTGATGGACCTTTCCAATTTGATATTGAGATTGTCCTTCATCTGTCCTATAAAATTGGCTGACATTAAGCTCAAATGTTTGGCCATCAAGAATTAATTTACTCTTCCTCAACTCATATCGAATAGCATTTTATTTTTGTTTTAATATTGTCATCGTCTAACTCATCACTTGGTGTTATGATTTCTATGCTTCCATTAGAGCTTTCATTTTGTTATTCACTATTGCTTATGACTTTTATAGGTTGAACAATATTTGATTTCCTATTCTTATTGGTTAACATATAATTTCTTTTATAAACAAGCTCTTCCTCATCAGGTAAAAGAGAGACATCTTTGGCTATATTTATTTTTGGTGTGTGATTTGTTTTCTCCTTTTGCACAACAGTTCTAATCTCCTTCTCACTAATTTTATCATAATTTTCAGTTTCATGTTCCACATATTCAAAAGAAACATGTTTAGGTTTACTAGATTGACCCACCTCAGTGACTCTTGGGTAATCCCCTCTTTGTACTATTGCAATGTCACGAGTTATTGTTCTTTTCTTCAATCTCCTTTCCTCTGCTTTGTCTGTGTGGAAAGTGTTGATCACAATCATAAAATTTGTCTCCATATAATAAATACCGTCAAACATGTTTGAAATACTTGGAACAAAATCTTATGAAACAAAATAAAACATGTCAATGATTAATAATTTATAAAAAATTGAATGAGCCTTACAATAATTCATAGTGGAAGTAAAAATAAGCATACTTACAATGTTTTCCAATGTTTCTTGGGATTTATCCAGAAAAATTTGTAGATATTTCGTTTCTGTTATACTTGACCTTTGATAGACAATATCTAACCTTGTCATGTTAATTAGCCTTCCTTGCAAAAACATAAATGGTGTTTGTATTCTAGACCATATATATGTCTTGTACTCTGCCCATCACATCATATGGTTCATTTAAGTCAATCATACCACAAAATGGATAAATATGTATATCAGCCTCTTCTTCATTGTCTTCAAGATACCATGAGAAATCAATTTTATCTATTTCCTCGATGTTTTTCCAATCAGAAATAAGCTTTAATGAACCTAGTGGTCCACTTGCTTGATTTTTATTAGTGTATGCAACAATGTCCTTATTGTGTCCAACAATATCCATAGTGCGTCCAACTACAACTTTAGATTTGGGTGTTGTATCCATAGTGCATCGAGCTGCAACTTTAGATTTGAGAGTTGCTGCCCTAGGTGCAGAAACATTCACAATTTTTTTTTTTGATGTCATCTTCCTAATAAAAAGAAATATATATATATATATATATATATATATATATATATATTAGTTAATGAGAAAATAGTTAATCAATATTTTTTTTATTTAAATTTGCCAATATAAATTTAAATTTACTGAAAAATAATGTCTATAAAATAAATTGAAAAAACAAAATTTATTTGTAAAACCAAATAAATTGAAATTAAACCAATAAAATTAACTATAGAAAATTTTCATTTAAAAATAAAATATTAAAAATCATATTTAGATATATGTATATATATCTATATAATATGTTTTAAATACATTTTATAAAAAAATTAAAATTTGTTTTAAATTGTATAAAATAATTTAAAAAAAATAAAAATTAATTGTGCAAATTAGTTTTTGCTTAATATTTAAAAAACAAAAAAAACAAAAAAAATAAAATTACTATTTAACAAATGTTAAAATTATTATTTTTTTTTTGTTAAATAAGTTTATTAAAAATGAATGTTATTTTTTTTTTTTTTAATTTAATTGTGTTATTTTATTAAATATACACTTAATAACTTATATTTTAAAATTTAAAATGTAACGAATAATTTAGCTATTATATTTTAAAATTAAAATTAAAATTTAAAACTTATAATGTTTTTGGAATCTAAGCTTCTCGTGATCCATCATAAAATTTGTAAAATTATTTCGGATAAATAATCACATGCATGATCATCGCGTTGGTTCAATTGCCAGTAGTTCATCATCGGGACTATGAGATCAGACGAGACATTAAACTTAAATAGATGTAGAAATGGCTCAACCCAGAAGCTAGAGTTGCAAGATCTGATCTCAACTTAGATACCCGGAAGAAGGCCCTACCGAGCATGGTTTCCATATTTTTGGAACCTAAGCTTATGTGATCCATCATATAAATTTGTAAAATTCTTTCGGTAATAATCACATGCAATGGAGCATGGTTGACGCGTTTCAAACCAACCAATGTGGTTCATCATCAGGACTATGTGGTTCATCTCAATCTAATCTCTCAGATAGTCTTGATGATGAACCACACTTGTTGGTTTGAAACACATCAACCATATTCCATTGCATGTGATTATTATTGAAAGAATTTTACAAATTTATATGATGGATCACAGAATCTTAGATTCCAAAAATATGGAAACCCTGCTCGACAGGGCCTTGTTGCAGGCATCTAAGTTAAGATCAGATCTTACCTTTCTAAAAATATGTAGAGATGCTTCGAAGTTGAGCCATTTCTACATCTATTTAAACATAATGTCTCGATCTGATCTCTCATAGTCCTGATGATGAACCACACTGGTTGGTTTGAAACGCGTCGACCATGTTCCATTGCATGTGATTATTACTGAAAGAATTTTACCAATTTTTATAATGTTTTATTATATTTTAAAATTTCATTTTATGATTTTATAATTTTATTTTAAAACATTGAAATATACACTATTTATTAAATTTTAAAAATTTTAAATATAAAATAAATTTTAAATTTTATAATTATTATATTGTTTATAATTATAACTATAAAATAAATTTTAGAATTAAAACTTTATATTATATCAATATTAAAATTATATATTAAAAAAAATTTTAAAATTTTAATATAAAACATTATATATATTTAAAAAAATTTAAAAACTTTATATTAAATATTTCAAAACAAAACAATTATATTTTATATTTAAAAAAAATATAATTTTTTATAATTTTTTTATAAATTTTATTTTATATTTAAATTTAATAATAAAAATAAAAAAATTTTGTTTTCGCGCCCTTAAGAGGTCGGAGACCGGTCAGGTGGCAACGTGGAGGACTGCCCAGCCGGCCTTTGGCCCCCTATAGGATAGAGGTCGATTCTCGGAATCGACCTCCGCCCAGTTGGGGGCTAGAGGCTGGTTGGGTAGCCTTCCATGGCGTCGCCTGGTTAGCATCTGGCCCCCGGCTACGTAGAGGTCAATTCCGACCTGAAGGCCGACTTGGTAGTCCTCCACTGTGTCGCCTGGCTGAGCTCTAGCCCTTGGTTAGGCGGATGTTGATTCTCAGAATCGACCTCCACTCAGCTGGGGGCCGGACGACAGCTGGGCATCCCTCCACAGCGCTGCCTAGTCGGCCTCTAGCCCCCAGCTGGGCAGAGGTCGATTTTGAGCCAGAGGCTACCTGGGCAACTCTCCACAATGCCATCCAGCCGACGCCCAGCTAGGCTGAGGTCAATTCCCAGAATTGACCTCTACCTAGCCAGGGGCCGGAGGCCAGTCAGGCGACGTTGTGGAGGGCTGCCCAGCCGGCCTCCGGCCCCCAGCAGGTGGCAAAATCATTTATTTTTTAAATACATAAATGGTTTAAGAATATATATATATATATATATATATATATATATATATATATATATATGAAACTAAAACTATTATAATAAAAAAAATATTGTTTAATATAAAAAAAAACTATTCAATGAAAAATTTAAAATATGAAAAAACAATAAAAAAATACGTTTTCAAATATAAACAAGCAAATATATGAATTTTTTTTTTTAAACTAAAACAATTATAATTTAAATTATAAAAAAAACAATAAGAAAAATTAAAAAATATGTTTTAAAATATAAATAAACAAATATATGGAAAATTTAATTTTATTTTCTTTAAAACTAAAAGAATTATAATAAATAGAACTATTGTTGTTTAATAAAAAATATACAATTTAAAATTTAAAAAAAGTACAATAAAAAATATTAAGATATAAATTTAAAATATAAAAAAGAAAACAAATTAAAAATAAAAATTACAATTAAAAGTAACATTTAAAATTAATTATATATATATAATCAAAAAATTGTCAAATTAAAAAAAAACAATTTAAAGAATGAAACCACCAATATATTTATAATAATAAAAAAACAAATAGGTTTAATATAAACTAAACTATCTATTCCCCTTTAAATAAAAATAAAAATAAAATATCTAATAATATTTCTAAAAATAAATTTTCAAGTTTAAAAAAAAAAAGTTCTCGTTTCAATTTTTCCAGCACTTCAAGAAAAAATAAAAATACAATAAATATAACTGTTTTTTATGTGCATGGTAGTTTTTTGGTTTTTTCTGTCTAGATGAACCTATAAACCTTAAAAAATAAAAAATAAAAATTCTAAATTTTTGTCCTAAATACCCTAAACATTTGAGTTTTTTTCCATTTTCTTCACTAAAAGAATATTAAAAAATTATGGTTTTCGAACCTAAAAACCTTAAAAAAATAGCTTATGAACGGAAAAACCATAAAAAAAAAAAAAAATTCCCCATAATCGTCTTTAAATGGACAAAATAAAAGGGAAACTAACCTTTGAAATGCGAAAAACTCCTATCACCAATGCTAACACAACTCCTCCACAAAATTACCAATACGAACACAACGCCTACAATGCGAATGCAATACCTCGCCGAAGTTACCAATGCCAATGCAAAACCTCTATAAAATTGCTCCAACAAAAACCAGAAGACTTGATGTGATGTGATGAATTGAAATAATGATTCTTATTATATAGCGAATATTGTGTGATTGGTTTACTGTTTAGCGAATGTGGGATTAAAATTTAAAATTTAAATATTTACATGTAGTTAATTACAGTTAATATTATGGTCAAAATAGTTAGTATTTGCATGTAGTTATTATTGTTAATATTTACATGTAGTCAATCTTAAATCATTCAAATAAGAAAATTATTTTAGTTTGGAAGGCATGCATGAAAGGAATCTTTTGTGGATATTTTGAATAGAAAGTATGGTGAAATATTTCAAGACCAACAGTTATTAATAAATTTTGAAATATATTTTAGACGAATATAAGGTAGGTTTAAAACATAAAATTTAAAATATTTAAATGTAGTTGATTATAGTTAAAATAGTTAATATTTGCATGTAGTTATTATAGTAATATTAAAGTTAATATTTACATGTAGTCAATGTTTTTTTTCTTTTTTAGCAGCAACGGTTAAGGATTGTATTAGCTGAGTGGTCTAAATACCAAAATTTGGATTACAATAAGTGGGAGCAAAGCCCAAAGTACCTCAGCAACCAGAAGGAATATGGAGCTTGTGCTCAACTTCCAGCTCTTTTTACGTGTAGCTATGGAGTCAATTTTTGTGATTTTCCCAAGCTTGAAAATACAAACGAATTGTTTTAATAATAAACAATAAAACATGGCAGCTGGTTGATTATGGAATTGGGTCCCATGTTTCGTCTCCGTCCCTTATCATTGCCCTGGAAGATAGGAGGGCAGCTTTATTAGCTTCTAGATCCACATCTTTATTGTTGTCTCTCAGTCCATGAAAGAATTTCAAATTCTGGAATGAGTTCCTCGGGCTTTTGATTCTAGAGACCAATGTTGCCAATCTTAATTCCAGTGGAGAAGAGTTGGTCACAATAGTTTTAATAGTAACCTGAGAATCCCCAAAAACATTTTCCTCTTTGATATCCAACTTTAAGAGTAGTTTGAGGCCTTGAAAGAGGGCCAAAGCCTCAGCTTGAATGTTGGAATTGAGACCCAGGCCCTAGGCGAAGCTATGGATCGTTGTGCCTTCTGTATTCTTTATGACTCCTCTTGCCCTAGCCTTACCAGGATTTCCCTTCGCAGCGCCATCAAAGAAAAGAGATTGCATCGTTTGGTTAGTAATCCAATCTTGGAAGACATTGTTTTTATCCCTTATTTGCCAGTCTTTGAGAGGGGAGATATTACTGACAGATTTTTAAAATTGCAGGTTTAGAGAATAACTCCAAACAATGTCCAGTTGGCTTATATTTGAGTCATCTTTTTGCTCTCCCAAAAATTCTTTCAACCGATATTTTATCTTAACCATTACAATCTTGGAATCAGGCTACTTATTTCTAAAGATCTTATTGTTCCTTTCTAGCCAGATCTGCCAGCAAAGAATTTTAGGAAGGGAAGACCATGCCACTTTGATCACTTTTTTTTTAGGAAAAGTGCTGGGATATTTGTTCAGCCATTTTGCAAATAACTCGGGTATGGAGTTGGGAAGAACGAAATTGGGATTCCAATGGTCCATCAGATCACGCCAGAGTTGCAAAGAAAATTTACAGTTAAGCATGAGGTGAGTGGTGCATTCCACATTTTCTCGGTATAGTGAACACCTAGATGGACCATTAAAGCCATGCTTTTGCGAATTGTCATCTGTTAGGATTTTCCTGTGGCATAAAAGCCAACAAAATAAGTCAATTTTGGGTAGGGAGGAATGGTGCCATATCGATTTCCATGGTGCAGGGTCCGGAGGGACGTGAGTCAAATTTTTGAGCTTTGAATAACCCTGAGCCACGGTGTAGCCACTAGTCAACGAACCCCATCCACGTGAGTCCTTTCTACGTGCATGAGAAGGAGCCAGTCCATGCAGTAGGGAGTGAAGGGTAGCGCAATCCTGGAGGAGCTCCGAGGGAGTTTCCGGTAGGTTCCAACCTGCCCAGCGAGGCTCAGACCAATTGAAGATATCCCATAGGGTAGATAGCCCAGAATATGTCATCTAGATGTGCAGTGCATTCAGGGAGGAGAATTCCCCTTGTGGTTCTTTGTCCATAATGCGATCAGTCCATATATTGATATTTCTGCCATTGCCGGGGATCCAGTAAGCGTAGGAGCTAATCATAGGGGTGACTTTGGAGCAGAGTTTTTAAAAAGGAGATATGCCTTCCTATCCAAACATCGAACTCTCTTACCTTTAAAGTATTTTCTTCATAGTGCCAAATGTGCCTAGCCAAGCTTGGGTGCTATCATTTTCCATAGGATTTTAGCTCCCATAGAAATATTCTGAAGGTAGAGATTCTTGAAGTTTAAGCCCCCCTCCATCAAAAGCTTGGAGAAAGTCTCCTAGTTAACAAGAGGGATTTTCTTCTCATTTTTTTTGCCTCCCTTCAAAAATAATTAGCGAATATGTTTTTCCATCTTCTAGAGGATGCCAATAGGAGTGAGGAGGACTGAGAACTAAAATATGGGGAGACTGCTAAGCACAGCTTTGATAAGAACTGTCTTTCTAGCAATATTAAGCCAGGTGAATCCCTAGGCTTGGAGTTTATTCTTGAATTTCTCCAATTGAGGCGGCCACTCTCTGCTGTAGGCTCGTTTGAGGAAGACAAGAATCCCAAGGTACTTAAAAGAGGTCCAAGATAAGGAGGGAGCGAAGCTAAAGCATCTAGAAATAGAGGTAAGGAGGCTGGGAAAAATGTTCCAGTAGTAAATGTTACATTTCCCCTTGTTAAGACTACTTCCAGAATCCTTACAAAATTCATCTAGAGCTCCTTTGAACCTGATCGCAGAGAGTAACAAGGCATTCCCCAGCAGCAAAGTGTCATCTATGAAGAGGGCATGATTAATTCTTTTAACTCCTCTTGCGATGCATATCGTAGAGATCTCCTGCTCTTGCATTTTCTTGTCAAGATGAAAGCTAAGAACAGAGGCTTGAAGGAAAAATAGAAGAGGTGAAAAGGGACATCCCTGCCTTATTCCTCTTAAGGATTTGAAGAAATCAGTAGCTCTGCCATTCACTAGGGGAGCAATCCAGGGCTTCGAGATGCAGGCCCGGACCCAGTTTATAAAGCTCTCACCAAATCCAAACCTATGTAAAACATTCAAGAGGAAACTGTCCCTAACTCGATCAAAAGCATTTTCTAAGTCAATTTCAACAACCATTCATTTTTCCTTGCACTGCTCACTTGAATGGATCGCCTCTTGGACTAAACTGTAGTTGTCCACTATCTTCCTACCGTGAATGAAGACTCTTTGGTTCTCAGAAATGATTTTGGGAAGGATAAATTTCAATCTGTTAACGATTACTTTGGTAATCAGCTTGTAACCAGTGTTGCAGAGAGAGATAGGGAAAAATCTGTTGAATGAGCTGGCACCTTTCTCCTTGGGGATGAGGGAAAGGAACATGGAATTTGTGCTTCCTCCAATTTTCTGGAAAACTTGGGATTTTAGAACCATTTTATAGAGATATTTTTCCACAATCTGCCAATAGGATTGGAGAAATCTGGCAGAGAATATGTCTGGTCTTGGGGCTTTGTCAGGATCCATAGCAAAGAGGGGATTCTTGACTTCAGTCTTGGTGACTTTAGCTTCTAGCTAGTGGTTCATCTTAGCTGTAATTGAGGGGGGATCCCAGTCAAGAAGACCAGAATTCTAATCCGGATCCATGTCCTCACTATACAGATTTTTTAAATGAAGGAAGGTTTCTCTTTTGATACCTGCAAAATCCTTATTATTGGTAGATTCTCCCTTGATTTCAGCAATGGAATTAAAGAATTTTCTGGCTTGAGCTTTCTTATGGAAAAAGGAGGAGATCCTGTCCCCTGCTTTGAGCCAAAGACAGCGAGACTTAAGTCTCCAAAGTTCTTCTTCGGCCAGACAGGCTTTGTGAAAATGTTGTTGGAGATGGGCCTCTTTGTCAAGGATTTCTTTGGTTATATCAGCATCTTCCGCCAACATATGGTGGGAATCTAGTTGAATTTGGATTTTTTTTCTTTCAGTCACAGGATTGGGAAGCATTTTGGCCCAACTTTTCAAAGAAGCTTTTGTTCTTCTGAGTTTGTCTTCCGAAACATAAAAAGGGGATTCGTTGAGAGGCTGCGACCAACTTTCCTTGACTATGTGCATAAAGTCAGGCACCCTGACCCAGAGGGGGCTAAATCTAAAGGGGATGGGGCCTAGATTAAGGTGGGCCTGAAGCTCAATTTTGATGGGTTTGTGATCAGATATGCTGCAAGAAAGGATTTGCACTCTACCCTCTATACCAAGAAGAAGAAAGGAACTTTGGACGAAAAATATGTCAAGCCTTGCTGCAATGTGACCAAGGCCTACCCTTTTATTGGATGAAGTGAAATTACTAGAAGAAGGCTTGAATTCTAGTAGATCCCAATCCTACATTAGGTCCTCCACCCATTTCGTTGCCGGATCTCGAACAATGCAACGTCCACGTTTTTCTGTCGAGAGCAGCATGAGGTTGAGATCATCAGAAATAATGATATTTTCCAGATTCACAAGATCTACCTAGCTTCTTATTGAGTCCCAAAAGGTATTTTTTTCTCCAGTGTTGACAGGAACATAGACTTTGAAGACATGGAATGTCTGTTTAGTGACTAGATGCTGCATTTTTAATAGCACCTAGTGAGTATTTTATGTCTCAGATACTAATGAGAACTTGATATCATTCCAGAGAGTGCCCAGCCCTCTAGAGGCTCCATGGGTTGAGAAATATTTTGCCCCACTTTCGCTCCAATTTTTTTTACTTGCTTGCAGGAAGACTGAATCCTCCATCTTGATCTCCTGGATGAGGAATATGTCAAAGGCTTCTATTATTATTAGGATTCTTATGGATTCCCCTTTAGCTCTGCTCCCCATACCTCTACAATTCCAGGAGACGATCTTCATTATTTGCCTTTGTTCTTCTGAGCCCCCTTAGAGCCTTGGGACTGATTTCTCGCCATCTTCGACCTTTTTGCAATAGCTTCTCCAGGGTTGGTTGACTTCCCTGTATTTTGTATTTGTACGTTTCCTACTCTTTTTATTCCCAATTGGTCTTACGGCCTCTTATGGATCTCCTTATAGAGGTTTGAGAATCTCCTATTTCTCCATCCTCCTCTGAATCTTCCGACTCTTGCTCTTCTTCCTCAGCTTAGATGGGGATTCCTATTGAACTTTCTGCAGCACTTACACCCTTTAAAGAGGCAGAGGGGATACATTTGTGTAGGGAGACTACCTTTTGGGTCTCTACCACCTGAGATTCCTTTATCTACAAGATTAGAGGATCAAACTTGTTTTCTTGCCCCATCTTGGGAGGGGGTTGTTGGACAGGGGCCTGATGAGGGCCTTTGCCATTGGGGCCACCTGGCTTATGGGTCTTGTGATAATTTTTTGAGCACTTGACCTGATTCCAACCATCCTCCTTCCCTTGCTCGGCCTTGCCATTAGACGAACAACCTCTAGCGAAGTGGCCCTAGACATGGCATTTCTGGCATTTGGAGGGAAACTATTCATATTCAAGCTTCTGCACATGCATCCAGCTTCCAACGTTTATTTTTATGGCCTTCGGAAGACTCACCTCTAGATCTACTTCTACGCAGATTCTGGTGCAGTCATATTGGTCCTTATTGTTCGCCCAATCTGTAAATTTCCCAAGAGAATTTCCGATGTGCTTCAATGAGTCCCAGTTCTAGCAATGGACTGGAAGATTTGGAAACCTAACCCACACTGGGAATGTCATGGGAACATCCACTGTTGGATTGAAATTCGGCGTCCATTTATTAATATATAAGCTTTGAGGGCCCATGAAATAGGGGCCATTCTGGAAGATCAGATCCTTATCGTCTTTTGAGGAGAATTCGAAAATAAAGAATCCTCTCCCCAAAAAGTAAGAGGTAACACTGTTATTAATCAATGGTGCCCAGTTCTTGTTGACTCATTTATTAGTGGATTTAGGAGATGGCCAAAGCCCAGTGAACTGGCCAACAACGGCACGATCGGCCAACGACAGAGCAACCTAGATTGGGGTTTTTGGAGGGAGATAAATCTGAGGGAGATCCTCCAGTTTCTTTACAAACTTCACAACTTCAGTATTTTTCTTCTTTGGAAACCCTGCCAGCAGCCAATTGAAAGCCTCTGCGGTCGAGGGCAGAGGGGAAGGAGGGGGAGGCTCTTGGGGCGTGCCCAACACCTCCATTGCAGCTAACCTTAGGCAGAATGTGGGCCTATCTCAAATGCACGGGTGCAATAGCAGGCAGACGTTCCATATAAATTTTAGGTTTCTTGTTATTTACATGTAGTCAATGTTAAATCATTAAAATAACAACATTATTTTAGTTTGGAAGGAATGCATGATAGGAATATTTTGTGGATATTTTGAATAGAAATATCAGTTAAATATTTCAATACAAACAGTTTATTAAATTTTTTTTTAAATACATTTTTGACGAATATTTTGTACGAAATATTTGAAATGAAAATTTTGGAGGGAATGTTTTTCGCGAAAATTTTTGTGGGGAAATTTTGGAGGGAAATTTTCAGTCTTTAAGCTATATATTTTAATTGGGAGAGGTGTTTGTATCAGTCAACATATTCTTGTTGAAATCCATGGGTTCTTCTGATAGCAAAGTTTTTCTTTCTACAACATCAACATCTTCGTCATGCAATATCTCTATTCAGATTGATGAATATAACAGGAGTTCGTTCACCATGAATAGAGAGGCAAAAAATCGACTTGGTCATAATCCTAAGGATGATGAGAAAATAATCGATGAGACACAGAAAAAACAAATTTCTTTAAATTGAGAGTCATTTATTCCACTTACTCTTAATCCTAAAGATTATTAAAGCAACATTGATGAAGGGCATGATGAAGAATTTCTCGAGTCAAAATTTTCACTTCGTCCTAATCCTAAGGATTATGAGAGCACCATTGATGAAGGGGGAGATGAAGAATATCCACTTCGTCCTAATCCGAAGGATTATGCGAGCACCACAGATGAAGAGGGGAATGAATAATTTGTAGAGTCAAAATATCTACTTTGTCCCAATCCTAAGGATTATGCCAGCACCACTAATGAATAGGGGAATGAAGAATTTCTAGAGTAAAAGTTTCCACTTCATCCTAATCCTAAGGATTATTCGAACACCACTGATGAAGAGGGGAATGAAGAATTTTCAGTGTTAAAATGTCCACTCTGTCCTAATCCTAAGGATTCTGCCAGCACCACTGATGAAGAGGGGGATGAAAATGTTCCAGAGTCAAAATATCCACTTCGTCCTAATCGTAAGGATTATGCCAATACCATTGATGAAGAGGGGAATGATATAATTCCAGAGTAAAAAAATCCAATTTGTCTTAATCCTATGGATTATGCCAGCACCACTAATGAAGAGGGGAATGAAAAATTTTCAGCGTCAAAATATCCTCTCCATCCTTATCCTAAGGATTATGCGAGCACCACTCATGAAGAGGGGAATGAAAAAAATTCCAAAGTCAAAATATATACTTCATCCTAATCCTAAGGATTATGCGAGCACCACAGAGGAATAGTGGAATGAATAATTTTCAGAGTCAAAATATGCACTTCATCCTAATCCTAAGGATTATGCCAGCACCACTCATGAAGAGGGGAATGAAGAATTTGCAGTGTCAAAATATCCACTTCGTCCTAATCATAAGGATTAAGCCAGCACCACTGATGAAGAGGGGGATGAATTTCCACAGTCAAAATTTTCACTTCATCATAATTGTAATGATTATAAGAGAACCACTGATGAAGGGGGGGGATGAAGAATTTCTAATAGATATAGATTCAAGGCATCCACTTATTCCTAATCCTAAGGATTATGAGAGCACTAGTGAGGAAGAGAAGGGGCAGGATGAACAAATTCTAGTGAATATAGATTCAAAGCTTCCACTTAGGCCCAATCCCAAGGATTATGAGAGCTTCACTGAGGAAGGGGAGGATGAAGAGTTTCTTGCAAATGGTAATTTTAGAGGCACGAAACTAAATAATGCATTTTCTCTAAGTGATCGTCTCAAAGACACTCATGGTGATGAAGAATTGAATCCTCGCAGGAAAGAATTTGAAAGCATGGATCAAGATGGTGAATAATCTCACCTGAGTCAGGGTTACAAAAGCACAGATGATTCTTGTGAAATGTTTTCTTCAAGTGATGATGGTAATGAAATTTTTCCAGGCAATGATGTTGATGAATTTCTTACCTATGTTGAGAATGATTAGTATTCCTCCTAACGGTGATGAAAGTGCCTCTCTAAAGGATGATGGAATGATGAATTCGTTACAAGAAAGTATTGTAACTAGGAGTAGGAGTAGACATTTCCATATCAATCCAAAACATTCCAGTTATACAAGGGTGAGGAAAAAAATCTCACAAAAAGAAGTTTTGTCGTTCATTTGGTTTCAAGTGAATTTGTTCGAAGGGATTGCTTGAAACATATGGATTTCAACTTTTTTTTGGATAAAAGGAAAAGATATATGTCAATGAATAAAAGCATGCAAATATCATATTTAGTGGGTTACATGCAATCTACACTAGCAGGTTATGATTATCATATTGGGAATGTATTTCTCTAGAGAAAGGCTTTCAAAATGTTGCATTCAATTGGTAATTGTCGTTTTCCAAGAATCCAAGAAAAATTGGAGAAGGATCCCACATATTACTTAGAAGTACATTAGAAACAGGAGGTTGGGCCATTTGCAAATACTGCTAGGACATGGATGAAAGACTTATTTTCAAAGCATGGAGAGTGTATGCCAAATAAAGACATAATACATATTCTAGATAATTTCTCGAGACGAGAAATATTTATATTATACAGAGATTATGTAGAAGCTACTAAAGGAGTTGGTAATTTTATTACATATTATTATTTTACAAAGTTATGGAAAAATGAATTCAATAATGTTCGTATTCCTAAGAAGACGCAGATGGGAGTTTGCAGCACATGTGCTTCTCTTAAAGAAAAAAGATATAAATGTCAAGGGGAAGAAAGAGGTATGTGTTCAAAACATTGTTTTTTAAAATTGGATAGTTATCAAATATGAAAATATATTTATTCATATGTTTCTTTTATTTTATGTACAGATTCCATTGTCAAAGAACTTCAAGAGCACCACAATCAGTGAGAATGTGAAAGGAAAAAGTTGTATAAACATCGAAAGAAGTGTTATGATCATCAAAATAAATATTTGGGTTTGAAAAGTGATGGTATGGACCAAAATAAAAAACTTCTTCCACATTTTTTCTGCACGGCAAAAAAATTACAGGAGGAAAAATTCATTCATTTTCACTTGGTTGGTTGTATGGTATTTAGTGAGAAGATGTTTCCAAGAGTTTTCTTCACAACTCCAATATTCACAATGATGCAAATCTGACCATAGCTATAATCCATGATGTGGTTACTCATTGGCCTGGTATTCTTTCTGAATTTTTGTATTTACCATTAGACAACACAAGTCATGAAAACAAAAATCAAGTTCTTTTTGGGTATCTAAACATGCTTCTTGAATTGGGAATTTAAAAAAAAATCAAGGTTGGTTTCCTTCTTGTTGGGCATACTCATGATCATATTGATCAAGAATTCAGTCGTTTTTCATTAACATTGAGGAGGAAAGATATTGGGAGCCTACCATCATTAATTGAATGTATTAAGAAATCATACATTCCAGAGCCTGTTTTTCATGTGTTGGAAGAAACTATTGACATGCAAAGGTTGATTTTGGGATCGCATGATGAGGAGAAATGCTTTGAACAACTTAACGACATTAGCTTCCAACATAAATTTCGTATCCAAAAAATTGACGAGACAAAATTTATATTGGGCAAGAAGTATTCAACTATTGCAGAATGGGGGCCATCATCAGGTTTAGAATTTTTTAAGTTCAATCCAGAGCATCCAATATTTACATCAAATTTATTGTTATTACAGTCAATTCTTGAACTCCATAATGCACAAAGGCATAAGAGAGACATAAATTATTTTGAATGTCTGGAGGAAATTAAAATATGTATTAGAGATACATATGAGTGCTTTGATGTTGTTGATTGAGTTTGGTGGGAGTATTTTTCAGTAATCAAAGTGATATGATTTCAAGATCAATAAATGTGGATATGATTTTGAAGACTCCTTTTTTTTCCCACAAAATATGCCAAATGAACATTAGGAAACACACGTTGTTGAACAACAATAGTCTCAAGATATTATTAATTTTCCACAGGTAGAGGAAAGAGAAATCCATATTGGTTCTAGAAGATCACGTGCACAACGTGAAGCCATGGAAGACCTTTACAGGGGTTTTGTGCAGGATGTTAAGGAGGGTTTCATGATAGCATTGTTAGCAGATGAAGATCCACTTTCCTATCCATTCTGGATTGCCAAGGTTATAAAAGGTCATTAATGAAAATGAAGATATTATAGTTGTTGATATAGATTGGTATGCCACAAGTACCGAACCTTTCAATGGTGTGTACAAGCGAGAGATGGTACTTGAAAAAAAATTGGCAGAAAGAGAAAAAGAAAGGGCACAAATATAAATCGTTACCGCATAGATGTATTAAAATTGGAGGATGTTGACATACTTGTGTATGACTTCAATTTGACAAAGAGAGGAACTTTTCAGTTGAAGACCATAAATATTTTGAAGAAATTTCTACCAAAAAAATTACTATTGTGATGGGACTCTGCAGAATGTAGTTGTAGATCTACGAGACATTTGAACTCTGAAATGGTGGACATCCATGTTGACTCAGATGGATTAGTTTATGAAAGAGAAGAATATGGATCATCTTCATTTTCATCAAGTCATTCATCTGAAGATGTAGGTTCTGATGGTGTGCCAAAACCTATGGTTGATTTTGAATAACTGTCTAATACACTTTTATGTAATTGATGTTTGCATGGTAACTTGAAATAATTTTTTTTACTTCCATATGATTTTTCATGAAGCTATGAGGAATTTCTATGTTTGTTGGATTATATGTTTTAATTATGAAGAATTCATCTCTTTATAATATCCACAATGCAACAAGGAATTACAAAAATAATTTACATTATATTCAATGTACCATTGTTGATATTTTGATTAAAAATAAGAAAGAAAATAGAAATTAATGTTGATTTTTTAGATTATGAAGTGATATTACCATGATATTATGTATTGTTACCATTTAGTATAAGATACTTTTAAAATTTTCAAAAATTGTATGCCTCATTGAAAGGGGACACTTTGTTTTTATGCTTACTTTTAGGTTTTGGTTGCAATTAGATTTAAATTTGTGTTATGGTAAATTTGAAAAGAGATATAATTTTATCCTTTAAAATTAAAATTACTCTTGGAATAATAAATTTTCCATTTACTTATTAATTTTTTTAAAATTGTTCAAGTCATATAATTTCTCCATAATTTCATGGTTCAAGTATGTTGAAAACTTAAGATTTAAAAACTTGAGATTTACAACTTTTCATTAAGGTTTTTATGTGCTACAAATTTTTTTCTTTAATGTTATGGTTGAAAATAATTACAATTTTAGGGTTGTTTAGAGTCAAGATATTTTATGTTTAACAACATGGATGAAAATTGTTTGAAATGATAAGCCCTTCAGCCATGATTTTGTTTATCTTTGACATCATCTATCAAAACTTTCAGAAATTCATGATTTTTCAATGTCCTAATATGTTGTCTTTAATTCTATTGTTACAATGTGTCAAAAGTGTGACACAATGTTTTTTTCTTTTGTGATTCCAACATTAACTCGTTTTGTTTTGAGGGTGTTTTTTCAATTCTTTTTTCAAGAAAAAGTTTCATTTTTAGCATAATTTTATAAAATGTTGAAATTTGACCTTGAGAAAAAACCAAATGCATTCTAGAATACACACTTTTTTGTTTTTGGGTCATTTTTTCATGTTCTTTTGAGTCTTTTTGGGCTAGAGTTCTCGTTTTGAGGTAATAGTTCTCGTTTCATCGGTAACCGTGTTTAGTTTTCCAACGCACGTGAAAGAACGAATTGAGTTCGTGAATACAAGGACCATGGATGAAGCAATTCGAAAAGTGAGAATGTGTTACCAGTAATCGAATGCAAAAGGAGAATTGGGAAAAAACTAATAGCCAAGAAAAGGGTAGAAATGAGGCTCAAATTTCAAAAGTTCACGAACTAATAACTTCAATAATTCTACAAGGACTTTAGTGAGAAGAAAGTTTGGGAGGAACCATCAAAGAACCCATTGGCCTGTGGAAGAGAAGCCCACAGAGGCTTCCAGCAAACCTGAACAAGGACAAAGCTAGAAACCACCCCTATAGTGTTGGGGATGTGGTGAAGGTCATTATTATAAGAACTACCCACATTAGGGAAGAAATGATACTGTAGGAAATCTTAAATAAGCCTCTACTGTAGGGGATGTAGCCCGAAACATACCCAGAATCAATGAAGCCTTGGAGGATCGACATGCATATTATCAACCAACGATGATAGAACTCGAAGGTAAGTTACTTTCACAGTTTGTTTCTATTTTGGTTGACCCAGGTGAAATTTAAGTTATATAAATCCCAAGATAGTAGAAAATTTTAAGTTACAAAGTCGAAAATTCAAAAACCCCTGGCTGGTACAAGTAGCCATGGGAGAAAAAAGAAAAGTCTATGCCAAAATTCCAAACTGTACTTTGGAAATTGGAAATCAAAAATTAAATTTAGACCTGAATGTGTTGCCTTTGGGATCCTAAGATGTGCTACTAGGCATGGATTGGTTGGAGAAGCATTGGACACTGGTAGATTTTAAAGAAAAAATTATACACTACAGAATGCTAGATGGAACTCTTAAAGAGATTCAAGGAATCAAGAAACCTCTACAGCTGCATCCCATTACAACCTCTAAAATGAATAAGTGTATCAAGAAAGGATGCCAGCTGTATGCCATATAAGTCGGTTTTTCTAATTCTTAGGAGAAGACCCCTATGATGGAGAACATGCCCGTATTACAATATTTCATGAATGTATTCTCCGATGATGTACTAGGATTACCCAAAATGAGAGACATTGATTTTACTATCGAATTGATGCTAGGATCATCACCAGTTTCAAGGGAACTTTATCGAATGAGCGTACTAGAGCTAGCCGAACTAAAAATGCAATTGAAAAAATTGTTGGATAAAGGATATATTCAACCAAGTGTATCCCCTTGGGGATAACTAGTGTTGTTTGTAAAGAAAAAGGATGGAACCATGGGAATGTGCATGGATTATAGATAGCTCAAAAAATCAACCATTAAAGATTAATATCCATTACCATGGATTGACGATATTTTTGACCAAGTGAAGGGGGCCACTATATTCTCAAAAATAGACTTAAGATCTGGATATGACCAAATATTAATTAAGGAGGAGGATATTTACAAGACTTCTTTCCATACTCGATATGGACATTACGATTTTTTGGTTTTACCATTTGGTTTAACTAATGCAACAACTACATTTATGAGGTTGATGCATGGCATATTTCCCCCCTTTATAGATAGATTTGTTCTAATATTCATTGATGAAATTTTAATTTTTCAGAAAGCATGGAGGATCACATGGAACATTTAAGGATAGTATTGGATATGCTGCAAAAAAATCAGTAGTTGACCAAGTTCAACAAATATGATTTCTTCAAAGAGAAGATCCTGTATCTAGTCCACGTCATTTCCACTAAGGGAATAGCAGTCGACCCAGAGAAGATTAAAACTATTATGGAATGGCGAGTACCAAAAAATGTGGAAGATATCTGATCCTTTATGGGATTAGATGGGTACTATCAATGGTTCATTGAAGTATTCTGAAATATTTCTTTTCCAATTACATATTTGCAAAGAAAGGGAAAAACATTTAGATGGACTACTAAGTGTCAAAATAGTTTTGATAAGTTGAAAAATTTGTTGACTACAACACTGGTGTTGAGGTCATTTGGTTCCAATAAGAAATTTTAAGTCTGTACTGATGCTTGTAAAGAAGGATTTGGAGCGATTCTTTCGCAAGAATGAAGGGTGGTTGCCTATGAATTGAGAAAAATAAAAGAGCATGAACAATGATATTTAGCTTATTATTTGGAGTTGATAGTAGGATTGCATGCACTCAGAGTATGGAGGTACTACTTGCTAGGAAAAAGGTTTTTGTTAAAGATCGACCACAACAACTTAACCAGCTACTTTAAGCAAGCTAATCTAAACTCTCGTCAGGAAAGATGGAATTATTTCTTAAGTGATTTTAACATGGATATTCAACATGTAAAGGTAAAGAAAACTGTGTCGCGGATGCTTTAAGAATAAAACTGCATTGTGTCTATGAATTGTGCTATAACCAGATTGATTGTAAATTTCTAGATCAGATAAAAGAGGAAGTCAGGAAGGATCCTAAATAACATTTTTTATGGAAGCAAGTAGAGGAAGCCAGGGGGAAAAAAAAACCTTATGAATATAGAATTAGCAAGGACCAATTTATAACCTTTAAAGAGAAGATATATATTCCCAATTGAATTGTTTTGAAGGAGCTAATCATGAATGAGTATCACTGTAGCCATTACTCAGGACACCCAGGATACCAAAAAATGATAACAACAATTAGAAAGGTCTATTTCTGGCCTGGTATGCGAAGAAATATTGTGGAATATTTGAACAAATTCTTGGAGTGTCAATAAGTTAATGTGGAGCATCAACATCCAGCCGAATTGTTGCAACCTCTACTAGTACCTAAGTGGAAGTGTGAAATTATATCTCTAGAATTATTACTGGTTTACCAAGATAAAAAAGGCACAATGACTCCATTATGGTGGTGCTTGATAGATTGAGCAAGGGAACACATTTCATACTGGTATAGTCTACCTATAAAACTATGCAAGTAGCAGATATATTTATGAGATATATTTTTAGATTACATGGCATTCCAAAGACGGTCATATCAGATAGGGATGTGAAGTTTACTTCAACATTCTGTAAGATCTTATTTATAGGTTTGGGAACCCAAATAAATTTCAGTACCGCTATCATCCTCAGACAGATGGACAAACTGAATAGGTAAACCAAATCTTGGAGGACATGCTTTTCATGCACGTGATGCAGAAACTAGCGAAGTGGGAGGAATAATTTCACTTGGTAGAATTTTCGTACAACAATGGATATCAGCAGTCTCTTAAGATGAGCCCCTTCGAAGCACCTTATGGACGACAATGTCATACTCCCATCAATTGGGGTAGCCCTGAAACCAAGTTGATGCTTGGACTAGAGATGCTATCTGAGATGGAATCAGAGGTAAGAAAGATCAGAAAAAATATGAGAGTCACTCAAGATTGGCATAAGGTGTATGATGATAACAAGAGGACGTACCGAGAATTTGAAGTGGGTGATCATGTGTATGTAAGGATTAAGCTCAAGAAGAGCACACTAAGGTGGGCCTCTTGTGCCAAGTTAGCTCCTAGGTTCTGTGGATCCTTTTAGATTTTGGAGAGGGTGGCACCTATGGAATATCGATTAGCTTTAACCAACAATATTCAGGTGAAAAATGTGTTCCATGTATCCTTACTAAAATGATACATACATGACCCAAAGCATGTAATCAATTGGAAAATAATTTAGGTAGGTTAATATTAAAATCCTATTTTAAAATACTAAATTTTATGAGTGTTTAACTCAAAGATTTTTTGAATGCCAGTCGAGCCGGATGACGAATTTCTAGTCAAAGCTTAGCGTATACTCGATCAGAGAGAAATCATGCTCCATAGGTGAGCCATCACCTAGGCTAAAGTGTAGTGGAAGCACTTCATATTGAATGAAGCCACCTGGGAAGATGAAGGTTTTTTTTCGTGAGGCTTAGCCAGAATTGTTTGCTAAGCTAGAGTGAAACAACGAGGATAATGTTTACTTCCAGGGGGGAAGTTGTGAAAGTTGTCTTAAATGATAAATAGTTGTTATGTCATTTTATTTTTAAAGAAACTAAAATATTTATTTCTTTTGAGACAGATTACTTGATGAACTTGAATTAATTATGTTTTGTAAAAAAATAAAGTTTAGTTATGGAAAAGTGGTTCCATAAAAGTGAAAAAAAAATGATGGTAAAATAATTCCAAAAACTGAGAAGTGGTTGAACAGTTAACAAATAGTTACCTTTCCTCTGGGGAAAAAGGTGCATCCCAATGAGGAAAAGGGGTTATGTTCTGGAACTAACAAAGGGAGAGAGTGGAGAATTCCTGAGCTAGTAGCAACTAGTTGAAAACACTCAGCATTCCCAAATATTCTTAAAAGAAGAAGAAGTAGTGGACCAAGGGTCTTGAGGTATCTTCTGGTAAATTCTGTCAACCTACTAGGCTCAGTGTGGAGCATGGGGGGAGAAGTGGATTTTATTGCCTCTCTCATGGTAGGGTGGATATCATTAATGAGTCTAGAAACAAGATAAGTACACAAACTTTCGAAAGATAGAAGAGTTGTAAATTTAAATGTATAGATGGATTTCTTCTATGTTGGAATATTTAGATAGAATTATTTATTATGGTATTATGTAGAAAGAACTCTGTTAAATAGTAATTGTCTCAGGAAAATATGAAAAGAGGAATTTTACTTTATGATCCTCGGTGGAATAATAAAATATGTTTTCTCTGTAATTTATTTCAAATGTATAGTAGAATAGAAATATACATAATTTCAAGTTTAAGCTGTGTAAAGAAAGATGATACTGCAATTTTTATAGGCTGACAATTAAGAGAATAGTACAAAAAAACTAAGCTAAATGCCAAACAAAAAAATATTAACCAAGAGGTATGGACCCAGAAAACCGTATTCTTAGGGCTAGGAATCGAAATCCCCAAGCTCTGAGTAGGTTGTTGACCAGAAATATTTCATATACACACACAGTGGATAGGAGGGAAAAAATCCATCCTATAGATGGTCCAAACATCCCAAAAATAAAATAAGAACAGGAAAATAGAAGAAAAAGAGATTTAAAGAGTATGTAAATTCTAGAATACTTAGAAAATAAAATGAGTGACATGCATATATCTATCAATAATATTTCTCCTGTAAAATATTACTGAAGCGGAAACCACGTACTAGAAACTATGTTATAGTAAGATATTATGAATCTTTCTACACGGCCAATAATTTTAAAAACATTCCTTCAACAGAAAAGGAAAAAGCACAGTATAATTGCAAAATTTTATAAATATGTTAACTGTAACAAAACAAATTTTCCATGCTGCGGGAAATTCTAAAACTTAAAGAAACCTGAAGGTTATCATCAAAAGTACAAGACCAAAAATGTGCACTATAAATACTATTATATAATGATTAAATGTTGCTCCCTTTCATAAATAGAACATACAGACTCAAAATTGGACATGCAACCCCTGAATATTTCAGACAAAGTGTCAATAAATGTATTGGTATGCAACCAATAACTCTGAGTGGGACTCGTGAATTACAAAGTAAAATAGAGAACAATACTACATTAAGTTAACAAAAGAACACTACGATCGAGATTTATTTAAGTCTAATAGCCATGGAACCAAGCCGAGCATATAAATTTCAGAAACCTTGTAAGACCTCCTACGGGACTCGAAGTACTTGTTAAGGAGATCATCAAGGGTCACTTTAATCCTCGTAGCTCCAAAGAAAAGTGTAACCATGTTTTTGTCTTGTAGATTTAAGAGCGAAGGGGTACCTGTGCCATAGCAACCATCTCTATTCAGTAAGTTAAAACCCTACTACCAAAACAAGATGTGGAGACGAGGATAATATACTTAAGTGTTTTACATACCTAAACAAGTTGACTTATGGCAGCGGCGTCAACTCCTACATCAAAGCATCGAGAATAAAATTTCTCAACCAAAATACCAAAGAAAAATGGAACAGAAAACTATGAGAGCAAACCAGAGAGAAAAATGAGATGGCTAAGTTTACTTTTCAGGGTCGAAGCAGTCGTGACCGAGAAGAAGGGACTTGGATAGTAACATTCCAGTCATAGGAGAAACAAGAAGAAATTTCCAAAGCCATGAATGCAGAGTCGAACCCTTCCAAGGAGAAGAGACCCAAACTGTGACATAGTAACCACTTAAATCTTAAAGGACCATGCAAAAACCCTTTCCAGAATTCAAATCAGAGGCAAGGTAGCCAGGAAGCCTGAGGAATATTACATGGCAGGCTGTAACATCAAAAACTCACCTCCATTTAGGTACGATAATCACTACTTCTGAGTGGAAATTCCATAGAGCCGAATAGTTCTAGGATGGCAGAATGGTCACAGATATGCAGCGCTGCGGAGCTAGCTTGAGAATTATGAATAGTTGGGGTTTTGGTAGTGGTCATTAACCTAAGCCAATACCCAAAAACCCTTGTTCATAGATCTAGAACTTTAGATCCAACAGTGAAAGACAAAACAAATGTCCTCCACTTATGCTATGAGTGCATGCAGAATTCATAATAACTAAATTTGCAATTAATAAATCGAATCTGTGGTACTTACCCAAAATTATCACTTCAATTCTAAATGATACGTTAGTAACAAAAATATTTATGTGAGCCGTAGAGCAAAGGATCACCATAGTTAGGTAACATTTAGTCAAAGTTAATATATGCACATGGAGAGGCTTAATGTGAAATGGAGACACGTATTCATGGTCTATACATGTGACTAACGAAATGGTATTATGAGATGGCAATGAAATGTGTAATTATATGTTTGTAGATTAGAATAATAATTTCTGTAGGGTGAAAACAACTTGGAATCTTATAAAATTATCATTCCTGACTTGCAAAGGTAATATTTTTTTTTTATATGTATTGTCATGGATGTTACAATGTGACTAGTGAGAACTAATTTTGAAAAAGAAAATTGTAACACCATAATTTAATTTCCTTAAATGACATTTAAAATTAGACATTGGACTTTGTTTTAAATTTAAAGAGGATTAACAAGCATGTTAATTAATTTATGAACAAGAGTTATTTTCTTTGAATAAATTATTTAATTATGGTATGCTTCCATAAAATGATGGTAAAATTTTTTCCAAGATTCTAGAGTAGTTGGATTAAGAAGTTATTAGCAGTTACCATTCTTTTGAGGATAAAAGGAAAATCCTAGAGAAGGAAAGGGGTTTTCTTCAAGATAAGAGAAAAAACGAGAGATCTCAGAGGAGAGAGTGTCCAGAGCTGGTAGAAACCAACGAAACTTTGTTGCGTGACGTTGGAGGAGAGACTGGACAGAGGCATTTAGGTCTACCTCCTAGAGAACTACTATGCAATCCTACTTTGGTGAGGAGCAAGAGGGGAGCTCAGGACGTCACTGACTTTTTCAGGACTAGGAGGATACCATTAACCTTACTTATCTGAGATAAGCATTACAAGATTGGATTGGAATAGAATAATGAGTGTACATAAAGTGTTTTGAATTATGTTGGTCACTATAAATAGCTTTTCTGTGCAATGTGAAAGCTAGTGTTACAAAGAAATAGATAGGGATAAATGCTTAGATCTCTGAATGTTGTGTAAAAAATTTTCCTGCAGACATTTTATTGTATGATAAGTATTTTAGAAGGGTAATTCCATTGCAAAGAACAAACGACTGAATATTTAAGGATGTCTAGCAGCACAGTAGTGGAAAATCCTATAGAAAACATACCACAAGATGGATAGTTAGTCCATTTAGGGAGGAACTTCCCCAAATGGGATAGTATGTCCTGTAAAGAAAAAGAAAAACAAAACACAGATTTAGCGTTGAGTAATAACCCTCTAGAGGTGGTCCAGTCACCTATCTGTTTTCTCCTACTATGAAAAAATATTACTGAAGTAAAAACCAGGATAATAAATTGAATAAGAATAGAAAGTTGTAGAACTATTTTCCATAATTAATTGAGTGCAAATACACTAAACATATATTCATTAAATAAGAGAATATAGAACATCTAATATTGAAATCAAGATATGGATAAATAATTAAAGATACATCAGTGTCCCTCATGGGGAGAAGAAAAATATTGTGATAAAATATACAAATAAATTAGTGAGAAATAAATTCAAAATAGAGGCAAGCTCAACATGAATGCTCGAAAAGAGAACAGTAATTAATTTTAGGAAAAATACCTAAGAAAATAAGAGTCCTTCATGGAAATTATTCGGTGCAACGAATTAAGTATCAGATAAGCCGAACTTGCATGACTATTTATGACCAATTTCCTAATGAATTAACAAGATTAATAAAAAATCAGAGTTCATAACTTGAACTGCCCCAAAATTCTATAATTAACAATGATTTTACATTTTTGACGAAGTCAAAAAAGAGAAGGAACAATGAAGTTGTTCCAAAAACCCTCATAAGCAAAATAACATTATGGCAAACAAGTTTATTTGTGATATTGATAATTGACCAGAGCGCAGTCCAAAACAAACGAGAAGGGATAATCAAATTGCTAAGTATATATAGTAAGCCCTCGAGGGGTTTTTCAAATCAAACCAAATCCGAGACTTAGAGCTTTAAGCTCGCACAAACAAACATAAACCAATTTATTTGAAACCCTTAAGAACAATATTGTAAGGAAATGAGAGAACTAGCTATCCCAAAGGACATTAGAATACTTGTAGAGAGAAATGAAGGGCATTAAAATAAGAGTGCAATCACAGTAACAGAAACGCTAAGGATATTGGGGGTTTCAGAGATACCTGTAGGGAAAGAGTAGAGCAATGCTATTTCTCTAAAAATATAATGAATATACACAAAATAGAGAACGAGAATCTAAACATCATAGTGAGAGTGTTATTACCTTCCGGGGTTTAAGAAGGCGATCTATGAAATCATGGTAATAGAAGTTTAAATAAAAAGAGAAATAATGGTGTAAGATACTCATTTAATCAGAGGAAAATTATCTAACGATGCCAGAAACCAAGTAGAACCTACTTACCTGCTTTGGCCACATAGGTTGTGACTCCATTGTCAAAGAGAAAACCCTATGGTATCCCACGAATCCTTTGCAGAATAGATGTAGTTTGATGAATGCATAAAATCCATAATATAGGAGTTTCATTATAGTTAAACAAGCTGCAAAGAGGAGCAGTAATGCACCCTTAAAACCCAAACAAATTAATATAACTAGACAAGTAAGTGAAATGTAACTCTGGGAAAGAGCTACATTAAGAATAGGGGTGTCATCACTTACAGGAGTAGACAGAATGCCAAAGGAGAAGGCCACACAATCTAGGAGTTGCAGAGAGGGGTTTATCAGTAAGGACGACAAATGAACAACTGGTTAAGGTTCATGGGGTAGGGAAATACCCTAACCACCCCATAACGCATCACAAGCGTTGATCAAATAAGAAACCATCGACAGTGGGAAAGCTTCCAAATGTCCCTCTCTTAAATGAAAAACGATTCTCATGACTATGGAGGATTCATATTTATATTAAAAAATCTTCACATTATAAGTAGCAAGGGAAAAAAATGCTACAGGTTTAATTCTACTTGTTTTTCTAATTGGAAAAACCATTTCTACAAATCCACTGAGATGAAAAAAGCTTTATAAGCTATGTATTGTATCAATTCAAACCTAGGGCTAAGAGCATGCCATAACCAGCATCGGCTTGTGCCAAGGTGTAAAAATCACATTTTCTCAACTTATGTTTCGAACAAGTATAAAGTATAATGTTTAGAAGGTTTTTCGATAAATTTAGGTGGAAGTGGTTTAGTTAGAAAAATGACAATGATAGCAATATATTAACAATGCTATATCATATAGTTAAAAACCTAGTGCTTATATATATGTATATATATATATATATATATATATATATATATATATATATATATATATATATATATATATATATATATATATATATATATATATATATATATATATATATATTTGTTTTTCATTATAAGTATTGACTTAAGGATTAATGCTAGAAACAATTTTTTTTATGTAAGGTAAAGAGTTTTATTGTAATATGTTACATGTGGTATCAGAGCAATGTTCAAACGTTGGGACCAATAAGGGTCGCCTAAATAACATTTCATGTGTGTAAAATGTGTACAGAATTGGGTAGAAGGGGCTGACAGAGTGCTATGAGGAGGGGTTCTGTACAGCAAGCTCCTAGGACTATAGGGGAAGCTCACTCCCAGCCTAACCCAAAAATGAATCTAGAAATGTGGGTGTCGCTGAGTGTGGACTAGCATCAACAAACTAGTAGATTGCTCGAGGAACATCAATGAGAAACTAGTAGACTTCTAGATAGTGTGCAAAAACTACAAGAAGAAATGGTTCAACTAAGAAGTGGTAGCGAGAGGTTGATGCAAGAACAAGAGAGGATTATTAAAATCCTCTTAGATAAATAGAATAAAGGGACAAATTAATCAAGCCCATAAAGAGACACTCAAGAAGAAGGTGAACATCAACAACAAGCAAATGATAAGCTGGAAGGTAGCCAAACCCAACGAACTAATAAAAATAGGTCTTATAACGAATCAGAGTCAGGAAATGTCTCAGACCAACAAGAGATGAAAAAGAACAAAGTGGAGTTCCGAGGTGAATTCTGAAAAATTAAACCTCCTACATTTGATTAAGAAGCCGAAGAAGTAGTAGAAGCATGGATAATTAACATGAATAAATATTTTCAAGTCTATTAATATGGCAGCAAACTGAAAGCTCACCTAGTGATTTACCAAATGCGGGAAAAAGCCACATTACGATGGGAATAATTTAAAAATGTGTGAGGAATTGAGGACCAAAATGTGACTTGGGATGAATTCCAGCAATACTTTAAAGATGAATATCTAATAGAGCACGTTTACGACAAAAAATATCAATAATTTCACGACTTGAGACACTTTCTATGGATGATTTCATAACTAAATTTACTTCCTTATTGTGATGTGTTCCATATCTGAGAGATGAAAAGGTGAAATTAATCCAATTCCTGAGTAGCCTACATTCTCATATGAAGGAGAGAATCGAATTTGTGAATCCAAAGACTATGGACGAAGTCATTCGAAATGCACGTATGTGCTATTAGTAGTCCAAGACAAAAGGAGAAGCTGGAAGGATTTGGTCGCCCAAGAAAGGGCAGAAAAGTAACTCAAACTTTACACATAACAGATTTGGAAACTTTAAGAATGCTATGAGAAATACATGAAATAGACAGCAGGGAAGAAACCAATAGAGAACCAAGTGGCCAACAAGGGAATGGCCCCACTTAAGCATCCAATAGAGCAGATCATGGGTAGATCCAGAAATCGCCATTACAGTGTTGGGGATGTAAGGAGGCACATTATTATAAGAATTTTCCTCACCGTGGAAGAAATGAAACCATAACTAACATGCAAGAGGCATCCATACTGGGGGATGTGGCACGAAACATACCTAAAATCAATGTTTCACGTGTGGATCGACAAGAGAAATATGAGACAACCATTATAGAACTGGAAGGCAAGATGTATTCCCACCATGCTTCCAGTTTGGTTGATCTTAGTGCCATTTTAACCTATCTAAATCCCTGGGTAGTGGAAAAATGTAACTTGGTGAGCCAGAAGTTTAAAAATACTTGGGTTATACAGTTGGACACTGGGCAAAGAGAAGAATTAATGTTGAAGTTTCCAACTGTCCCCTAGAAGTTGGAAACCATCATATAAAGCTTGAATTGAATTTTCTACCTTTAGGATGCTATGATATATTATTGGGAATGGACTAGTTGGAAGTGCAATGGTCACTAGTAGACTGCAAGGACAAAATCATTTATTATAAGGCTCAATATGGAACTCACCAAGAATTTCAAGGGATTAAAAAGCTACTTTAGTTACATCCTATTACTACATCTTAGATGGGGAAACACATTAGAAAATCATGTCAAATTTATGATACTCAGAGTGGGATTCACTAATTCTAAAAGATGAGACCCCCATGATGAAAAACATAGCAATGGTTCAAGACTTTATGGACATGTTTCCGGAAAACATACCAGGACTACCACCAAAGCGAGACACTAATTTTAGCATCAAATTAATGCTAGGGGAAAAACCGGTATCACGATTGCCATATCGAATGAGTGTGCTTGAACTGACTGAGTTGAAAATGAAATTACAGGAATTACTGGACAGGGGATATATTCGTCCTAGTGTGTCACCCTCGGGGGCACCAGTACTGTTCGTAAAAAATAGGGATGGTATGATGCGAATGTGTATGGATTATAGATAGCCTAATAAATTAACTGTTAAGAAAAAATACCCAATGCCACTGATAGATGATCTTTTCGATCAAGTAAAGGGGGCAAATTTCTATTAAAAAATAAATCTAAGGTCTAGGTATTATCAAATATGGATAAAAGATGAAGACATCTATAAAACAACTTTCCTTACCTGATATGGGCATTATGAGTTTTTGGTTTTACCGTTTGGATTAACCAACACACCAACAACTTTCATGAGTTTGATGCATGGCATATTTCATCCATTTTTGGATATATTTGTTATGATTTTTATTAATGATATATTAATCTACTCAAGGAATATGTAGGAACATAATGAAAATTTGCATATAGTGATAAAAATTTTGAGAGACCATCAAATTTATGGAAAATTCAGTAAGTGTGAATTCTACAAAGAACAAATCCAATATTTAGGCCATGTTATTTTTGTTGAAGGTATAGAAGTAGACCCTGAAAAGATAAATACTATTATGGAATGGAGGGTATGAAAAAACGTAGCAGACATACAATATTTTATGGGACTAGAAAGATATTATAGGCGTTTTATAGAAGGATTCTCTAAAATTTCATTTCCCATATCCTCCTTGTAGTAGAAAGGGCAAGTGTTTAATTAGACTAGTGAATGCGAGACTAGTTTTGAAAAGCTAAAATAAATGTTGACTAAAACTCCTATATTGAAGGTGGCAGATCCAAATTTATAATTTGAGGTTTGCACCAATGCTAGCAAGGAAGGAGTGGGAGTGGTGTTTTCACAAGATGGAAAGCTTGTGGCATATGCGCCTAGGAAGTTGAAAGATCATGAAAAATGATATTTTACGTATGATATAGAGTTAATTGTAGTGGTTCACGCACTCAAAGTATGGAGGCACTACTTATTGGGAAAAAATGTTGTGCTAAAAAGAAATCGTAGTAGCTTGAATAGTTATTTTAAACAAGCTAAGTTGAATTCTCGCTAGGCCAAGTGGAATGCATTCCTGAGCGAATTTGACTTTGAAATGAAGCATGTTAAAGGAAACGAAAATCGTGTCATCAATGCATTAAGTAGAAAATTAAATTATTTGTATGAATTATACTTTAACCATGTGGAATTCAAGCTCCAAGAATAGGTGAAAGAGGTTGTGGCAAAAGAGCCTGAATATCCATTTTTAGGGCAGCAAACACAAGACATAGAAAATCAAGGAAAACAATCAGATTACACAATCAGTAATGAAAATTTTTTTATTTTTCAAGGAAAGATATGCATTTCTAATAAAATGAATTTAAAAGAGCTGATCCTATATGAGTATCACCGAAGCTCTTATTTTGGACGCCCTGGTTACCAGAAAATGTCAACATCCATAAGAAAATATTACTTTTGGCCTGGAATGTGAAAAAACATTGTTGAATACTTGACTAAATGTTTGTAATGTTAACATGTTAAGGTAGAGAATCAACACTTTATAGGTTTACTACAACCCATACCTATACCAGAATGGAGGTGGGAAGTTATATAATTGGAATTTATTACAGACATGCCAAGATCGAAGAGACACAATGACTCTATAATGGTAGTAGTTGATCGGGTGAGAAAAGCAGCTCATTTTATTCCTGTACTGTCCAATTTTAATACTGTGAAAATTTCTTACATATTCATGAGGGAAGTATTTATATTACATGGCATTCCAAAAATAGTCATCTCAAACAAAGACGTAAAGTTTACTTTAGCCTTTTGGAAGGCATTGTTTACCAGATTAAGCACACAAATTGAATTTAGCACATCATATCATCCTCAGACAGATGGGAAGACAAAGCGGTTGAATCAGGTATTGGAAGAAATGATACGAATTTATGTAATGCATCAACCCATGAAATGGGAAGACTATCTGCATTTGGTAGAAATTTCCTACAACAATGATTACTAGGAATCCATAAAGATGAGTCCTTTTGAAGCCTTATATGGAAGATAGTGTCGAACTCCCATTAATTCGAGTAGTGTAGAAACAAAACTAATCCTTGGGCCAAAATTTTTGGCTGAGATGGAGAAAGAAGTAAAGAAGTTTCGACACAATCTAAAAGCTACACAAGATAGACAGAAAGTATATGTGCATTGAAAGAGGACATATCGGGAATTCAAAGTGGATGATCACATTTATGTGAGAATTAGACCCAAGAAGATTCCTTTAAGGCGGACTACCTATGCCAAGTAGGCTCCCCGATTCTGTGGACCCTTCAAAATCTTGGAAAGTTTGGAGTTAGTAACCTATCGACTAGCTTTACTAGGACACATACGAGTGCACAATTGGTTCCATGTGTGTGTGTTGAAAAGATACGTACATGATCCAAAATAGGTAATACACAGGAAAAATATTTAGGTAGGAATGAAATGGGAATTAAGATCTCTGTGGGAGATAAATAATTGTTTATTAATTAAAAATTTGGTTGGTTGCAGGTCAAATTCGACAACTAATTTTTGGTATAAACTCAATGTATTTTTTATTAGAGAGAAATAACGCTCCAGAGGTGAGCCATCACCCAAGATTAAGTGCAATGGAGGCACTTTGGCCCGAAAGAGATGACTTGGGAAGATGAAATCTTTGTACGAGAAGCTTATCCAGAACTATTCACTAGAATGGAGTAAACACCGAGGACGATGTTTACTTTAAGTGGGGGAATGTGTAACACCTAGATTTAATTACCTTAAATGACATTTCAAATTAGACATTGGAATTTCTTTTAAAGTTAAATAGGATTAACAAGAATATTAATCATCTTATTAACAAGAGTTATTTTCTTTGAATAAAAGATTTAATTATGTTATATTTCCATAAACTTATGGTAAAAAGTTTTCCAAGATTCCATAGTAGTTGGATTAAGAATTTATTGGTAGTTACCTTTCGTCTAAGGATAAAAGGGAAATCCTAGAGAAGGAAAGAGGTTATTTTCAAAAAAAGTAAAACAGCTAGAGAGCTGAGATGAGAGAGTGTCCAGAGCTAGTAGAAACCAGTGGAACTCTACTACCTGATGTTGCAGGAGAGACTGGTGTAATATTCCCAATTAGCCATGAGCTAGTTTGAATATTAATTTTTGTTTTTGGCTTCCTTGTTCGATGAATAAGAGGATATGGAGATCCATGAATCTCCTTAATATGAATAAAATCAATTATAATGTGAAATGGGGACATCTTAGTAGCTTAATTTAGCACCCTTGTGTATGAAAAGGGGCTGGAACACCTAGACTGGGTCAACTTTGACCAAATCAACAACGCTGTCATGGAGTAGTGGCATTCATTGAGGGAAAACACAGTTTTAGTTGGAGACTCTTTACATGGAAGTAGTGTCTTAAATGACTGGGTCCTAGGGTTAGGAAGCTCATCACTTATATAAGGAATAGGATGGAAGCCATATTCATGCATGTTGATGTTTATTATATTTTTGTATATGGTCTATTTTGACATACAGCTTTCTTTAGTTGTTTAGCTAAGATTGCATTGTTGTTTAGCATAGGGTGTTCTTGAGTGGGAGTCCCACATATTTCCTTGAGAATCCTATAGGAAGAGCTTTTCACTACATTCAAAATTCATGCATCAGGCCAAGGCTTTAATCTTAATGTAAAACGCAGTTCTGTTGAGGTTTTGTGTTGTGTTGCAGGGCAGAAGTTGTGGAGGGTTGATTTAGGTGATTTCTGAGCTAGATCTAATTGGAGGAAGGTTCCTTTCTCTTGGGATGATATTAAAGAAAGCCTTGGATAATTTTTGATACATTTGGCATCAGGCCATAGTGTGTTTATCCCCTACAACGTAGTATCAATCTGAATCTGCATTATTCTAGGGAGGAGTTGCAGGGGTATTTGTAGTAGGTGATTTGGGAGGTGATTTCTTCAGTGAAGGGTCCAGCCTTTCATTCGGAGGATCCATTGGAGGAGAGCACATTCATTTTCATATCAGATTCAACCATTTCTCTTTAGTTACTTATTGTAGCATACCTTCAACCCTAGGGCTGTAGCTCATATTATATTTTTGGGTGTTTTTCTCGGAGACCCTTTTGGTTTATTTCATGGAAGTTGTATAGAGCCTTGATCTTCGTTATACATTATCTTGGAGGCATATATCAGCCCTTATCTTTTTTGTACTCATTTGATGTAGCTGTGCTTCTATGATTGCGCTTTAGTAGTCTTTCGACATTTTTGATATAGTAGCAACACCTCTTATTCACGGTTTCCTCCATTGGAGACTTGTTCTATCTTGTTGTATGATTTATGGCCCATTATAGTATACATATGTGCTTCTGTTATGATGAATAGAAAGGCTCCATATTGGCCTAATGTCTTTATATGATGTTTTACATTGTTATTCAAGTATTTTGCACTATATTCCTGCTTTTCCAATTTGTGAGTATTACAGTGTTATTAGAACATAATATTGGCTCAACTTGTGCATTTTAAGCTAATATGTCATTAGAAGAAAGATATCCCCTCACAAATAGAGAGAATAGGTATCTCAGAAGAAGACACTAGAAGTTTCAATATACAGATGAGAAAAAAGATAAGGGTAAAACCCCTTTATTAGGAGAAGATGAAGAGGAGTATCCCAAGCTACTTTATCTAAGTATGCAAGATATTGCTAGAGAAATGAAGGATATGAGGATGGATAGATACAAGGAATCCCCTAAAGTAGTTCGACATTTTGAAGGCTTCAACATTTCTCATCACTGGAGTGATCAACCTGTGAAGCAGCAACAAGTTTCCCAACTCTCTACAATGCCTACATTCTTAGCAGTGGGAAATGAAGGGTTTCAAGAACAGGAAACTCTTTAAGACTATTTCATGGAGTATGAGTCTCAATCTCAGAGATTCAAATATCACTTTAGTTTTCAATAATTTTGTCAAATCAAGGACAATAGGAGACCCAGGAATCACAACAGAGGTGGAGTATTAATTCATAATCATGATCTAGACCAAACTATGGGTATTTTTTCTTACCCAACTTTGATGGGTCATCTAAATGCATTGCCAAACCATGGGTAGAGAACCTTGACATCTACTTCTAGCCGAACAAAGTACCAGAGATGGAGGCCATCAAGATAGCAATGATTCACCTTGAGGGTGAGGCACATGATTGGTGGTTTCATGCATTGTCTACATTGGGTCATGCCAATGTGATTGCATATTCAAAGTTCACAAGAAGTTTTGTGGAGATTTTTTATCAAAGATATCTAGAGGCACCATTCATGGGGCTAGCAAAGCTCAAACAATCATGTAATATAGAAACTTACATTTCTAAATTTCTGAAACTTTTTGTTATGGTTCCTGATTTATCTACAACAAGAAGGGTCTATATGTTCATTGATGGGTTAGCAGAACCTCTTCATGGGTTGGTTAAGTCTACCAAGCCCACTACCCTTCAATATGCCATTGAGAGGGCTAGAGATCTACAAGATGCCTTGCCAAAAGCAAAGGAAACATTTCAACAAAAGCCCACTTTTCCATTTAAGGGAAAAGAAGAGAAGGCTCCTATTTCAAATGAGGGCCAAAACAAAGTGTCTCTTAGTGATGATGTCTAAAGAGATTTGAGGAGAAGGAAGCTTCGCTTCACATGCCAAGAATCATGGGCACCTAGACATAGATGTGCAACAGGAAAGGAAAACTACATAGAGGTCCTCTTAGATGAGGAGGAGGAAGAGAGTGAAGAACTAGAAAGGGGTCGCAACACTGGAATAGCAGGAGATCATCCACCACAACCAGGAGGTGAGGATGGAGCAATTTCTCCAATTGGAGGGACTCTTCAATTAATGAGAGTGGTAGCCAATTATCATGAAATTTCCACAAAAAAAACATAATTAGATTTGTGGAGTGGAAGGAAGGACATGGTAGTCCCACCTATTATGCATATGATATTGGCCCATGAGAAATCACTACTTTGTGGAAAACCACCCGATTCGGAGTTGGTGAGAGATGTCTCACAATATGTTGCAGCACCCATAGATCCATGAGGAGTGGGAACATTGGAAGGTTATGATACAATGTGGAGAGTCCTGGGTAGACTCAAGGAGGAGGGAGACATTCTCCCACTATCATCATTACCCACTCTCACACCACAATTTGTGCTAAGAGAGGATGCTACAAGATTGGAGGATGGCACCATCATGGTGCAAGGAAAATATTCCTTGAATTTGGAGGCTCAGAAGATTTTCTTACTTGGGGAAAAATCTTCCACATATAGAAGATGCTGGCCACTCATGCATGCTTTATCCAAACTCAGGAAGTTTTGGACAGGTGATAGCTTCCCATGGAAGACTAACCTCCAAAAGATTCAACCATTACTTGAGCATTAGCAACTACAAGAGGAGCATCAGAGGGAGGATAGCAGCATCCTAGTATGTGACTTTGGAATGGGAGATGTCAAAGAGGAGGATAACCATATGACAGATATATTTATGTGATAGATCATCAGTGCTGTCACTATGGAGGATAGATCCATATTGGAAATCCCAACTATTGGTGGATTATTCCAAGGATCTTTTCACTTGTATGATACTTGATGACCAGCTACTAGAGGAAGGGTACTCAATCAAATATGGGGTCATCTATTATCATGGTAGTATCTTCTTATCTAGAGCTTCCAAGCTCAAGGAGAAGTTACTATAAAGAGCACATGGATATTTTCTCTTCAACCATACTTATTCCATGAGGGCCTACAACACTATCATGGAGGAGTATACTTGGGAAGGCTTTGAAGAGGAAATATATTAGAATTTTAGGATATGCATGGATAATGTGGAGATGGAGGAGATACATAACTCTTTGAAGGAGTTATCACAACCACCTCTTTCCTGTTTGGGAATGAGAGGGGATCTATCTATGAGCCACTCCATTTGTATGAGCATGATTTATGGTAAGGATCATGTTTATGTGCATAATGATTTACTTGATTATTATTTGCATTCCTTTACCATATGTGTGTAGGCCATTGTTCCAAATAGGAGCATTATTCCATATAAACTTCATTGCCAACTTTGGGCCATAAACATTGTTGAACATGGCCACTCGCTAGGAGGATATAGGGAGATGATTTACCATTATGGGTGCACTCCAAAGGCACCAAACATTTCTCACCTTCTCAAAACTTGTGAGAAAACTATGGCAGCAAGTAAGTGGTGGGGAAAACACTTACCATATCATTATCTAATGTAGCTAGGAGAGATATTGTGCTGGTTCTACAAGTGGGACTATGACCCACCTCCATTTTTACATATTGATGTTTATGTATATTTTGTTTTGATCCCATACATTGCTGATATTCTTATTATTATTATGGGAATGAATGGAGGAAGGATGGGAGGATTGAGCATTCCCTTTTGGAGAGATATTCTCCATTTTTATTAAGCTAAATTTTTCAGGGAGGATATTGGGAAAACCATGATTACTACATTGGAAATTTTTCTTCCTTGTGGAATGAGACATTTACATCTCATGAGAATTTGTGAGGAGCATGCCATGGACGACTGGATTGGGAGACACTTAGCTTATGAGAGAAGCCTATCACATGGAAGTTTCACGAATGGTGGAGGAGAAGAGTTGTAGCACTCACCTTTATAGTTTCTTCAGCACAAGCAACATTTGGGAGGGGAGGACTGTAATCTTCCCAATTAGCCATGAGCTAGTTGGAATATTAATTTTTGTTTTTTCTTCCCTTTTTGATGAATAGGAGGATACGGAGATCCATAAATACCCTTAATATGAATAAAATCAGTGCTAATGTGAAAGGAAGACATCTTAGCAGCTTAATTGAGCACCCCTGTGTGTGAAAAGGGGATGGAACACCTAGATTGGGTAAACTTTGTCCAAATCAATGACGGTGTCATGGAGTAGTGGAATTCATTAAAGGACATCATAGTTTTAGCTGGAGACTCTTTGCAAGGAAGTAGTGTATTAAATGAGTGGGGCCTAGGGTTAGGAAGCTCATCACTTATATAAGGAAGAGGATAGCAGCCATGTTAATGCATGTTGATGTTTATTATATTTTGATATATGGTATGTTTAGACATATAGCTTTCTTCTGATGTTTAGCTAAGATTGTAGTGATGTTTAGCACAGGGTGTTCCTGAGTGGGAATCCCACCTATTTCATTAAGAAGCCTCTAGGAAGAGCTTTGCACTACATTCCACATACAAGATCAGACCAAGGCTTCAGTCTTAATGTGCAACATAGTTCCTATTGAGGTTTTGTGTTCTGTTGTAAGGCAGAAGTTGTGGAGGGTTGAGTTGGGTGATTTCTGAGCTAGATCTTATTGGAGGAAGGTTCCTTTATCTTGGGAGGGTAGTAAAGAAGGCACTGGAGCATTATTGATACATTTGGAACTAGGCCACAATTTTTTATCCCCTACAGCGTAGTATTAATCTGCATCTGCGTTATTTTAGGGAGGAGTTGCATGCATATTTGCAGTAGGTGATTTCTTTAGAGAAGGGGGCAACATTTCATCTAGAGGATCCATTGGAGGAGAGAAAATTAATCTTCATATCAGCTTCAGCCATTTCTCTTTAGTTACTTATTGCGTCACACTTTCATCCCTAGGGTTGTAGCTCATATTGTATTTTTGGGTGTTTTTCCCGGAGACCCTTTTGGGTTCTTTTCTGGAGGTTGTATAGAGCCTTGATCTTCATTTTACATTATCTTGGATGCATATATCATCCCTAATATTTTGTGTACTCATTTTCTGTAGTAGTGCTTCTATGAATGCACTATAGTAGTCTTTTGGCATTTTTGATATAGCAGTAGCACCTCTTATTGAGGGTTTCCTCCATTGGAGGATTGTTCTATCTTGCTGTATGATTTGTGGCTCAACATAGTATACATATTTGCTGCTGTTATAATGAATAGTAAGGCTCCATATTGGTATCATGTTTTTATATGATGTTTTACACTGCTATTCAAGTATTTTGCACTATATTCATGTTTTTCCCATTTGGGAATATTACAACTAGATAAAGGTCTTGAGGTCTACCTCTTGGATAACTGCTATGCAATCCTACTATGGTGAGGATCATGGGGGGAGATGAGGACGTCATATCATCTCTCATGGTTAGGAGGATGCCATCAGCCTTACTTATCTCAGATAAGTATTACAAGACTGGATTGTAATGGAACAATGAGTTCTCATAAAGTGTTTATAATTATTTTTATCACTGTAAACATTTTTTCTCTACAATGTGAAAGCTAAGTTTACTGAAAAATAGATAGGGATAAATGCTTAGATCTCTGAATGTTGTGCAAAAAAAATTCATAGATAAGTTTTTTTGTATGATAAGTCTTGTATAAGGGTAATTACATTGCAAAGAATAAAATAATGCAGATTTAGTGATATCTAGCAGCACAATAGTGGAAAATCCTATAGAAAACATATGAAAAGATGGACAGTTAGTCCATTTAGAGAGGAACTTCCCCAAACAAGACATTCTGTCATGTAAAGAAAAAAAAAAACAAATATACAGACTTAGGGTTGAATAATAACCCTATAGAGGTGGTCCGGTCACCTATCTATTTTTTCCTACTATGATAAATTATTACTGAAGTAAAAACCAGGAAAATAAATTGAATAGGGATAGAAAAATATAAAACTATTTGTCAGAATTGATTAAGTGCAAATACAAAAAACATATATTCATTAAATAAGAGAACAGATAACATTTAATGCTTAAAGCAAGAGATATATAAATAATTATAGATACATCGGTGTCCCTTGTGGGGAGAAGCAAAAGATTGTGATAAAATATACAAATAAAACATTATGAATTAACTTCAAAACAAAATAAAGGTGAGAATGAATGCTCGAGCGGAGAATAGTAATGAATTTTAAGAAAAATACTTAAGAAAATAAGAGTCCTTCATGGACATTATTCGGTGCAATGAATTAAGTATCGTATAAGCGGAACCCGCTTGACTATTTATGAACATTTTCATAATTAATTAACAATATTAATACAAAATCAGTGTTCATAACCTAAACCACCCCAAACTTCTGTATTTAACTGTGATTTTACATTGCTATGGAAATGAGAAAAGAGAAGTAACAATGAAGTTGTTCCCAAAACCCTCATAGTCGAAATACCATTATGGGAAACAAGTTTAACTGTGATACTGATAAGTGACCAGAGCATAGTCCAAAGCATATGAGAAGGGATAATTAAACTGTTAGATATATAAATTAAGCCCTCAAAGGGTTGTTCAACTGGAACTAAATTTGAGACATAGAGCTTTAAGCTCACATAAACAAACATAAACCATTTTGTTCGAAACCCTTAAGAACAGTCTTGTAAGGAAACATGATAACTAGCTACTTGGAAGGAATTCAGAATACCTGTAGAGAGAAACAAAGGGTATTAAATAGGGAGTGCAATCACATTGAAAGAAGCGCTGAGGGTATTGGGGGTTCAGAGATACATGCAGGGCGAGATCAAAGCAATGTTATTTCTTGGAAAATATATTGAATATACCCAAAACAGAGAACAAGAATCTAAAAAACCTAGTGAGAGTGTTATTACCTTTAGTGGTTTAGGAAGACGATCTCTTAAACCCAGTAACATAAGGTTAATTAAAAGGAGAAACAATGCCTTAAGATACTCATTTAATCAGAGGAAAATTAACTAAAGAAACGAGAAACTGAGAAGAAATTGCTTACTGGCTTCGGCCACATTGACTATGACTCCATTATCGAAGACCAAACCCTATGGTATGCCATGAATCCTTTGCGGAATAGATGCAGTTATATGGATGCATAGACCCCATAAAAGAGAAATTTCATTACAGTTAAACAAGTTGTGAAGAGGAGTAGAAATGCACCCTTAAAACCCTAGCAAATCAATATAACCGGACAAGTAAGTGAAATGAAACTTTGGGAGAGAGCCATGTTAAGAATGGGGGCAACGTCACTTATAGGAGTAGATAGAATGCCAAAGGAGAAGTTTGCACAATGTAGGAATTGTAGAGAGGGGTTTCGAAGCAGCGATGCCAAATGAACAATTGGTCAGGGTTCGGGGGGGAAGGGAAATACCCTAACTGCCCCAGAACTCATCACAACCATTGATGAAGTGAGAAACTATCAACGATGGGGAAGCTTCCAAATGTCCTTCTCTGAAATGAAAAATGATTCTTGAGACTACGGAGGATCCAAATTATATATTAAACAATATTCAAATTATAAGTAGCAAGGGTACAAAATGCTACAAGTTTAATTATACTTGTTTTGTTTATTAGAAAAATCATTTCTACAATTCTGCTAGCATGAGAAAAAATTTATAAGCTATGTATTGTATAAATTCGAACCTAGGGCTAAGAGCATGCCGTAACTAGCATCGCCTTCTGCCAAGGTGTAAATTACACATTTTGTAACATACAATGATAACTTCACAAGGAAATGTAAGGAGTTAATTTTTTTTTATACAAGTTACTCATGGGTAACTATCCATTCACTACTAAGTATTCCTTACTCATCATTACATAGAATGTTTACCCGTTCATAATGTAACCTTAGAATAGGAATAGTAAGCTCCTTAACCATTAACAACCTCTATTACAATACATCAACATAATACTGTGTGATGTAACCTACCAATCATTTCATTACTCATATAGTCATCACATACTTGCCATTATGAACATCATAACAAGAAAGGGATCAACATCATCAACTTGACACACTAATCAATCACATCATTGAACACCAATATACCTTGGAAACCCCTTAGGGTGAAAACCAGCAAACATTTAATTTTATTATTAAACGCTCGTGAGGGTGTTTAGCCCATCACTCAATGGATTATAAGGGAGACCATCCCTTAACCATAGTTTATATAATCTTACAAGGAAATATACAAATATCTAGCTTAAAGCCATTACAATAAATATGATACCATTTACCCTCTAGTCTTCATATCTACATATCTCGATGGCATGGTTGTACCTACAATGGTCCATCGTACACTAGATCATCCAATAGTTCGCACTCATCTTGGCATGAAGCATAAACATTTACCTGCCACCGGGTTAAGCATAATATTTCCTTTATACATTCACCATCATACCCTGCTAATGTTACCTTCAACGTACATTGATTTCAAGATTCATAAAGTATAACAAATAATTTCATATATCTATACTATAGTAGTTTCTCCATCTAGTCATGTATACATGACATGCAAGTAAAGTACCTTGACATTCTCCCTTTAACAATACCTCATATGTGCTAGTTATAAGTAATCACATTAACTAATGTTCACGTCGCATAAGCACACATTTCTGCAAGACAATAGCTACATCTTCCCAGAATATATTTAGAATAAACTTATACATTAGTTACGATATTCGTGCATGCGATTTATATAAATTTAATCAAAATAGCTAACACTTAAGCTATTACTTTTAGTGCATGAAATGCAAGCTAACATAGTAAATGTTGCTTCCATGCATGCAAATTCATAGAGTCTCCCCAAAGGAGTGCTTACACAACGAAGCACATAGCTTCCTTCATGAGTCTTCCCAAAGGAAATCTCAACACAAGTGAGCATGTAAACATATGTTTTCTTTTTTGTAAGACTATGCAATTAAGCATACAAATACATGTCTTCTTTTTCAAATATTATACTAACAATCATTTCCAATGTAGTTTAACACAACATGCTATCTTTCCCACCTACGAACATGTATATTATTTCCAATGAAAGTTAATACATATTTTTCATGCCTATGCATGACCTTATTCCAAAAGAACTAACATATTAGTTTTGATATCATAAAGGTACTCACATATTCTCCTAAATATTAAGATAGCTCAACATTTCTTTACCAGTACCCTGGTAAACTATCCATGGATTTATTAATTAATCTGTACCAATACCATGGTAAACTATTCTTGGATTTATGAAACTCATGGATTTCTTAATTAATCTTTACCAATACCATGGTAAACTATCCATGGATTTATTAAATAATTACTATTTACAACATGGTTAATGTATAGAATGTGAGAAACTTCTCTTTTCTTCTTCCCTACACCTGAAAATATTTCAAAGAGTTACCCTCTATATTCATTCTCAAGAAAATACCTTGGATTTTTTCTCATTTCCTAAACTAAATGAGTACAAAATCCATTTTAAAAATAAAGATCATGCATCTTCTATTTTCTCACTTATACAATATTATGTAAATATTTATATTAAAGAGTTACCCTCTTTAATCTATTCAAGAAAATCTCTTTTAAAATAAAGAGCATGCATATTCTATTTTCTTGTTATCCAATATTATATAAATATTTATATTAAAGAGTTACCTTCTTTAATCTATTCAAGAAAATCCTTTTTAAAGTAATTACCCTAACTAACCCTTGTTTTGGGGATAAGAGCTAGATAGACCCTTTTTTTTAAATAATAGCACAGTTAACATGTAACCTTTGCAAACCCTTGCAAAGGAATTAACACAATGGACTTATCTTCTACTCTCAAGATAAATATATTCTTTCGAAAATAGCAAATATCATTTTCTTATCTCAAGAAATATGAGAAAGATCATTAGTATTCTTTCTATTTTCTAATAATCTTTTACCAAGGTATATCATATAAGAACAATATGGTAATTCACTAAAATCAATATCTTTTACTGTTGTATGTATTTATATAAAGACAAGCTAAGTGTAACTTATCTCTTACTGTTGTAGATAGATAACAGTAAGATAGATATATTTTCTTTATAAAAATTTAGTAGAATTCTTTTCCAGAAAACGCATTAAAATTTAACTCTTCCCAAAAAACATAGTGTAATTGATTGTCACTATCGATATAAATAAAGATCACTGTGTAAAATTTCAATACAATTAATATAGTCTCTTTCAGTGTGATGATCTGACTGTTACGTGTATTCACTGCTATGAAAACCTACACGCGGTATTTAATTCTTTCCTCTGAATTCTTTCCATACCATCATGAAATAAAACAACCATCAGGAAATAAAACAATCAACGAATTTATTGTTACTATGATGACAAATAATAACAATTTATTATGGAGTTTTGTAAGGGAGACATGCAAAGACTCATATCAGCCAACGAATTCCTGCCAGAGCGATTCTTGCAGACGCGGCCTTCCCCTCGGCCATCGCATCCTTCACTTCATTCTCGCTTCTCTGTTTCATCCCTCGACTGCTCCCTTTCCCATGTTCATACCTGGTCGTTGTCAAGAATTAGTTTCCATTAGCTCGACTCTTTATAAGCAGATGGCGTATTTACTCGTTTATATTTCAGGCATGTATTATGTATAAAGTATAATGTTTAGTAAGGTTTTCGATAAATTCATGCGAGTTGTTTGGTTAGAAAATGACTATGATGGGGCTATTTTAATAATATATATGTACAGATTAAAAACACTTAATGATTATATATATATATATATATATGTATGTAAGGTTCATTGGAAATGTATTTATATGTTTTATTATGAGTATTAATTTAGGGATTAATGCTATAATTCTAAAACCCGTTTACTAAAAAAAAACATGTCGATTATATATATATATACATATATAATTGTTAAGATGTATTTATATGTTTTTTATTATGAGTATTAATTTAGGGATTAATACTAGAAGTGAAATTATTTTTTATGTAATATACAAAATTTTATGATAAGATGTTACAAAATTTTTGATAATGGATAAGACTTCTAATCAAAATTATTAGAATGATAAGATTTTTCCAAAAAAAACTACGATAAAAAAAATTATAAAGAAATAATATGAATCAAAGAAATTTATAAAAATAAATGAAAAACTGATTTTGAAAAAAAAAATATTAATCATTAATAAAACTTTTAGCTAAAATTATTTTAATAATAAAAAATTTCATAAAATACCGTGATAAAGAAACTATAAAGAAAGAAGTATGAACCACAAAAAAATTTAAGCAAAGAACTATGATTTACAAAGACCACGCTTTTGGATTTATAAGAACTATGCCCTATAAACTATGATTAACACATTATAATGACTATAAACAATGAAAGAAGAACTTTGACTTGTAAAAATTATAGCCGAGAAGTAATAATTAAGAAAACCTATTGTTATTGATATATTTTTTTTCAAACACCATCTTTTCTTTAAAATTATATTAAGTTAATAAATTCCTCAGAAATTATATTATTAATAAAATTACGATTTCATAATTGATAAAATTACATAATTTTAATAATTATAATTTTGTTTTCCTAATATAATGGATAAATAAAATATCCTTGATGAAAAAAAATATTATCAAACTAAAATACGACACAAGAGGCTTGGCGATAAAACTATAACTAACTAGAACTATCCTATGAAGAACTTTGACAGTAGAAAATTATACCTACAAAAACCATAAAAAAATTATGATATACCAGAACTTTAATTAACAGGTACATGAACATGAAAGTTCGTTAATTGACAACAACTTTCACCTGTGTGAAACGAGCATGGAATTTTTGAATAGTATTATTTTGGACTCAACGACTTGAGGAGGGTGAAAAATTAGGTTTAACACTTCGGAATGTGTTGAATGGTATGAAGCATTATATTTGGCTTAAAAATTATGGAAATTTTGGTTAGATTTTGATAAAATTTAACAAAGCATTGTAAAACTCAGTTATAGTTGTGAGTTTTCAAAATGTTGAGTACTAAAAGTTTTTTTACAGCTTAAATCCATTTTCAAAATAAAAAACATGATTTAATAAACACTGAGTTTTTAAAATTTTTTAAACAAATTCCGTCCTGCCAATTCCACAAATAATTAAATAGAACTTTGTACAGACGCACAGCCTCTGGTGGTTCAGGTGCATTGTATCTCATCTTTGGCAATGGACCCATAATGCAAGATTGGGAAGGTTTAGCTGTTAAATCCGAGACGATTGTTACAACACAATTCCACCGTTACTGGCTTGCACTAGGTTGAACAGATAAAATTCCTGAAACGTGTTATGTTAGACTCTAGATCCCTATTTTTTTTTTTCATTTAAATAGTTTTTTTAACTGCGCATGTTTTCTGTTTTCATGGTGTCTTTCCAGTGCAATAGGGTTTCAGTCTTCTGTAATCCGAAAAAGGGAATATCATAATAGCGTACAGTATTATCGAGAAACACGAATGACCTAACACGCTTCCAAATAGAAAGAACCCAACACCGTGAAATAAGGAACTTGGTTTGATGAAGTGGGACAAACTCGAAATTTCTAAGAATCAGCCAACTTTATAACCCATGCTGTATACCATATTATCCATGTGAAGAGCAAAATGTGGGAATTTTCTAAGCAAAAATATGTTGTAATTTTCAAATACTAGGAAGCTGCAATTTTCAAGGTAGACATGTTATTCCGTTCTGAAACATTTCTGCACTTTCGTCTCTCAATTCCATGCTTTAGTCGATCTCCAATTTTTTTAATCTCTACTTGTATTTTAACATTTTATGTGGCCTGCTACTCGACACTAAGTTGCCGCATGTTTTGTTGTAGGGTGAAGTTTCATCACAAAATTGGAATGTAGCTGTTTTTTTAGTTTTTAAAAGTTAATGTTTAAATACAACCTTTATGTGGAATTCATATGAAATTTCGAGAATATCTCCTTCATTGAATTTTTGTGCTGAAAAGGAGAATTTTAGGGGTAACGTGTGATTCGTTTTATGTTCAATATGGATGTGACATGTCAGTTTTAAAATAAAATATTTTTAAATAAAAAATAATGTTTTTTTTTGTAATAATGATGATAATGATGAATATGCACTAAGATCATGTGGTTTTTGAACATTAAAAAAATAAAAATAAAACTTTAATTGCCATTCTTCAAAACCTTATTTTTATTGTTTAGAAAAAAAACAAGTAGCCATCATTATAGTTGAGTTGACTTAACGAGTCAAGAAGATTCGAAGTGTGGTAGATTTTAGGGAAATGAGAGCAATGTGACTCAGAGCCAAGAAATCTAAGAGGAAGTGTTTTTCATCTTCCACCCTCTTAGTATATCAAAGTTGACAGATTATATGGTGCCAAGGAGTTTTGAGAGTAGAGCACTACCGAGTTTCACGTAGAAGCTCAAGAAAATTAGTTCTAATCCTAGCAATGCTCATTTTTTTCTTATTGCTAGTCAAAACAAGAGAGATAATTTTGTTTCTCAAGTGTGGGGTTGATCATAACCTTATAATATCTAAGCTTTCTTCTTCCTTTCAACTCTTTATCTCTATTATAAGATATGGTAAAAATATGTAACCCAATTTCCACCTTAAGTAAAATATTTCAATGTCAAGTACTAAGTAACATAGTTTTATCTAAATTTAAAAAGGAAATAATTTTTTTTTTAAATAATGATATTTTCACTTTACCTCTAAAGAATATAAATAATTTATATATCTTTAAAAATATTTTAATATAAAAGTGAAATAACCTATTTGAATTTTCATTTAATATATATATATATATATATTTGAACCAATCTTATTATTCTACATTTTGATTTTTTAAGGTTATTTTTCAGTTATTTTTTGAAAAATGTAACAAAGATTTGTTAAAATTGCACAATCAAAATACCAAAAAAAATTTCAATGCATTCAATCTATTTATACATCTAAAAATATAATTTCAATGTTTGACATTGAAATTACATTTATATATCCAAAATATTATTTCACATTAAAAAAAGGTTTGTATCACAACCTTTCTAATAGTTTGTGGTTTAGATCATGAGTGAAGCTATAGCGAGTGTGAAATATGAAGAAATTTAATTGGTATAAACAAAAAGTGTATTCTAAAGAACCTATAAGTCAGTTAGGAAGTTAATGGAAATTCTAGCAAGGTTATAATAAAAATTAGACAGAAATTTTGGAAAATATGAGTTACAACTATCAAAATTAAGATTTTGGGTCACTAAAATTTTTTTAATGATATAAAATCTATTTCTATCATAAAAAAAATGATTCAAATACTCCATTATTTTGATTTTTTGAAAATTTTCTACCAATTTGAAAAATAAATCGGTCATCCAAACCAATTTGTAGTCTTAATTGACAACGTCCTCATAATTTACTAAAATATATTTCAAACTATTTATATATAAACAGACTTCCATAATTTCTTCCGAAAAGAACAGAGAAGATCAACTCCAGCCCACTAGGACAGGATTCGTTAGGGCAAGACGTTGGCCTGGATTATAACACTGCGAAATAATTACTGAGGCTAACGCTTCATAGAATGCTTTGAGCAGTATTGCTGAATTCTTCACACCTTCTCCAACACCCTATAATTGCCTTTTTTTTCTTCACTGTCGTCACGACCCATCATCTCTCGAGCTAAGCCGGGGTTTCCGAAGTCTCCTCTTGACGCCAATTAAAAGCATATTAATTCCTCGGATTTTAAAATTCAGTCTACAGTGCCAGCTAGAGATGAGCTCTAGTTGCTTGTCATCTATAGTCTGCGTTGTCTTGGTGTGATAACAATGATTTAATATGATTTTAATGTTGTATTCATTACCAATAAATTAATATATATAGACATGGAGTTGAGCGGTCCTCCACCTCCGGTAGCATACCAATAACTTATTTAAATTCTATAGTGATTAGCAATGAACCAAATAAAATTATAATGCTGTAATTTTAATTAAGTTTATGAGCTGATAATTTTTGAGATATTTGTATAATGCCATTTTCTTTCCCTATTCCATTCAGTGTCGTGTCTATCTAAATTGTTATTAAACATTTTTTTTAACTTGTTAATACATATTTTAAATGTAGTGGGTAACTAGGGACAACCTTCTTAACTCTTATATTGATAATTGATTTATTTTATTTAGTAATAATATATTTGTATAATTTTATCATAGTAATTTTTAAATGGAAAGGAATTTTTAATTATTTTAATTTATTTCAAACTTTACTCTTAATTAGTGGTTGAAAGGTTTTCTAATGTTAAAAAAATAACAAGATATTAAGATAGAAGCTAAAAATATTTTAAAGCTAGCAATTGCACCATATATTGCAAAAGAAACGATGTAAAGAAGTAATATAGGAAAGAGTAGTATAGAGGAAAAATTATGTGATATGATATTTGATTTAATTGAATATTTAACTTATAAATATGAATTATTGTATTTAAAAGAAATTATAGGTTTCGAGAATTGTTTGGATAAAAAAATTGGTCTTTTATAACCTACACAGGCTCTTCCTTTCATAGTGATGTCTTCCTTTCATAGTGATGTCTGATTATGCACTATGGGTCACATGGAAGACATATAAAATGGAACCGATTTGCAAAATTGTAGGTGCACTTGGTATGCTTAGATTGTGAATTAAGTATAACCCCAAAAATTTTCACAATAACTTTAAACCACCATCAAGTTTGATAATCCATAAATTTGAAAAAAAGAAAATCTAATCACTAAAATTATAAAAATTAAACCTAAACGCATTTTAAATTGTACAAAAGGTTATATGATATTTCTAAAAAAGAAAATGAAATGAAATTTAATTATGAATTTACACCATATCCCATAAATTAACATTATTAATTCAATTCCCCGCCCTGAAAGGGATAGAAATGCGAATGAATGAACTTGGGAGGGTGATCAATCCCTCCAATAATGTTGCAATCCATCTATACCATCTTCTCAACCTAAAACACCCTAACCATCTTATCAACCTAAAACATCCTAACCATCCACCTCATATGCGTCACATGAGATAGTGAGACTAAAGTTTGCATATTCCACATAGTGATAAAGCACCCCACACCTCACATACCTTGGTGCAACACATGATCAATGGGAGGGGTCAAATTCAGTCGAGTAATGTCAATAACTAATAGCAAGGTAATAAATAAGATACATATATATGTTCATTTTGAATTTAAACTAAGATTGAGAGAGATGAATGTTCCTTTCCAAAAAAAAAGTACATATAAAATATGTCTATATAGTAACTTACTCTACATGATACAAATTTTACACTAAAGTGATAATAATAAGTCTAGTTAGACTAAGCTTGAATAAGAAAAAAAAAGGACAACTACATTAATCTACGAAAACCAAGTTACAAATTTTACATTCAAGTTATAATAATAAGTCACGCCACTATTAGAATAAATTAGAAATATAAATAATATGGATGAATATTCTTTTCCATTAAAAAAAATACATATCAAATATGTCTATAGAGTAACTTAGACTACATGATTTTGGTTTAAGATAATTACCAAGTTACAAAGCTTACATTCAAATAATAATAAAAATTTGGACTTGAATAAGAAAAAAAAAAGCCTGAATTAATAAAAAAAAATCAATAATCATTCTTGCTACAATATTTAAATGAAATCATATCACTATTAAATTAAATTTAAAATATATTTATAAATATAAAAAATATAAATATGAAGTTTATAATAAAAATACTATCATATATCATATAAAAATCCAATGTGAGCAATGCGAGCAACATTTACGTTCATTATTAAATGATTAAAATAGAAGTCCAAATATGCTAAATCCCTTATGTTAACATCATGGGCTATTGTCACTCAAAAGCTTAACACTAGAAAGCTTAAGCAGTTCACAATATAGAACATCATCCTGGTACAGAATTGTAAGGCAACCTACATGTTTAGGAGCTTTGTAGAAAATCTCCTTACCACCTCCTGCTTCAACGTTTTGGTTACAAACCAATTCACTTTTAGAAACTTGTCGAAGGATGCTAATCCGTAGTGTTTACCCACGTCCACACCTAAACTGTACATAATGAGTTTCATCATTCTGTGAGACAGATCCACCATCTCGGACATGTAATTCTGGATCGTATCTCTCCAAGATCAAAACTATCAAAACTATCAAATTAGAAAATACTTATTTTGGGTAGGCATGAGTTTATAAGTAGAAATTTTACTTTTTCATACCCACTATCACAATTTTATTTTGAGAAAAACATAGACATATCGAGAATTTTGGTTTGCTTCAAGCCACAACTTGGAAGAAATGTCATCAATTACATGGGCGCTGGAGAAACCCGTGCTCTTAGCGACTGAATCACCATTTCTGAGAGGATCTATTCTGGATGGGTCATAAGCAGTAAAATGATCAGGCTATATGGCCCTTTCTTTGATGTCATTGGGCAGTGAAAACATGTCTCGGGAAATGGAGTCCATTGTGTGAATGAGAATTAGATTGACTCCATTGTTGATGATACGGAAGAAGCCTAATTCGATACAAGTGTATCTCAGCTTCTCAAGCTCCAGTTTATCATCATTGCTTCTTCCACATTTAATTGAAAGGAGGAGATTGAGATCGATGACTGGGAAGTCCAAATAACGATATGCTATCGTTGCACACTTCTGCTTTGAATGAATGATACCGGGTCTCTCTTATATAGAAATAAATCATTAGCATAGATAAATTATAACTAGCAATTGCACCGGGAGGTGTAAGGGAACGCCGAAAGGAGGAGGCGTGAATTATGTTGTGCTATCAATAAGAGGAAAGTGGCCTTGATAGTTTGTTGAGAAAACATTACTTGAGCTTGCATTAGTGAGGCTGATTGACCTATTTGAGTAGAGGGATACATAAATGGTTGTCAATCCCTCTCAAACCTCTAGAAATCGAATTGATATTGGCTGCCACAAACTGAAGCTCGTGGCAAATAACGTTGCTCAAGTTTGAGGCATCATAAACCAAGATACCCAATATTAGTGCTGCAAATTCAAATTGGGGATAAACCAACACTAATATCTGCACATAATGCTACTTTAGGACTCCCGAGGGGATATGGAACTCAATATGTAAAATCCCTCCATTCCAGTTGTGCCCACCTCATCTCCCTCTGCACTTGCCATATTTCTTGATTTCTCAACAACATCCTTGATACTCTGCCACTCAGCACAAAAATATGGCAGTGAACATCCCAGGTTTGATGGATCACTACACCCACACTCTTGCTAAGAATTCTATCCAAAATCTCAAATCTTTCACTCAGTTCATTGTGCTTCGAAATATGACTATGTTGCCATCACAATAGTTTTGGAAGTTCGTAGGATGGGTGGTTAACCAAGTGATGCCAATGAAAACTTCCTCTTCATATTTTTCTCTCAAGAATGCAGCCCTCAAGCTACCCATTTCCTTCATTTTTTTTGTTTGTCCTTATACCTTCGTGCAGCGACTGGATGCAAAGACTAATGGGAAATTTCCTTAAGAAATGACGTTTATTTGTCATTTGACATGTTCTTAGATCATTTATCTTAAAACTTAGTTTATATATTCTAAATATAATGAGAAATACAATGGTGATAAATGATTTTCAAATCATGATTATAAAGAGATGTTATATCACTCCATGTATCATTTATGATTTATTATGTTATGTGTAATGATGTGTGTTGTTGGAATATTTTTACGTATAAAATTTCAATTATTTTTGTTTCAATTTTCATATATTTTAGTTTTTAGTAATTTAGGTGGGGTCCTCCATGTCTAAAACCTTGAGGTCCTCTATGATGTTTCTTGAAATCCCCCCAATGCATTTCCCTACTCCTGCCTCCCAGAAAGTTAGCGGAACGTTGCTTTGCACTGCCCATCAATGTAGATCAAGCTTGGGAAGAATATCTTAAAGCGAGATTTGTTATTAAAATGGATACTCACATCTCGAAAAGAAAAAATAATTTGAAATATCGGTACATTGTTATTTAGGCTCGGGAGAGAATTTCAAGCACAACAGTGTGATTGATTCTGCTTACAATATGAGAGCTAAAATCCAACACAAAAAAAGTAAGCAATGCCATGACTGAAATGCTGCAAAAATCCACACTTTTGGAATAGACAAGGCATGCAAAATCGAACGCAGAAAAGAGATATATATATAAAAAGACGACGCTGAAAAAAGTATGTTCAAGGAAAAAACAGCCACATAACAACAACATGCCTTACTATGATTAAATTCCACGCATTATAAAGACTGCTAAAGCAGAGAATCTCAACTGACCTGTATATTCTCAAGGTTCTCTTTGTTGGCTTTGGGTGAGCAGACACTGTCCACCCCAGCCAATGAGAAGCTTTTCTGACCGCCCTTCCAGCCAGTAAAATTTAGAAATGTGACACCTCCTCCAACCAATGAAAATCTTCCATTTTTCCCTGTTACCAGCTGTTAGTTTGAAAATTACGTTTTATTTTCAGCGTCCCAACACATCAATTGAAAATCCATCATCAGTGCCTCCCAAATCGTATTAACTCCCTTCAGAACTCTTATCATTTATTTTATCGTGCCATTAAGTTGAAGGGATGTCTTCACTTGAATATCACATGGCTTTGGTACGTTACAAGGACACCTGTATGATGGAGATGAGCCTTCATGGACATAATAGATCTATCAAAACCCTAATTCATTGATTGTCTAGCATTTTTGGGTTTTTGTTGGTTCATTTGGAGTTTCATTTGTCTATGATTTTCAATTTGGAGCTTCCCTGTACAACATGAGATACATGCTACAATTTTTTGAGGAATTTCTATGGAATCAGAGGGTTTTTCTCTGCAACATAGAGTACCCTCATACCCTCATGGTGTGAATGAATATTACTATTCTGAGTTATTTCCATCATGTGAAACAGCATTATACAAACCCCAAGAGAGGTATTTCATTTCCTTTCCTTTTCCCATTTTCATTTTAATGTTTCAGAATTTCATTTGATTTCAGTATATTTTCTCAATTTGAATTTTCAACTTATTAAACCTCTGAATTGGTTTCAGGTATGAATTTGGCTTAATAATTTTCTTTGACTTTCTTCTTTCTTCCGCATATCCACCATGGAAAGAATCACCAGAGTATGAAAATTATAACCTCTGTAATTTTTGGGGATGTTTCCTTTCTACCCTTTTCCAGAACTCTCAAACCCTCAGGTTCAATCTTCCCTCATCCATGGAATTACCCTCGTCATGATGATATGACTCTATTTAATTTTTTATCATTATTGTATATTAACTTTGGATGAAGACTCTTATGATCTTGAAAAAAATTTAGTACTATTTCTTCGTCATTCCCTTGAAGATGATCAAAAGGAAAATTTCAATGTATATCGGTATATTGTTATTTGGGCTCGGGAGAGAATGTCAAGCACAACAGTGTGACTGAATTTGCTTACAATATGAGAGCTAGGATCTAGCACAAAAAATTAAGCAATGCCATGACTGAAATGCCACAAAAATCCACACTTTTGGAATAGACAAGGCACTCAAACTTGGGCCCAAAAAAATAAAAAATATAAAAAAGAAGACGCTAAAAAAATTATGTTCGAGAAAAAAGCAGCCACATAACAACAATGTGCCTTACTGTGATTAAATTCCATGCATTATAAAGACTGATAAAAGAGATAATTCCAACTGACCTATATATTCACCAGGTTCAGCAATTAACAGAAAATAGTAAAGCAATGAAGAGGGCATTCATCACTAGGAACAGCGTGCCACAGACCACACATGCAATCACTAGTTTCAAGTGATCGCCTTCCATAATGCTACCCCCACCTTTTATACCACCACCTCTAACTTAAAGTTTAGCTTCCCCACTTCCTTCTTCATTCATTGCAACCTCATTTACCCCTTTCTCTACACAATGTAACCCTAAATCCTTTTCTCTAAACCTTACAAATGTAAAACCCCTCAAACAACCCTCTTTCTGCACATGAGCCAAGATCAAACGTGCCATGCCCTTTCCTTTTCATGGCAATTCTTTTGCATAAAACCCATTCCAGAGGTGGCATGACATATTTCCTGAAAATACAAATGTAAAACCCCTCAAACAACACTCCTTTTTCACATGAGCTGAGATCAAATGTGCCACACCCTTTCCTTTTCATGGCAATTGTTTGCATAAAACCCACACCAAAGGTGGCGTGACGAATTGCCCGAAAATAAAAATGTAAGACCCCTCAAACAATCCTCTTTCTGCACATGAGCCGACATCAAACATGCCACGACCTTTCCTTTTTATGGCATTTTTTTGCGTAAAACCCATACTAGAGGCAGCATGATAGATTGCCCAAAAATAGAAAGGGGCAGCCAGTCAGAATCCATTGTGCTCACAAGAACGAGAATGAAAAGGTGATGAAATAGGTTCCAGTCGTTGGAACCTACAGAATGAGGGTTTCACCATGGCCATTATTTGAGTGACTGAAGAAAGAAAATAGATGATGGTTGCAAGAGTTAAATGCGAACGCAGCCAAGGCAGCCTGATGGAGGTAAGAAATTCCTCGCAGGGCGATGACGACATTATGAACTATGTGCTAGAATTGAATTGGAGGTAATGAATGACCCAAATGCCAGTGAAGATGCGTAGGTAGGTAAAATTTGGCTCAGTAGAGCTGGGGTCTTTTCAAACTAACAATCGTAACAGGGTCAAATGGAATATTTTCGTCGGTTGGAGGAAGTGCCACTTGTCAAAATTTTAGTGGCTGGAAGGGTGGTTAGAAAGGCTTCTCATTGGCTGGGGTGAATAATTTCTTCTCACAAAGAGAACTCCTTTCAGATTAATTACATGTACGGGTGACTAGTTCAAAATTTAGAGTCTTGCATTTTATTTTATTCATCAAAGAATGTGGAGCCATTTATAAGATTCCAAATTTTATTGATCAAAGCTTTCAGAGGCATTTAAAATATTCAAAATTTTATTCATCAAAGGACCATTTGCGTGGAAATACATCCAAATTAATGTTCTTTCTTCTCGCCAACAAGTTAATTTTGAAAATATTTTCCTGTTTGTTACTCCTAGGCCAATCCAATGTAGACACCGAAAGTTTAGGATAACTCACCAATATTCTTAGTACAACCTATGGTGAGTTGCATAGAAAGAGCTTCCTTTCTATGATTTTTCCAAATAACGTGGTTAATTATTCCTTGGAAAATTGTAGCAGACATTTCTTTGCACAATTGTGGAGGCGCTGTGACATAATTCTTCCTCCTCATAATTACCCAACTTCCTCTTCCGAGGAAATTACAAGGAGACTTACAGAGGGATATATACATGATCTTTCTGGGATCAGTGTGAGGGTTTTTTTCATGTGGTTGTCCATTACAAGGATTCATTCTGGTGGCAAGGATTTGATTTTTGAGGTGGGCGTGGCCTTTACCGAAGACCCATTTTCGAATTTCAACAAAAGCCTAGATTGTCAAGGAGGCAACCACATGTTTGAATTCTTTTGCATTTGAATGAAAATATACCTAAACCAGAGCACTCTCTAGATCCGGGTGCTTCTCAAACATAGCCTGATCTCAATGTGTTAATGCCTCCAGCACTTGTGAATTCATGAATATGTTCAGTAACCTAAAGAAATGTAACAATCTAATAAAATTAACTGGAAATACTCTTTCAAACCTTGTTAAAGGAAAAAATGAATGAAGGAAAATAAGCGGCCTACCACCAGCAGTTCCTTGCATGGAAGATGTCAAATCTAAGTCTATTAATGGTATCCAGGAGCCAATTCCCTCCGCTTATATGACAGTGAACGTGCAAAGACATTTTTCCATAAAATTTCTTCCAATTTCATGTGCATAGTGCAGTTGTTTGCAGGAACTAAAACACTTTTATTTATTTCTATTATTTCTGTAACTGATTAATAACAATATTCAATCCTAAGGTAGATATTATTTCAACCATCTAACATAAAAATCAACGGTACACAATGATACAAGTGGCAGTTGAGGGGAGTTTTTTTCAAAGAGGGACGCTTTACAATGTAGATATACATTGTTATTATAGTGCTTCATGGTAGTATGCATTCCATTTTTCTATTGACAAAGTATTACTTTCTTTTTTACCAAAATGTTTTGCACTTTTTCCGTCGTTAACGTTATGGATTGAATTTTATTATTTTTTACTAAAATTTTAAATTATTTATCTACAAAATGATTGGCTCATGTCTGATTTTGTAATGATTGTTATTACATCCTTTGCACAACATAATGCCATGTGGATAGCTGCCTCAAATTTTTCTACAATATTTTTTGGACGCAATTGCAATATTTATGGCATGATTTTTAGATATTTTAGATTTTTCATTGTTAACCTTCAAAACCACCAAAATTTAAAATCATTTTGCTCACATAAATAACATATTTACCATAAATTACTACCCAATATAATTTAGACAATTATTTCCATAGAAAATGGATAGGAACAAGATGCAAATAAATAGGCTTACATTGTATTGTTACTCCACACCATTATTTATATTTTCTTCAACACTTTAATACCGTTTGACACTGCATATGTAATTTTTATGGATAGGAACAAGATGCAAATAAATAGGCTTCCATTGTCTTGTTATTCCACACCATTATTTATGTTTTCTTCAACACTTTAATACCATTTGACAGTGCATATGTAATGTTTATCTTGACTATGTTGACTATACTTTAATACCTTTTGACACTTCCTATGTAATGTTTATCTTGACTATGTTGACTATACTTTAATACCATTTGACACTGCCTAAGTAATGTTTATCTTGAATATGTTGACTATGCACCTCTTCCTTGATTCTTGGAAATAAGAGGATGAGAGAAATCTCAAAACCTGAAAAAAAAGTAGGAGTAAAAATGTAAATGTGCAAACCTAATTATATAATTTTACTTAATATGAATAAGAAATCAAAAAAAAATTATTAATAATAAATTAAAATGGTTATCAATTCAAACAAAAAATAACTAAGTAAATAAGAAATTTCATTTTTAATATTTACATTCTTTTAGAAATATATTCAACAAGAAAGTTTATCTACAACCAAAATGAAAAATTACAATTAGCAAAATACCTCAATTTTCCAATGATCAAAACCTAAATTTACAATATTTTAAACTTTAAGACTAACTTGCATTCAATATTTTTACTTTAATTGAGGTATATTTAAACTAAGTGCCAAATACTATCTACTATGTAGTAGCTATTTGAATAATAAAATTGTATTTATATGAAACATTATTTTAAATAATTCAACATCTAATTTGTTTGTAATTTATTATCATAATTTTTAGTAATTTGATATAATAATTTTTTTTTTAGGTGGATATTATTTCACAAAGCATGCTATGTAAATATTATGAAGTCTTTGGTTCAAAAGGAGGAGTGAGTCACCACCATATTTAATTATTACTCAATAATCATAAAAAAAAATTATAATATTAAAATTAAAAAGATTATATGATTTTGAAAAATATATTATCCAATTAAAATAATAAATATATAATAGACTTTCATATAAATATATGATAATAAAATTTCATTACTTATCTAAATAACAAGAACATGTTTCCGGATTGTAACATCCCCTTCAAAAATTTGTAAATAATAAGTTACTTTAGTCAAAAGACATAACAATGCTGAAAAATTTCAAAAAAGTTAAATATTATGTGAAAATAATTAATTTATTTTTTAATAAGAAAATCATGCTTATAATAAGTTAAATATTAGGCAGAATAATTAATTCTATTGTTAATAAGAAAATCATGTTTATAATGATGCATGAATTATGCGCAGTATGGGAAAACATGCCTAATTGTGTGCTACATATCAGGGTGGTTATTTGGTTGTGGGTCAAGCAGTTACCTCACCATAACCTCTCCTTGAGATTAAAAAAAGGAACCAATAAAGTGATAGGTACTTGAGGTATCTAGAGGAGAAGCAGGGAGAAAAAGAAGAAAATCTATGTTGTGGGAACCATGCTGAAATGTCAGGATGATTTGTTCAATAGTAAGGCTTGGACTAAGTATGGTGAGAACCAAATAGCCACAACAACTAACTATGCAGATTTATTGCTAACACGTTGCTTGTAAGGATAACATGGGCGAGACATAGTGGGCACTGGTCTCGAGATTGGGAGGATAAGGAACTATTTCGCCAATATTTCCATAATTTCGGTGAAAAAAAGGAAATATAAGTATTCTTGACTTGGTTTAATTGTAAACGTTGTAGTAGAATCATGTCAACCAATATGTAAGAACAAAATATAGAATAAAAATGTTGAGTAGAAAATTCTGTTGCAATTATATCTAGGTATTGAAAATAATTTCGTGACCTTGATGGTAATTATCTAATCTAAATTAATTAATTATGTGTATCGTTGTGTGGTAACCCTATAGGGGTGAATGGATAATTAATCGCAGAACTGTAAGAGAACGAACATACAAGGATCAATTTTCTTATATACAATAAGGTATTATCAATAGAATTTTGGGTACATTAGAGAGAGTTAAGTTAGGACAGACTCATTGTAGTTGGGGTTAGTTTCCTGGCTTAGACATGCTAATAAATATGCACGATACACGACTCAGAACAATAATAATTATGAACTACTAATTTATACATAGGAAAATAACATCGTGAGCATCATGCAAGCATTTATGTACATAAATAATCGAATGTGTTCCATTAAATAAAATCCGAGTAGGGAAATGTTGGGGTTACAGTAGTAACACATCCTATATTAAACCAAAAGAGTATCGTTCGTACAATGGAAAAATGTTGAAACTTAAAATAAAAAATCCTTAAATGATAGAGTCGTTCTCGTACAATAGGAACTATAGAAACTCACATTTAGAAGAACTTAGATTACATTATAGGCGGAATCTAACTAGTAAACATAGACATCATCTCTGGCTACCAAGAGTCTAAAACCTCGAAGCCACCCAGGCTTACAAAAAATCGAAGGACAGTCTATCGAACTCCAATGGAAGTGGATTAAACCAAGTACCTAGGCCAAGAGGGAAGAGTAGAGATTTTGGATGCCGATAAGCAAGCTTTGTGGAATGGGTGCTTGCAATAGAAATTAAATGATGGTAAATTTTTAAGAAACCAAATCTAGAAATCCAACAACATAAGATGGTTTGTCTCGAAAAAATAATAATATACATGTACATTACAAGATCTTTAAGTTTCTTCTAATTGGAATCCAATCCTATATGTGGAGGGGTTGTTCAAATGAACGTGAAGTAAAATCAACATTATAAGTCATGCCAATTCTCCAACAGATGAACACTTTGGTGGGTCAGTGATTTCGGCATGAGAGAAGAAGTAAACAATGAAAACTATAGAGAAAAAGAAAATGACAACGTAAACATTATATATATTTAAGAAAATGTGGAATTATCATAATTGAGTCTTGGAAACTGACTTAATACTTTGTGTATTGGAATGAAAAAATATAGCAGTAACCAAAGGAATGTAATGGAGAAATTGTATGGGAATTTTGGAGGAGTCAATATCAAACCTTTGATGTGCACACAACGAATCAATTTTAGTGGAGGGTTTTCCTTGGCATTTACAAAAGCCTAACCCAAATAAACCTCCACCATTAATCAACCATCCTTGATCTAAGCCATAGAGGAAGCCTAGTAATCGAGGTTGATGCCAGGTGTGAGCCGAAGGGCAGTGTCTAGAAACTTCCTAAGCTTACTACACTCGTTGTAAGATAGCTAGGGTTGGAGATATCGTTAGACATAGAAGTTAATATAACCATGTACAAGCAAAAAAAATATAAAATGTGAACACATATTAATTACAGATTCTGTCCATGACTTTATACAATTTAATAAGCTTTGTTAACCACATATAACTTTGAACCACATCTTACTATATACATATGTTGATAAACACAATAAAAACCACATATATAAGAAATGAGTAATGGTGTTTCACTAGGTTAGTCGACTTATCATAGAAAATATTTAATCATCGTAGATTATGTGTTAAATCTTATGTTTTTTTTTTTTAGTTAGGGTTTTGTGACACATGTTGTCAGAGCCATAGTTGAAAAGTTATAACCTTAGGTTAAAAAGGAATAACAAACATTTTCATGTTCACAAAGAAGGATATATTATGAGGAGAGAAGGATTTCCACCAGTGAGACCTGTGATGGAATCAAGTTCAACACCTTTTCCAGAAACCAGCCCAAAAATGTGGGTTCAATTGGGAGAAGAATCACACACCACCAATGCTGTGATATTGGAAACAGTCCAAGATCTAAAGAATGAAATGTCCAGATTATGAGCCAAAAATAAGAGGTTGATTAAAGAACAAGAAAAATTTATGAAAATGTTATCTAACAAAAAAAAACATGAACAACATGTCCCTAGTACATAGCCAAAGAATATTATTGGCAATCGAGATTTAAGGGGTGAAAATCAAGAACTATAAGGTGATCATAAAAGGCATAATAGATAGAGAGTTGAATTTCAAGGAGAATTTAGGAAAATAAAGCCTACAACCTTTGATGGCAAACAGAAGGAGGTTATTGAACCCTGGCTTATCAATAGGAACAAATACTTTCAAAATTATGAATACGATCATAATTTAAAGGCTCAATTGGAAATCTATCAGTTGCAAGGAAAAGCCACCATATGGTGGGAGGAAGTGAAAATAGTATGTCAAATCAATGAATAGAACATTACTTGGGTTCATAAATATTTTAAAGAAAATTATATAACTAAAATATTTTATGATGAAAAAGCCAAGGAAATTTACAATCTTTGATTAGGCCAGCCGACCATGGATAGATTCATAAAAAAATTCACATCCTTGCTACGATATATTCCTTATATACATGAGGAAAATGTAAAGGCTCAATGATTTATTATCAATTTACCTATGTCTATAAAAAAACGTCTGTAATTTGATAATAAAAAAACCATGGGCGAAGTCATAAGGAAGTGATGTATATGTTATCATCAATTAAAGAATAAAGGAGATGGAGGAAAAATATTGACTAAAAAGAAAGGAATAAAGTTTTCATTAGGTGCTAAGGGAAATAAATCCTCAAATGTTAAAGGACCTTACAAAAATCAGCAGCAAAACCAAAATATCAATAAGACCCAACAAATGGTCTGATCGTCAAATGAATCAAAATCTAATGAAAAATCTAATAAAACTAAAGTGTAACCAATAACTAGGCCTCTAGTACATTGTTGGGGATGTGGAGACAACATTATGTTTAAAGTTTTCTATATCGCAAAGGAACAAAGAAGGCAGCACATATTCAAGAAGCATCAATCGCATGGGAAGTGACAAGTAGCTTGCCCAAAACTAATGCTTATTTCGAAGACCATCAGGTTGAATACCATCCAACAATGGTAGAATTTGAAGGAAAGATTTATGTTGTATCTATTTTTATTGATCTAGGAGCTATCTTGAGTTATGTAATCCCTAAAGTGGTAGAAAAATGTTGTTTACAAATGATTACATTTAAAAATTCCTCACTAGTGTAGTTGGCCACAAGGGATAAAAGGAGGTTGGTTGCTAAGGTTAACAACTACTCCTTGAACTAACAGGTAATCCAATTATAGCAGACTTAAATGTTTTTCTCCTAGGATCTTATGATATTCTTATAGGCATATATTGGCTATAAAGTCATTGGTCTCTCATTAATTGTAAGGATAAAACTATCAATTATTTAGATGAAAAGGGAACGAGACAAGAGCTTCATGGAGTGAAAATACCCCTAAAATTAATACCGGTAACAAATTCTTTGTTGGAAAAATGTATTGGAAAAGGGTCTTAGATTTACGTTGTGCAAGTAGGATACTCAAACTCAAAAGAAAATGTTTCCACCTTAGAAAATCTACTTGTTGTACAATTTTTTCCTAATGTTTTTCCTAAAGATATTCCTATATTGCCCTCAAAAACATATATAGACTTTACCATTGAATTAATTCCTAGATTTTCTCTAATGTCCCAAAAACCTTACCGTACAAAATTAATGGAACTTAAAATGCAATTGCAAGAATTACTAGATAAAAATTACATTCGCCCAAGTGTGTTGCCTTGGGGATCCCCTATGTTTTTCACGAAAAATAAGGATGGAACCTTACATTTGTGTATTGAATATTGACAGTTATATAAGTTGAAAATCAAGAACAAGTACCCCTTACCTCGTATTGGTGGGTTGTTTGATCAAGTAAAAGGGGATACTATGTCCTCTAAGATTGACCTTCAATTAGGTACCATCTAATAATAATAAAATAAGATGATATATTCAAAACAACCTTTAGGAATCTCTATGGGAATTCTGAATTTTTCATCTTCCCCTTTGGACTAACTAACTCCCTACCCACTTTTATGTGTCTTATGAACAATATATTTCATCATTATTTGGATAAGTTTGTTTTTTTTTCTTTTGACATACTAGTGTGTATTCCCGAAACATGGAAGAGCATAAGGAGCATTTGTGGATTATTTTACAGACCTTAAGGGAACATTATTTGTATGCAAATAAAAAAAAATGTGATTTCTGTAAGGAACAAATTTAATATTTATGGCATGTTATAACAAAACATTCTGGACCCCGAGAAAATAAAAACCATAATGGAATGGCCAATTCTGAAAAATGTGACTGACATAAGATCATTTATGGGATTGGATGAATATTATAGGATATTTGTTGAAGGATTCTCCAAATTAGTGTATCTTATTACCTCTTTGTAGAAGAAAAGACAAACCTTCAAATGGAAAAGTAACCATCAAAACAATTTTGACCAATTAAAAAGGTTGCTTAGGCTCCTATTTGAAGCATTGCAAATTGAGCGAGGAATTTTTTGTCTGCACATATGCTTGTAAGGAAGGTGTAGGGAGAGTATTAATGAAATAAGGAAATTTTATAGTTTAAGAATCTCGAAAGCTGAAAGAACGTGAGCATAAATACTCATCCTATAACTTAGAGCTAAGAATAGTTATACATGCACTAAATATGTAGCGAAATTATTTGTTTGGAAAGACATTTTTGCTAATGACAGATCACCATAGTTTAACTAACTATTTTAAGAAGCCTAATTTGAATTCTCAGAAAGCACGTTCATTTTCCTTCCCGACTTAATTTTATTTTGAAATTAAAAATTTAAAGGGAAAATAGAATCGAGTAGCGGATGGTTTGAGTTGAAAATTAAATTGTATTTATAAGATTTCCTTTAACAAAGATGAGGTTGATTTTAAAGAACAAATTAAAGAGGCTATCGAAAGATATCTTGAATGTCAGTTTTTATGGCAGCAAGATCAAATTATGAATAGCAGTGAACAACAATTAGGATTCAAGGTAAATGATGAAAAAATACTAATTTACCAAAACATAATGTATGTTCCCAACCAAAAAAGTTTCAAACAATTCATTCTTGATGAGTACCATAGAAGCCCTTTTGTGGCTCACCCCAATTACCAAAATTTAATTACCACATTAAAAATAGATTAAATCTAGCCCAAAATGAAGAAATAAGTGGTTGATTACTCAAATCGTTGTTTAGAATTTCAATAGGTTAAGACTAAACACCAACATACAGCTGGAGTGCTTCACCCATTTCCTATTCTGAAATGGAAATGGGAAATAGTTACAATTGATTCTATTACTAGTTTACCCAAGACCAAGAAACAAAATAAATATATAATGACAGTAGTAGATAAATTAAGAAAATCTTCTCATTTTATTCCCATACATTCTACCTTTAAAACAGTTCAATTTGCAAACATATTTACGAAGGAAATTTTTATACTGCATGGAATACCAAAAGCAATAAGTTTAGATAGAGATGTGAAATTTACATCAACATTTTGGAAGTCTCTTTTCGATGGTTAAGGCACTCAAAAAAAATTATTACATCCTATCACCCTCAAATGGATGGGCAGATCGAGCGGGTAAATCAAGTGATTGAGGGTATGTTGAGAATGTATGTGGTGCAACAACAACTAAATGGGAGGATTATATACATTTGGTGGAATTTTCTTACAGAAAAAATTATCATGCTTACCTGAAAAAGATTCCCTTCGAAGTATTGCATGGACGTATATTTAAGACACCTATAAATTGGGGAGGCCATGAAGATAAACTAATTTTTAAACCCGACATGTTAAAATAAATTGAGGAAGCAATGGAGAAAGTAAGGATGAATTTGAAGTCTGCATAAAATCTACATAAGACCTATGACGACAAAAAACATAGTTATCATGAATTTGAGGTTTCAAATCACGTATATGTACGAGTAAAACCCAAGAAAGCACCTTACAATGGGGAAGTTGTGCTAAAGTAGCACCCTCGTTTTATGGTACTTTCTAGATTTTTTCCCAGATTGGATCGATAGCTTATCAACTTGTGTTACCCAGTCATATATGCGTACATAAATTTTTTCATGTTTCTATACTAAGGAGATATATATATGATCCTAAACATATAATAAATTGGTGGGATATACAGGTAACTTGTGAGGCAATAATATATGCATAGTTCTTATTATTTTTTTTAAAGAAAAAAATTATAGTGATGCTGAAGGATCTAATAAAGTTTTAATATTTTTCATGTAGGTCGAGCCAGACGATGGATTTCTAATTAAGCCCTTACACATACTCGATCATAGATAAGTAATGCCAGGTAACTTGCGAGGCAACAATATATATATATAGTTATTATTTTTATTTTAAGAAAAAATGATAATGATGATGGAGGGTCTAATAAAGTATTTAATATTGTTCATGTATGTCGAGCCAAATAAAAAATTTCTAATAGATCCCTTACACATACTCAGTTAGAAAAAATTAAAGCTACGAAGGTGAGTTATCACCCAAGTTAAAGTGCAATGATGACACTTTAGCCCAGAAGCTGCTACTTCGGAAGATGATAAAATTATGAAATAAGCTTAACCAATCTTGCTCTAGTAGCGTGGAAAAATTAGGACGATGTTTCATTTAAAGGGTGGGAAATGTAATATCCCCTGGGAAAATTTTTAAATAATAATTTAATTTAGTCAAAATACATAAAAATTGTGACAAATTTCAGAAAAGTTAACTATTAGGTAGGAATAATTAATTTTATTTTTAATAAGAAATTCATGTATAATGATGGAGGAATTATGAGTAACTCTGGGGAAAACATCCCTAATTGTGTCTTACATGTCAGGGTGGTTAGTCAGTTATGGGTTAGGCGGTTACCTAACCATAACCTCTTCTTCAGATTAAAAAAAAATAAGAAGGAACCAACATGGTAATAGGTACCTGAGGTATCTAGAGGAGAAGGGAGGAACAAACAAAGAAAATATATGTGCTGGGAACCGTGCTGAAATGTTAGGTAGATGCATGTAATAGTAAGGCTTGGACTAAGACTGGTGAGGATGAGATAGTCACAGAAGCTAACAATGTAGAGTTATTGCTAACACCCTACTTGTAAGGATAGAATGTTGGGAGACATAGTGGTAATGAGTCTCGTGGTTGGGAGGATAAGGCACTATTTTCCGCGGGATTTGTAGACTTTCAGTGCAATTGAAGGACATATATGTATTCTTGACTTGGTTTAATTATAAATGTTGTAGTAGAATCATGTAAATGGGTCTGAAAGAACAAAATATAGAATAAAATTATTGAGTAACAGAGTCTGCTGCAACTATATCTAGGTCTTGAAAATAATTTTGCGACCACTATGGTAATCATAATATAAATTAATTAAGTTTTTGTATCTTTATGTGGTAACCCTATAGGGCTGAATGGAAAAATAATACTCAAACTGTAGGAGAACGGTCATATAAGGAATCTTTTTCTTTTGTACAGTGAGGTATTATCAATACCAATTTAGGTACATTAGAGAGACTTATGGTAGGACAAACTCATTATAGCCAGGGTTAGTTTCCTAACTTAGCCAAAGTAATGGCCTAGCAAGGTAATAGTCCTTGGATATTAGATCTTGAGTATCATAAAACTATAACAGTAAGCATATAAGAGTGTTCATTAAACCAACTTATGAACTAAACTCGCAAATTAACTAGAATTCATTGAAAGGAGAAAAACCCTAGAATAATATTGTGTTCTAGCATAACAAATGAGTTCTTTCAAGGATAAATATGCACAATAAATGACTCAGAACAATAATAATTGTGAACTTCAAATTTATACACTATAAAATAGCACCGAGAGCGTTATGCAAGTGTTTCTGTACATAAATAAGTGAATGTGTTGAATTAAAAAAAACTTGAGCAGGGAAACGCTGGAGTTATGGTAGTAACACCTCCAATATCAAACCAAAAGAGTATCGTTATTACAACGGAAAAACGTAGAAACTTAAAATGAGAAACCCTTAAATGACATATTCCTACTCGTACAGTAGGAGCTGTAGAAACTCACATTTAGAAGAACTATAAATTACACTACAAGAAGAATCTAACCAGTAAACATAGACATCATCTCTGGGTACAAACAGTCTAAAACCTAAAATCCACCCAGACTTACAACAACTAGAAATACTGTCTACCGAAATCTAATGGAAATGGATTAAACCAAGTTCCTTGTTTAGGAGGGAATAGTAGACTTTTTGGATGCCGAAAAGAAGGATTTGAGGAGTGGGTACCTATAATAGAAATTAAATCATGGTAATTTTTTAAGAAACAAAATCCAGAAAGCCACGACCATAGAAGGGTCTACCTCAGAAAAATAAAAATATACTTGTACAGTGCAAGTTGCTTTCGTTTCTTCTAACTAGATTACAAGCTTATTTGTGGAGGTGTCATGAAAATGAATGTGAAGTAAAATAATCATTATAAGTCATGAAAATGCTCCAAAAAATGAACCCTTTGGTGGGTCAAAAATTCTGGAAAGAGATGGTAAATAAACAACGAAAACCAGAGAGAAAAGAAATGACAATGTAAACATTACACATATTCAAGAAACTGTCAAATTCAAATACTCGAGTGTTGAAAACTAGCTTAATACTCTACGTATTGGAATCATAATGGATTGAAACAACCAAAGGAATGCAATGGAGACATTTTATGGAAATTTTGGAGGAGTTGACATCAAACCCCTATTGTGCACATAACGAATCAGTTTTAGAAGAGGGTTTTTCTTGGCAGTTGCCAATACCTAACCTAAAGAAACCTCCACCATCAATTAAACATCCTTGATATGAGCCATAGATGAAGCCCAAAAATCGAGGTCATTTCCAGGTGTTGAGTCGAAGGGTGGTTTCCAGAAACTTCCCGAGATTACTACACTAGTTGTAATATAGGTAGGGTTGGGGGTATCGTTAGAACGGGAAGTTAATATGACCATGTATAAGCCAAAAAAAATAAAAAAAATTCACCTCATATTAAATCACAGATTATGTCCACAACTACAAATAATTTAATAAGCTTTGGTAACCACATATAACTCTAAACCACACCTTATGATATACATATGTTAATAAACACAATAACGACCATATATATAAGAAATCAATAATGGTGTTTGATATGTATAATAAATGAGTAATGGTATTTCATATATATAATAAATGAGTAATGGTATTGTGCTAGGGTAGTCAACTTATCATAGAAAATATTTAATCATTGTAGATGATGTGTTAAATATTATGTTTTTTTTTTTTTTTTTACTTAGGGTTATGTGACACCGATGGAGGTGTGGGTCAAGATGTGTGAAACAATAGGTAATATCGCCCACCACCCTACATTTGAATGAATGAGGCACAATAAAGGTTGGGGGTGGCATGGCCATAGCCTAGCATGCAAATACATTAATGTAATTAATTGGAAATGTATGAGGATTGATAATTTTAACCAGAATGGGGCACAAAAGTATCGGCTAAGCATTTATTCAAGGGAGGTTTTAACCCTTGAAATAGCTGGAATGTTTGAGTTGGAAACCTAGAATTTAAACGATTTCATAAGGAATGTGTCGTACAAATTCTCCAAAGGGCCTTTGTGTTTTTTCATTTTAAAGCTTCAATATTTATCACCACGGGGATGTGAATAAAATCTAGAGTGTAAGAAAATTAAGAAGGGAAGAGAGTTCTATCAACCATCATGTTAGAAACTTCTTAAATAACTTGAACACATTACATGTGGAAATTGAAGTACGTCTATCTCTCGATAACTCTGAACTTTCCCAAATTTTATTGAATTGTAGTCACTTTGTGGCTTAACATCTGACTTGTTATATAGTAAGTCATTTATAATGATGAAAATGTTAAATGGTTAATTGCATGGATTTATTTTTCCTATTGTGAAAATTGGGGTAAATCAGTGCTCCATTCTACATTTGGGGGAGGGGTTTCTAACTATATTAACTGGATATTTTGAAAAATTAAATCTATTTGTTGCGAGCCTCTACCTTGCTATGGCATCAGTAGAGAAAATTTTCCTAAGGCATTAATGCTCAAATATTTATTATGGGGCTATTTAACTATGTGGGTTCATTTCCTTTGTCATGGAAATTATTGTAACTTAGCACCTAATTTTGGGGATGGTGGGGCCAGGGGGCTCTAGATGGCTTTAAATAGACACTAGGTGAGTTTCTTTCTATTTTTTGCAGGATTGTACATTATTTTGGTCATTGTTGTGATTATTTAATTGTTTTTATAATTCTTAGATCCTTATTGTGGACTTCTCTCTAGTGTTACTTAAACTATAATTTTTTTTTGTAGTAACTTGGGTTATAACCGACAACTTGACACCATGCAACAAAAACGAATGAAAAGTTAGAGAGGTGCGGGAGATGGCTAAGGTGCTCAAGGCCATAATAAATATTAACAAGAATCCCAAGAGGTTGTTAAAGCCTTCCACATGGTCCTCCCTAATTATTTTCACAATAACATGAAAACCCTTGAAAACCTAGTTGGAAAATATCATCACACTATGTCAGACTCAGAGCTATTGGAGGAGTTCGGGAAACTAATTTTTGGCCCTGGTTGTACCAGGAGCCAGAGGAAATAATATATATAGGCTCTTTTTCTTTACTAAAAAATGAAGACTTTGATGGGAAGGACCATAATGAGAATGTAGGTATATCAATGCAATATATTTTCCCACCTTACGGACATGAAAAGAGAGTAGCACAACATGAGATTATATATCGAGAGAATGGACACTTTTCATGCTCAAATTGAGTATCACATCATATGGATCACCACCTCAGTCACTCCTCCAAGATCTAATCAAAGAGACCCAACACGAGTGAATTCATTTGGCTCATAGCTAATAGGTTTTTTTTCTTAGCCTTTTATGGGATTATGTATGTATAGATCTTTAGTAATGCTACATATATTAATCATTTTTAAATTTTTTACTGGCTACTAAATCAACAAATGGTAAAAAATACTTGGTTTTCCAATAGGAATATTGAGACCATTTGACGTAAATTTTGATGACAATGATTGTCTTAACTACGTAATGTGTTTTTTGGTTCATATAAGGTAATACAATTCAAATTAAAAAAATAAATAACATGTTATTTTATTTTAATATGGTATAGTTAAATACATTACTTTCTTTTGCGAAGGGTAATTTTTTTTACTTCAAAAAGGGAGATACATCCAAAAGTCTTCATGAGTCTCTCTAATATCTCTCCCAGGAGATTATACCACTACAAAAAATATACCCTTAGAAGGATGACATAGACATATATCATATACTATAAATGAAAATGACCATAGCAACTCCATATAAGTTTCTATCCTATTTTTCCATATACATGAATGATAACAAAACAAAAAACATGAGGATAAGAAAAAAACATCATAATGTTAGGGGGAGGTTCTGAATCTGAGCCATCAACTCATGAGCTTGAACGAGGTTTCAAATTTGTAGTAGGAATGCCAAGGTTTAGTTTAATGTATTATAATTTGTGCTCCATAATATATATTTTGTAGTCCTAATATTTTAGATGCTCATACATGTGATCCAGAGTGTGCATCAGGTCTCTTCTTTAATATTAAGTGTCAAACAATGTACGACCCAATATGAATTTCATTTGGTAATAAAATTATCTAGTTAGCATGTATTGATATATTCTATTCTGTGTTTGACATGTATTTAGGGTCCATTTTCCCATTTTACCCTCACCTCTAAAATTTACAAATATTATCTTTGTGTTGTAGCTGCGCATTTTGAACAATTTAGTTCTTCTTGTATTTTTATAGGGATTTAATCATAATGCATTGCAGCCAAGCTAGTTGTTATATTATGAATACAAGACCCACCTTCTCTAGATCACTCTTCATAATTAGTAGAGACTCTCCATGCACATCCTCAGTCCCTTGGCATGCTAGCAGATACCTCGAATTCCTGAGTGAATGAGGGTAAGGTATCATATAGAAGCTCAATATAGGAAGGAAACTCTTCTATGTTCAATGCAAACTATATCCGTATATATTAATCTCAAATACAACTAAAGAAGAATCCATCTATCATTAGGGAACTTAGAGTAGTGGGGCCACAAATTGTACTCAAATGAGGCTCCTATTTCTCAATCACAAGGGTCTCTCTAGCCTTGCTAGAAAAATGGAAATTAAAATACTCATTTAAATTCATTCCCACAATTTATCTTTCTATAAAAAATTATGATGGAAGGGGGAAAGGACATCAAAATTCTTAATCCCCTACTTTGAGACTAGGATTTTTGGGCCATGAATGTTGCTGGACAATTAGAAGACCTCACCTCATGTTGGAACAATAATTTTAATTTTGTTTATTTCCACCTAGTACACCAAATTGGGTCTAATTTTATACATACACTCTTTAGACATGGACATGTATTTATATAACATAAATTTGTATGGACCGTGGAGAAAAAGGAATTTTGCAGCAATTATTATTTTCTCCATTTCCCCCCTTTAGTTATAATTGAATAAAAATTAAATTTGACTTCAAGGATCTAAGAATTATGGGGTGCCTCTACAATGGTGGATCCGCTATTGAAATTTTTATAGCTTTTTTGGATGATTTCAGACTCAGCGATAACCTTCCTCCTTAGCTCCTTCCAACATGGTCAAATAACAAGCCAGGAATGACCAAAATTACTAAACAATGGGATTAAATCCCCATCTCAGATGCTATACTCGATAATAGCCTCAAAATATGATAATGGACCTTAGTGGAGAGTGACTCATATCATTACTATATTCTTTTTGAATTATATATTTTCCCTGCAAAACCCCTAGTCCATTCAAGCTCAACAAATCTTCGTTAGAAGACCCTATTTTCTATATCTTCTCAAAACTAATTGGTATCATCTCTTCCAAGATCACCACTATTACCTATCCATTTAGTTCCAAATGAATATAAAACTATTGAAGGGCATCATTATCAAATGGGAGAAACAAAAAAAATATTTGGCTTCTAAAGCATTCTCAACATTAAATCTCAATAAATTTCATCTTTGGATTTGGGAAACTATAGAGAGGTTCCAAAGAACTTGAAAAAGAGAATAACAGATCTTGAAAACTATAGAAGGAAAATATTTCTTGATAGAGATAAGGAATGTAGGATGAAGAGCCATGCACTTTGGTTACAAGAATGAGATGACAACACAAAAATACTTCCAAAGAATGGAAAATCACAGTAGATTCGTTAATACAACTTGGGGAATTAAAGGCACTTGTTGATCCTTAGTCACCTCTTTATTTGGTATTATAGATGAGGGTTGTTTATATCTCAAATACATTTTTCTTTAAGACACTTAGGCTACCATTCAATAAATTTTAGAACTAGTAATGCATTTTACTATTTTTGCTGACTAAAATGGGAATGATGCCTTAAAAGCAGAGGTCTCCAAACAAGACCTTGAGAGAGTTCTCCATATCTTCCGTTAGAGAAAATTTGTGGTAGAAAATGGGCCTAAAAAAAAAGGTACAAACAAATTCAACTTTATGAAAACCAATAGGATTCGAGATGATGATGTCAACCATGGAAGATGATTCAACATTTTTGGAGTAACAAAGAAAAGGTATAAAATATAAATTAAAATTAAAAAATACTTTTAAAATTTGTATTTTCAGCCTATCTCCTTGCAGTTTCACTAAAATTTGGAGTAGGAACACACTTTGGCTGCAAAATTTAATTTCTCATCCAAGGGGCACACATGTTGCATACTTTCGATGGACCCTTATACACAAAAAATGAGAAATACATGAAAAATGTTATTAGAGATAATTTCTTTCATGTATTTATGATTTTTCATGTAGTAGGGCCCATCAAAAGTATGAAACATGGTACTCTGTGGATACAAAATTAAATTATACATCCAACGAGTGCTCCCAATCAAAATTTGACTAAAACCATAGGGGGATAAGTTAAAAATACAAGTTCAAAAAGTAGTTTTTTCTTTTTTTTTCCATCTAAAATTTGATGATGTAATCTAATATTATATTATTATTTCCACTATTATTTATTAATATTCTTTAAGAGGCCCATTTTAGACCTCAAAAATTTCTCAAATGCGAAAAGGAAAGAGTCCTAGGATCGATGGTCTCCCAATTAAATATTACATGAGTTGTATGGACTTCCTAGGTCAAGATCTTCTCCCTATCATTGAATATTGTGGGACCTCTAGTCTCATATTGCCCCCATTCAACTTGAACTTCATTTCCATTGTCCATAAAATTGATCATATGGATCCCTTTGATCAATTCCAAACTATATGGCTATGAAAATCCATCTAAAATATCATTTCCAAACTGATATCCCTAAAAATAAATTTTATACTTTCTTGAAACATATCATTTGAAAAATTTTAGTTTTTTCTAGACATAAAAATTTATGAAGCCATTGGGCTTATTTAGGAAGGAATCCACACTAGTAGAAAAAACAATGTAAACTTTGAAATGGGAAAGGAAACAAGTACCCACTCTTTTTAGGTAGCAAAAAATTATTTTATTTTGAAAAGCGTTGATTCATAATACTCTTAATTGTTTTTCAGCATGTTTTTGACACTTCAAATTTTCTTATGTACCAAGTATAAACATTATTTTTAAAATGTTATTGATTTTTATGTTGATTTTGAAAAGTGTTGATGCCAACATCATCCCCTTTTTTAGAAGACATTTTTTAGTTTGAAAATTATAATGTATTAAATGTTAATAACTTTTTTCTAAATCTAACAAATTTTGAAGTACTTGCCTTCCTCTTCTATATTGACATATTTTTTGAAGTTTTTTCATATTTTCATTTTTTGTTTTTCGTTTCAATTTTTTTGTAGTGTTAAAAAAAAATTCTCAAAATTTTAATATTTCGATCTTCTATATAATTATATATTGTTAAATAATATTTCATTGTACATGAAATAATTGTCAATAAAAAAACAATATTTTTCAACAATTGACATAAAAATACATATTTTCAATATAAATATAACTGAAAAAATACACATTTTGAGACTTTCTTGCTAAAAGTGACTTGTCAAATAAACCATTTTTATAGGAAAAAAATAACAAAAAAAGTTTAAAAAACAACAATTTTTATGAATTTTGTGTCGAAAATTAATAATAATGACAGTTTTTTTCAAAAATTAAATGATTTACATTAAAAATGAAGTGAAAATCACATAATGCAAACATTGAAAATATAATAACAATAAATGAATACTTATTATTCTCATAACATATCAAATTCAAAACATTACAAGTATAACTAGTTAATAGTTACAAGAAATGAGCTTCAATTTCAAGCTTAACAAAAACTTAATCAACAACATCACGTAACCCAAAATCTTCATCTTCAAGAGTTTCGTTCGTGTCTTCTTCCACAATATTTTATGCTTTAGTTTGGTCATGTTCCTCTTTTGATGGATCTCTTATGTCTGCGAATCTCCTAAAGTATTCATTCCCAGTTATTCCATATAATGGTGGTTGAGGTTCCGTTGATCTTTTTACCACATGGGGTTCATTAAAATCCCCTTTCCTCAAACCAAATTCTTTCATTGCTTCTAGAAGAAATTGAAGAATATTAATTCTTTGCTAAATAAAATTGCATTATACTGGGTCTTTCTCAATGGAAATGAAATTTCCTCCTTTTTCTAAGGAACTTGCTAGTGTTGTACCTAATCATCAAGTACAAAAGAAATAAATAAGTAAATTAGTATAAAAAAATTAAAAAATTTATTGAAATTCAATTTTATATAATAAAATTACCTTGAATGAATGCACACATGAACACACGACCCGACCTGACACCCCCCAATGCATTACCCAAGTCAACACCCCCGAATGCACGACTTGACCCAACCCACCCAAATGCACGACTCGAATCACCTGAGCACACGACCCGACCCAACTAGCTTGAACATAGGATTTGTCCCAGGGGGGGAATTATGAGAATCAACCCCCCTTCCTAGCAGGGGGCCAATTATGAGAATCATCTCCCATGCCTGGAAGGGCAGTCGATTCTGAGGATCGCCCCTTCTTATGAGAATCGCCCACCTACCATGCAGGGGGGAATATTCATAATCATCCCCCTTGGTTCCAGTCATGCATTAGGGCGGGTCTGGATGGTTCAGGTCAGGTCATGTGCTTAGGTGGGTCAGGTCATGCATTCAGGGTGTCGGGTCAGGTAGTGCATTTGGGTTCTTTAGCACATGTATTCAGGTTTATTCATATCATGGAGTGATTGGGAAGGCACCCCCTTGTTTGGATGCTCGCCGACAGCACAACAACACATGCACCGAATGAATGACTCAATCTGCTCGAGCAGATGACATGACCTGACCTACCCGAACGCACGACCCAACATGCCTAAGTGCATGACTTGACCCTCCCCACACGACCCAACCTGACATGCCTAAATGCATGCCGCAACCTAGGGTGGTCGATCCTGAGAATTTTTCTGTTGGGTCAGGTCATGCGTTCAAGCTGGACCGGTCAGGTTCTGCACTCGGGTGGGTCAGGTCGTATGTTTGGGCAAGTCACGTCATGTCATGCATTTGGTGGAGTCAGGTTGGGGGGGTTGGGGGGAGTGATTAGGCTCCCTAGCAAGGTTTCATTGACGATTCTCAGAATCAGCCTCCTACCAAGGAGTGGGGGAAATTCTCAGAATCAGTCTCGGTAGGTCGGGTCATGGATTCAGGTGGGTCGGTTTCGGTTGGGTTGTGTGTTCGGGCGAGTTGGGTCAGTTTGTGTGCTCTGGTAGGTTGGGTCATGCATTCGGGTGGCTTCGTTCAGGTCATGTGTTTAGGGGGCACCCACCCTAGCCCCACATGACCCGACCCAACTCGAAAAAAATCGACCCCATTAGCAAGCAACTTGATCCCCTCGAACGCATGACCTAACCTATCCAAATGCGTGACACGACCTGAATTGCCCAAATGCATGACTCAACCCACCCGAGCACATGACCCAGCCCAACTCGAATCACAAGGGATGATTCTCAGAATCAACATCCTTGCCTACTATGGGGGTAGTTATGAGAATTGTAACCCTTCATGGCATATAGTCAACCCCCCTGCTTAGCACGGGGGTCGATTTTGAGAATCGCCCCACTAACTTCTATGCGACCAATTTGGAGAATTGGCCCCCTTCGAGGAAGGAGGTGCCATAAGGGGGTCAATTCCAAGAATCACCCGCCTGCCTAGCATGAGGGCCAATTTTGAGAATCGACCCCCTACCTTCCAAGGGAATGATTTTTAGAATATGTCACCTAAAAGGTGTGGGGGTAACAGGGCCAATTCTAAGAGTTTTCCCCCATGCTAGGCATGGGAATCGCCCCCTACCTAGCAAGGTGCGAATTCTCAGAATTAGCACCCCTACCTACTTGGGGGGCTATAATGCCCCCCATGCCAGCCCAAGGTGAGTGACTATTCTCAAAATTGTCCCCCTGGGTTGGGCCGTGTATTCAGGCAGGTCGATTTGTGCATTTAGGCAGGTCATGTCATGTCGTGCATTCGAGGGGGGTGTCTAGGGTCATGTGTCTAGGTCACACGAGTCATGCATTCAGGTCATATGGGGCACCATTTCCAAGTAGCCTGACCCCCCCAAATGCACAACCTGAACCACATGAACATATGACATGACCCGACCTACCAGAACACAAGACTCGACCTAGCTCGCCTGAATGTACAACTCGACTAAGCCCACCCAAACACATGACCCGACCTAGGGTGGTCGATTATGATAATAAGCCCCCTTGCGTGGTTCAGGGGATGATTCTGGGAATCTCCCCCCTACCTGGCATGCAGTCCGATTCTAAGAATCGACCTCCTCCCTACCATGGGGACTAATCTAAGAATCTCCCCCCTCCCTAGCAGTAATAGACCCCCCTGCCTGCGAACGGACCAATATTGAGAATCAACCCCCTTCCATGTAGGGGGGTGATTCATAGAATCATCTCCCCTACCTGCGAGGGAACTGATTATGAGAATCACCCCCTTTCTAGGTAGGGGGCTTGATTCTCAAAATCAGCCCCCGCCTTGCAAGGGGACCAATTCTGAGAATCGCCCCCTTGCCAGGTAGGGGGGAGATTTTGAGAATCAGCCCCCCACCATGAAGGGGTTGATTTTGAGAATTGGCTCCCTGTTGGGAGGGGGGGGGGATGCAATTCTTAGAATCATCCCCTACCTAGTAGGAGGTTGATTCCCAGAATCAGCCCCACTACTTTTCTGGGGTCAGTTATCAAAATCTCCCATTTGGTAGGCAGGAGGGTCGATTCTTAGAATCGGTCCCCTTGGGTTGGTCCATGCATTCAGACAGGTCAGGTTGGGTCATGTGTTCGAGCGGGTTGGGTCGGGTTGTTTATTCGAGGTGGTCATGTTGGGTCATGCGTTCGAGTCGTACTTGCCTACAACATAGTGGTACATGCCCCAAACACATGACATGACTCGACCCGCTCAAATTCATGACCCAACTCGACCAGCCCGAATACGTGACATAAGCATACCAACCCGAATGCACAACACAAATCAACCTGCCCAAACGCATGACCTGACCTAGTGGGTCCGATTCTCAATTCTCATATTTGGCCCCCAACTACAAAGAGTGGGCGATTCTTAGGATCGGTCCCCCTGACAGGAAGTAAGGTCAATTATGAGAATCGCCTCGCCCCCTATGTCAAGTTGTGCATTCGGGTGGGTTGGGTCGGGTCATGTGCTTGGGCGGGTTGGGTCAGGTCACGCGCTTGGGCGGGTCGGGTCATGTGTTCAGGCGAGTCAGGTCGTTTGTTCGGGTGGGTCAGGTGGGTCAAGTCATGATTTTGAGCTAGTGAGGTTGCATTGTAGGGGGGCGATTCTCAGAATTGGCCCTATCGGTCGGGTAGTGTGTTTGAGTGGGTCGAGTGTTCGTGTGCTTGGGCAGGTCGGGTCATGCGTTTAGGCGGGTTGGGTCATTTCGTGGGTGGGGGGGTGGGGGAGGGGGTTGGTCGTGTCCTTCATTCGGGTGGGTCAGGCTACTTTGCAGGGGGGACAATTTTGAGACTCAAACCCCCCACCTGGCAAGGGGTCGTTTCTTAGAATCGACCCCTTGTGAGATAGAGGGGTCAATTCTCAAAATCACACCACTTGGTTCTGGTCTAGTCATGCATTTAGGTCGGTCTAGTGCGGTCGTGCACTCGGGCGGGTCGGGTCGGGTCATGTCATGCATTCTGTCCTATCTGGTCTTGCATTCGGGGGGGTTGGGCTAGGCAGGGGGGTCGATTCCCTAGGTCAGGTCATGTCAGGTCATGCATTTAGGCCGGTCAGGTTGTGTGTTCGAGGGGATCGGGTTGGTTCATGCGTTCGAGGGTTGCCTACCCAAGAGAAGCCCAGCTGGGTAGATGCATGCCTTCAGGTTCGTTGGGTTAGGTCGTGCACTTGGGTAGGTCAGGTCGTTCAAGCATGTGTTCTAGCGGGTCAGGTTGGGTGGTGTGTTTAGGGGGCGAGGCCAAGTCTCGCACACACCGACTTGATCTGATCGCATGACCGAACTTGCCTGAGTGCACAAAATAAGCCGCTCAAATGAACACACCATTGTGTTGTGGGTGGTCATTCCCACATGGGGGTACCCACCCAAACCAATTGACCTCCCTGCCAGAATCAACCCCCACTAGCTCAGGTCATGTCTTCGAGTGGGTCAGGTCGGGTCAAGTTGTACATTTGGGTGTTCGCGTAGTGTGTTCTGGGGGGGCGGGGGGGTCAGGTCGGGTTGTCCGTTCAAGGCATTCAGGTCATGATTTTGATTCCGTCCAGGTGGTGTGGGGCTCGGGTGGGCACCCCACTATGGGCATATGACATTTTTCTACGAGAACGCACATGCACAATGGGGCACCCTCCTGTACCCCACGACACAACAACACGGGCCGGGGTGGGTCGCCCACTACAGCATCACAAGTGTTGTTCTTCTCCAAGCGGGCATACAGACATGGGGGTGCCCACCGAATCCCCATGGCACAGTGTCGAAGGCTCAAATGAGCACACCCCCTGTGTGCGTGCCCACCAGCAACACAGTGACATGTCACACCATTGTGTTGTGGGAGGGTACACCCATCAGGGGCGAACTGCCTAATCTCACGGGGCTCGATCGAGTGCCCGCCCACAAGACAGTGACACACACCATTGTGTTGTGGCGGGAACACCTGCTTGAGCCCCACGATGTCGTGTTTTGGGACTTATGTGAGTGTCCCCATGTGGGCATCCCCCTGTGGGCGTTTGGGTGGGTTGGGTCAAATCATGTTTTCATGTGGGTCAGGTCTTGCATTCAAGTCAGGTTAGGTTCTTTAGGGCTTTGGAGAGTGCCCACCCCAGAACATGTGAATTTTTTTTAATTTTTTAGAAAATAAAATTTATTGTATTAGTTTTATATGGTATTCTCGATGAACCTAGAAACCTAGCTGAAAGGTAACTGCTAGTAAAATTTTGGGGGTTTAAAACTGGTAGTTGAATTGAGAATTTTTTATAAGGTAAAGGTCAATTTCCTTCTTGTTGGGCACAATCACGACCATATTCATAAAATTTTCAATGGCTTTTCAATAAAATTGAGGAGGAAGGATGTTGGGAGCTTGCCGTCATTAATTGAAGGTATTAAGAAATCATATATGTCAAAGCATGTTTTTGATGTGTTAGAAGAAACTGTTGACATGTGAAGGTTTATTATTTGATCGCATGGAGAGGAGAATTACATTGAAAAAGTTAATTACGTTAGCTTCCAGTGTCAATTTCGTATTAAAACAATTGATGGAAAAACACTTATATGGGGCAAGAAGTATGCAACTATTGCAGAATGGGGGTCGTAATCACGTTTAGCATTTTTGAAGTTCATTCCATATCATCCAATATTTGCGTTAAATATATTTTTATTATAATCAGTTGTTGAAGTTCATAATGCATAGAGGCATAAAAGAGATATAGATTATTCTAAATTCCTAGAAGAAATTAAAAAATATATTATATATACATATGATTAGTTTGATGTTGTTGGTTTGGTTTGGTGGGAGTCCTTTTTCAATGATTAGAGTGATATTCTTTCAAGATCAATCAAAGAAGATATGATTTTTAAGACTCCATTTATTTGGCCAGAAAATGTGTCAAATGAACATGAGGAAAAAAACATTATTGAACAGCAAAAATCTTAAGGTATTATTAATTCTACACAAGTGGAGTAAAGAGAAATGTATATTGGTTCCAGAAGATCTCGTGCACAACGTGAATCCATGGAAGAACTTTACAGTGGTTTAGTACAAGATATTAAGGAGGGTTGCATGATTGTAGTGTTAGCATATGGAGATGCACATGGCTATACATTCTCAATTTCCAAGGTTATAAAGGTCATTACAAAAAATGAAGATGGTACAGGTGTTGAAATACATTGGTATGCGAAAAACGCACACCCATTAAATGGTGTGTACAAGCCAAAGATGGTAGCTGATAAAAAGTTGGCGTAAAGAGAAAATAAAGGGCACAAATATAAATCGTCATCGCACAGACCTCTTTAAATTAGAGGAAGTTGACATACTTGTTTATGACTTAAATTTAACAAAGACAGGAACTCTTTGCTCCAAGACGATAGAGATTATGAAGAGGTTGCTACCATAAGAAGTCGTCTTGATTTGGGAGTCTACTGAACCCAGTGGTAGATCTAGAAGACTTTTGAAACCTAAAATGGTGGGCATGCATGTTGACTCGGATGGGGCAGTAGTTGATGACAGAGAAGAATATGGAACATCTTCATATGCGTCGAGTCATTCATCACAATATGTGAATTCTAATGGTCTGTAAGAAAATATGAGTGATTTTGAATAATTGTGTAAGAAAATTTATATAGATTATGTTTGCATTGAGCAATGGAAATGATATTTTAACTTCCATATGATCTTACATGAGTTTATGACTCATTTTTATGTTTGTTGGATTATATTCTTTAATTACAATGAATTCATTTGTTTAAAATATTCACAATGTAACAATAACTTAGAGAAATAATTTGTGTTTCATTGGGTTATTTTATTCATATAATTTTTTCATACTATCATGGTTGAAATATGTTGAAAAAATAATGTTTTTTAATTCTATGATGGAAAAATTGTGATTTTTTTTTTTTATCTTTAACATTATGGTTGAAAACCATTAGAATTTTAAGGATTTTTAGTGTCATGATATTATATGTTAAACGACATGGATAAAAATTGTTGGTATTTTAATGTGTTTAAAATCACATTATTTTATATTTAACGTCATTACTAAAAAAATGCTAAAATTGTAACTGAAAAATAAAAATCATAGTCTAGCAACAACATTAGTGTGTTTTTTCTAATTATTTGGCACATGGAAATTGGTTTTACTTCCATTTTAAAAATATGTTGCAAACTAACCCTGAAAAAAATAAAACCTCATTCTGGAATAGACACTTTTCATTTTTGGGTTGTTTTTCATGTTTTTTGGGCGTTTTCTGGCTAGAGCTCCCGTATTTAGTTTATAGTTCCTGTTTCAAAGATTACGTTGTTGAAAATAGATAATAGTGACTAGGTGAGTAAAAATTTTAGTCACCACAACTTTTCCAAGTCAAATACTAAAAAATATGAGCAATCTAAAGTTACCCAACTAAAAATGACTAATTTAGTCCCAAGTTAAAATATAGAACTACCTAATAAGTAATATAACTAAAAATGAAGAACGTGAAGGACTAATTTAGTCTATGAACAAAAATATGACTACCTAACAAGTACTACAATAATATGAATCAATTGTTATCTATTTTAACTGTGCATGTAAAATTCAAGATGATGGATGAAGATTTATGTGAAAAAAACAAAATCACTATATTTTCCTTAAAAAAACCTGAGAGTGTGCTTCAGTTTGTAAAATAAACACATTTCGAAACTAAAAAAGAGAACTTAAAAGTATGTTCGGATTTGTTTCCTACGAAAATATCAAAACCTTCCATGGAAATAAATTTAACCTCTATCTCTAAGGGATCTTATCGCCACCTCAAGGTGCTAGGAAAGCTCTAATATAATTGGTGAAAATATATTACATAACCTCTTTTTATCATATCAATTCAACTCTAATTCAATATGCTAGATTTATTTTTCACTGCAATGTGGTTGTTGACAATATGATTTTGTTTGTGCTAGAAAGAAATCTAGCATAAATTAGATTTTTTTCACCCTTCTATGAGTTTATTGACAATGTGTTTCTATATACATTAGAAGGAAATATATTGTGCACTAGATTTCTTTCGCATTGCAATGTTGTTGATGGCAATTCAATTGTTTGTGCTAGAAGGAAATCTAGTATGCGCCATATTTCCTTCACCACAATGATGTTATTGGCAATATGTTTGTGATTGTGCTACAAGGAAATCTAGCATGTGCTAAATTTCTTTTGCCCTAGAATTTTTTTGGTAATATGTTTGTGTTCATGCTATAACAAAATCTGGCATGCGCTAGGTTCTTAATCCCTACAATGTTATGTGTTTATGTTTGTGCTAGTAGGAAATCTACCACACGGGATTTCTTTTGTCTTGCATAAGGTATTTTTGACAATATTATTGTTTTTTCTAGAAGAAAATCTAATATGCGATATGTTTCTTTCAACCTACAATATTTTTATGTGCTTTTGTTTTTGAGAGAAGGAAATCTAGCATGTGTTAGATTTCATTCACCTTGCAATGGTGTTATTGGTGACATGTTTGTGTTTGAGATAAAATTACAAATAACATGTTAGATCTAATTCACCTTGCAATATTGTGATTGGAAATATTCTTATGTTTGTGGTAGAAGAAAACCTAGCATGATCTAGATTTCATTTACCCTACAATATTGATGTTGATATTATGTTTGAGTATTGTGGGAGGAATTCTAGCATGCACCTAAATTTTTTTCCAATGCAATATTGGTGTTAGAAACATGCTTATGTTTGTACTAGAATAAAATCTAGTATGCAATATCTTTTTTTCGCAATGTAATATTGTTGTTGGCAACCTACTTGTATTTGTGCTAGGATGAAATATAACCTGCATTGTATTTCTTTTGCAATGCAATATTGTTGGAAATGTACTTGTAACACATATTTCATTAAATTTGGAAATATTTTTATTACAACGACATCACTAGAATAGAGCTTTTTGGTTATTTTGAAATTCTAGATACACCATTTAATTCCAAATTTAATGAAATATGTGTTTTGTGCTTGTTCTAGAAGGAATTCTATCATGCATTGGATTTTGTTTTAACTACAATGATATTGTTGGAAATGTGCTAGAAGTAAATGAAGCATAGGTTATATATATTCCACCCTACAATGTTGATTTTGGCAATGTGATTTTGTTTGTGCTAGAAGAAACTCTAGAATGTGTAAGATTTATTTTACTTTGCAATGCTTTTGTGAGTAACATGCTTCTATTTATGCTAGAAATAGATTTAGCATGTGGTGTATTTAAAATGCCTTAGAAAATTGTTGTTTGCAATGGCTTATGTTTGTTCTAGAAGGGAATCTAGCATGTGCTAGATTTATTTTACCGTGTAATGTTTCTTCTAGCAATATGCTTATGTTTGTGGTAGAAGGAATGATATTGATTGTTAGCTTTCATTTAAGGTGCAATGTTGTTGGTTGAAATGGGGTTCTACTTGTGATAGAAGGAAAGCTAGCACACATTATATTTCCTTCATAATTTAATGTTCTTATTAGTAATATGTATGTTGTTATGCTAGAAGGAAGGTTATAATGTGTTAAATTTCCTTCATCTTGCAATTTTATTGTTGAAAATGTGTTTGCGTTTGTGATAGAAGTAAATATTGCATCCCTTGAATTTTTTTCGCAATGCAAAATTATTGTTGGAAATGTGCTTTTATTTGTGTTAGAAGGAGTTATAAAATGCACTAGATTTCTTTGTTCTTGTTCCAAAAGGAAAACTATAAATATTCCACCCTCGCCAAGGTTGGTGCTCTGAAATTATTCTTGGCAATGCATTTGTGATTATGCAAGAAGGATACCTAGTGATTACTAGATTTCTTCTAGACACCATTACAGTTATGCAACCAATGCTCTAGGGGTGACATTGTCTCAATAATCACAATGGTTAGAGTTATAGCTTTTCATGTGCCCTTTTATTGAATTTGGAACAATTTATGGAGATCAATGATAGCGCAAAAGAATTGTATATACATATATGTTTTTGTTGGCACTACATTTGTGGTTGAGTTGGAAGGAAAGATAATAGTATAGCTTTCCTTTTAGCACAAACACAAAAATCCAATCATAATTATTTGATCCATGTAGAATAATGTTATCTTTGTATAATTTTGAAGTTTATGAATAAATGTATTATTGAGGTATACTAAATTTTTCTTCCAATGCAAAGGTATGACACTTTAAAGTATCAAGCATAATTTTTTAACATGTATTGTTTTTTCTCTATCTTGTTGTATAGTTATGAACTTCCAAAACAATTCCACTAATGTTTGGATGCATAAGATAAGACTCTTCCTCATCAACATAAAAATCTAGGAAAACTCAAATCTACACTTTTCGAGGACCTAAAGCTAATATCCCTTTGTATCCATCCTCAATACTATGTCCTTAATGTGTATAGGTAGGGAGTGCTAACATTGGAACTAAAGATTTGTAAAATTCAATTTCTTTTCTTTTATAATAAAAATGAGAATTATCTAATATTTACAGTACCAAAACTTTTATTTGGAGGAAAACTTCTAGTTTTCCTTTTGATTATGAAGTTCAAACATCAAACATCCTCTCTAAGTGAATATAATTTCTCCTTTTCATGGGGCTTTTAGACATCTTATGTAGCATCAATCTCTTAATTTCTTCGACTTTACAATGGACCATGTTTTGGTTCTTCAACTACTACAAATTTCTGATGATCATTATTCATACACAAGATTTAAGACTACAAGTGTCATTTCTTAATTTAAATAGGAACTTGGTGGTTTGATATGAGCTTATATTTGTCATTCAAAAATTTTATTTGGAATAAAACCTCTAGTTTGGCTTTTGATTATCAAGTTCAAACATCAAACATCCTCACTAAGTGAAAAAATAATTTCTCCTTTTCATGAGGCTTTTAGACATCTTATGTAGCATCAATCTTGGAATTTCTTAGATTTTACAATGGACCATGTTTTGGTTCTTCAACTTCTACAATTTCTTATGATCATTATTGATAAACATGCATTAAGACTATCATTTATGAAGTTAAATAGGAACTTGGTGGTTTGATATGAGCTTATGTTTGTCATTTTGTGACATTATCTACATCTCTCATTGCATGGTCTTCATATATGTTTTCTTGTGTAATTTGAATGTAAAGTACTTTTTGGTAGTAGGCACTAGATGGCGGGGAAAAATGTTTCATTCCATACAATATGACTACTATACTTTTTAAATTATTTCATCTATATTACTTTTTCAAAGTTGTGTGTTTTTGCAAAAATATAAAATCACACTTTACATGGTTCAACCTTTTAATTAAAATTTATGGTTCAATTGTTGTTACAGAATTGGTACAAGCTACAATGGAAAATATAGCAAAAGGGGACTATGTTGATCTCCTTATTAAAGATCAATTCATTGGGCTAGGAACGGTCGAATCTAGAGAGTCTAGAACTTATTATTTCGGAGAAAGGGTTAATGCATGTTATGTTGCAATTTTGATAATTGAGCTCACTCAACCCCATTTGATTGAGGATGTTGATGAAGGGGACATACATCCATGGAAGATCAGGGATTTGAGGCACAAAATAGGTAAATCAAATATTGAAGCATGTGTTCAAATATTATTGGTAGTATAATACTTTTTTTTGAGTAAACACTAACCTTATTTACATTTGTTTATAGGTGCAAATGTTTCTTCTACATTTTCTATTGGAGAAAAGGTAGATCTTCTACAACATGGACTGGAGGTTGGTGAGGGATCCATATTCAATACAGAGGTTGGGCATAATGTGCATGGAAATATGGTAAATAGAGGATGCATAGTGGTTAAAATTGAGAAGGTTTTAAAGCATGATGTTGCTCTACTGCATCCAACAGGATTTGAGCATAGACTAGGGGGTGCATTGGAATCTTATGAGATTTGGCCAAAATCAGATTTGGAATCTCATTGTCATGATCATGCCATAAATATTCCCCAAGATAGGGTTAAATTCATATGTAAAAAGGTTTCTCTTACACATGAATGCATGGGAACAAGCATGTGCATTGCAAAAGGAATGCTAGTTAATGTCCACGAGCATGACATTTTTGAAGGTGAAACACTAGGAGAAATGGAATTTCGTGTTCTTTTGGAAGAGATAGATGGAAATTTTGAAATATTCAGAATTGGGGATAATTCTATACATGTTTTTTTAGATGGCCAATAAATAATTTGGTGGATGAAAAAGGTGTGATATTAAGGGTTAAGGAAAAGTTCAAGTAGCCAACCAAGGAAATGGTGTTATGGGATGTTATAGAATTCAAAAACCCCTTAAACAAATGGGATGGGAATATTTGTAATGAAAAAGATATAAAATCAATTGATATGCATGTAACAAGGCCATATAAAAGGAATAAATGAGTTATGGATAAAAAAAAAATTGCAAAATGTCGAACAAATATAGATGAAGAGAAAGAAATTCGACTTTTGGCAGTAGATGTATGTTGTACAAAATATTGTCTTCAACATGTGGATAGGAAGGCCATTGCAGGTGCTAGAAGGGGCATGAGACAAATAAATTAAAGTGGTATTAGGGAATTTGTCTTGAATTCACTAACGTCAAACACAATCATGTGAAGGAGCCATGGCCTAGCACCTATTTCTAGAAATGTAAAGGACATGAGATTTAATGGGAATATTATTTATAATAAAACATGGTATAAAATACATAAGATTCCTCAAAGAACATTCTATAACTACCAAAAATATTTCCAAAATGGATAGATCAAAGCTATTCATGGTAACACCAACACATGCAAAGCATGAGGACACACTGTGGCAGCCATAGAAATATTGCACAAAATTGTAATGGATAATTCTGATTTTTCCACAAACCAAACACGTCAAGTTGAAGAAGATGGAATATCTACTCCTTTAAGATTGATTACTTCGACTTACACACAAAATTCTCTATTAAAAGAGATCAATGAGGCTCTTCAAAAGCTCAATTACCCATCAATATCACAGTCAACAATGAGCAAGATATGGAATATTAAGTTTCGAGATGTGGAATTTTCAAAGAACACCAAATTTAGTAAATGCAGTGAATGTATTATGTTGAAAGCATAGATGAAGTCAACAACTAGAGAAGAGATGGAAGAAAAGGCACGAGGTAGGTTGAACAAACATAACAAGATTGTTATGTGTGGAAGATATTTCGACTATGCCCATAGAATTATGTCAGAGCAGTTTCCAAAGGAGTATTTAAGAATTATCCATGATAAGATGGGTAGAACAAAGACTTCAATCCAAAGGCTATGTGTCAAATCAAAATCTATTGTAGGAACAAATTTAGGTGTGTCATTGACAAGTATGCTAACACATGGGCATAACACAGGAGGTTTTGGTCATTTCTCCCCACCATTTTTACACATGGGATCGCAATTTAATATTACATCCCTTGAAATGTGCTTAAGGGACCTTGAAGACCCACAAATTGATATATATGGTGATCTACTTTATGAGAGTGTATGTTCGAGAAACCCACTTACAAATGAATTACTTGACACCTCTATTTACTCAAAATGTCAAGTTTACAAGGATTATTTTATATCTCATGGAAGATCAAAGAGCCAAAATGTTGCTTTTAAAGCTCTTCCTCCACTTTTGTTGTTACAATTGGACAATGCAGCAAGTGATAATAAGAATCACTATAATTTCATGTTTTATCACTTTTAACTGCACTTTGTGTCTTCATCACTATTAAGGTTGGATTCTTTCCTGTGGGGCACACGCATGAAGACATATATGGAGCCTACAGAAGAATTTCTTTCAACCTAAAAAGTAAAGATATATATTCTTTCCCTGAAATGATGGATACATATCACAAAATTGAAGAAAACTGAGTGTTTCCACCTACACTTATTGACAAGGTCTATGACTTCAAAAGTTTCCTTAATGGATATAGAAAGGAGAGAAAAAATGCACTAGCTGGACATCTTAATGTTCAATACTTCCAATTTTTTCTACTCAATGATATTCCAGTACTATGGTGCAAATAATCCATTAGAGATATTAAGTGGTAGATCCAGTTGAGTTATGGAATATAGATGATGAAGGTCGACCTATAATTCCCATAGGTTACCCATATTTCTTATATTCCAAAAATAATGATGTCTATTTCAAAGAACTAGAGGAAGGGATAACATCATAAATAAAAATGTGGAAAGACACTATAGGGAATGAAGATTCACCAATTGTTATAGAGGAATGGAAAAATAAAGTAGTGTATTGGGAAAGAGTTCTTGATACATTATATGGACTCTATAATGATCATAGAATAATAGATGGAAGTGATTCATCCTTTGAGGATTTCTGGTCCAAGATAAGGCACATTGTTGATGTTGATCGTAATGGATTCCATGTAATCTCAAGTATTATGGATGAAAATTTTGATAATGCAATAGATGAACCCACATATGTTGGACCCAAATGCAACAAGCCAAATCTAATATTCATTCCAAAGATTGATGTTCAAAAAGGAAAGATGTTGCTAGTTAGATCAGGAAATGAGGATGTAGGAGAGATGATTTGGATGGAAAAATCCATCTCATATATATTTAGGGATAATGAAAGTGAGAATATTCATGTAAAGGTTGATTGGTGGAAGCCTATTTCAGGGAAATAAAATGGAAAATTTTTAAAGAAATATTGGATACCAAATCCTGATGACATAGAACTTGGCTCTATTCCAATTAATACCATAGTTTGGGCATGGTTGCCAAAGAAAGAACATTGAAAGAATACCAAGATAGATAAATATGGTATAGAAGTTGTTCTTGACCTACTTGGGCGAATATATTAAGATTAGGTTTATATGGTTCATGAATGTGATTTTTTTTTTTAAGGATCTTTTAATATGCATTCAGATACACTTTTCAATATTTGTTGTATATCAAATATTCTCTTCATATTATTTTTGGAAGAGTTTTATATTGTTTATTATTTCATTGTAATCATGTGGTGATACAAATGACATGATCGTGCCATAAAATATTTAATTTTTCAAAGATTTGTTTGACCAACATGACTTGTCACCATATCAAATATGCATAATCAAATTCAATAATTCAGTTAAAAACAACATCTTCTAAACTTGGTCTATTAAAACAATAATGTAGCTAATTAGTATTCTATTTAATATAAACCATTTAAACACTTAATGAAAAAATGTTAGACATTTGTAATAATGTTTGAAGTGAGTTTTCCTTAATATTCCTTATTATAATTGATCTAAATCAAATTTGTTGTTTTGTTGCACTCTACTTTATAAAAAAATTGATTTTGATCAATGAACAACACAACTAGACTTATAAATATTTCGTCTTATAGACTTTGAAGTGGTGCCAACATTGTAATAGCATAATAAATTTGCACTCAACATAGCAAAAGTAGTTAGTGTCAATTTAAAATGGTTAATAATAGTCAGAAACACAATATTCATATATTGTTAAATAACTTTATAGGTAAGAATATTTTTACAAAATCTATTATTCACGAGTCAAATTTAATACATAAATATAAATATTAATGATAATATAAACAATGTAAGGAATCTAAGTTTTATATGAATGTAAATATGTTCTTTTCAATATAATATGCTTAAACACTCCAGGAATAAAAACTAAACGTTTGTAATAAATAGTTTAGTCAATTTTATCTCTTTCCTCTTAGATTTGAAAATAATCAAATTGCATTACTTTGTTACTATTCTAATTCATGGTTTATTTTGATAATTAAAATGATTAGTGGTTGAGTCGAGAGGCGAGGCTCATTCTACAACCTAGTATGAGGGGACGTGTAAGTTCAACTATATTTTTTTTTTGAAGGATCTATTAATATACATTCAGACACATTTTTCAATATTTGTTTTATATCAGCTATTCTCTTCATATTATTTTTGGAGTTTTATATTATTTAATATTTCAATGTAAATATATTATTTAGTATTTCAATGTAATCATGTGGTGATACAAATGGTGTGATAGTGCCATAAAATATTTAAGTTTTTAAAGCTTTGTTTGACTAACATGACTTCTTACTATATCAAATATGCATAATCAAATTCAATAATGCACTTAAAAACAACATCTTCTAAACTTGGTCTATAAAAACAACAGTTTTTAAGTTAGTTTTTAACACAAAAGTACAAAAAATAAATAATAAATAAATTATACTGCTACTTCCATTCAACATTTAATCCCTCTAGACTCATGTTAAATCTGTATTTAAGGTGGATATATGTTGGTATATATTGGACACATTACTATGATAATTTGTCATTAAATAACTTTATACTTAATATATATATTGCATATTAATCTATTATTCGTCAAGTCAGTCTCAATTAAGTTAGTTTTTAACACAAAAGAACAAATAATAAATAATAAATAATAAATAAATTATACTACTCTCATTCAACATTTAAATTGATCGTAAAAAATATTTTCTCATGTCAACTTTAAAATGGTTCAAACCTCCTACAATAGTATGTACTGATGATGGTGATAATGATGATTATCATCCACTAAGACCAAATAAGATGGTATATAAGAAGCCATAAAGATATTACTCTAAATTCTTAAGAATTTTATTGTTATGCTAAAAAATAATTAAAATAAGTGTTTCAAGATCATCATAATTTTGTTTAGTTAAAAGATCAAGAAGGTTAGTAGTGCCAGAAATATTTTGAAATTTAAATCCAAATTTGAGTATAAAGTGGATGATCTAAGAGGTTTTTTCATCTTCAACCATATTACTAGTGTTGCAAAGGCAATAAAATTTTAAATTGTGCCAACTTTGTCTTAGTAATAATCGTGATTTAACACATACATCATATTTACTATATCAAATTATAATTAAATGGGTTGATAATAGTAACGTACAAAACATTCTTTTCATAAAGTTAATCATAGTAACATACACAATATTCTTTTCATAAAGTTAATAATAGTAGCATACACAACATTATTTTCATAAGATAACTTTAACAAACTTAGCTTTTAGTACAAACCATAAAAAATCTTAAAAGAGATAATGTAAGGAAACCAAGATTAAGATGCGAAATATTTATTTTTGCAACTTTATATAAATTTGGTTTATATACGTTACCATGACAAAATTTTCACCAAAAATTGCAAATATATACATTAAAATTAGTAAACTAAGTGATTTTATAATTCCACATTTTGAAAAAACATAATCCAGTTAAAATTTCTAAATTCTAGATTGACGAAAAACTTTCAAATTTAATGAAATATCTGTTAAATAATTATTCATATTTATCAGCCACGCCTCAACTACCTCGTCTTCAACTCCATAAAATGTAGGTGTTTTTATCTTTCGAAATTCACCTTGCAATTCCATCTTCTGTCTTTTTTCTTATTTCTATTCGGATACGTTATCTGACTCAGCTTCATTGTAATTTTTATTTCTATTGTTCCTCAGGGACTGACTTCTTTCCATTCTATTAGTGTCATGGTCTCTTTTCCGTTTCTCATTTCCTTCCTAAAATTCCCTATTAGTTCTTGGCTTATCATTACCTTGATTCTCTTTGTTTACGAGGCTTTTTAATATCCTCTCCTATTCTTGCATCAAACACGCATTATCATTTCACACCCTCTCCATTTCCTCCTATAACTTTTGTACTGTAGTTAGCAGAAGGTGGGTTTGGTGCTGCTGCTTCTCCGACAATATTATTTTTTTCTCGTGCTAATCGATACTCAGCTGCACCCATATCTCCAGATTCACTTCTAGTCGGGGTTGTGGTTCCTCGGTATTTTGATAGGGCTATTGAGTTTTCCCCCTCCTCATATTTTATCTCTTTGCATCAATATACACACAGATTGAAAATTTTAGTTGACCCATAGGGTCCCAACGTGCAAACGCTACTCTGATACCACTTGTAACATCCACACACACCTTCATAAATTCTTTTTTACTTAATCTAGTTATAGCCTAATTATTTTGAATATATGATTATTCCCTTGACCAAATACATAACTCACCTTACCATATTTGTAACTATTAAACAACATTACTAAAGTATACACTATCTCTATAGTATTTATATATCATTTTATAGATTAATACTATGGATTATCTGCATTTATCTATTCTTCAGAGTAAGGTTCGTTGTGCTATATCTATTACAAAGAAATTCGACTGGAATATTTATTTCACAATGCTTTGGGTTAAATGCCTCTCGGTTAATGTGACCCTCAATTATATGACATTTGTAATACACTAGCCCTCTAACAAATCAATTCATCAAGTTAAATGTATATATTGCACGACATATATGGTAAGGCTATTAATCAATTTAATTACATTGGAATTTGGTAATTCCCACTTCAAGTTGTCATCCATCCCAAGATAGATGGGAATACTTCCACCTTTTATTTGGTTGTAGTATCCTTGACCGTAGGTCTGGGTTTAGGGTTGGAGGTAATGACCTCCATCCCTTAACCAATTTCCACGAACTCAACTCATTTTTTTTTTCTATGCTCGGTCGGTGAAGTTAATCTCTGCTACCTCCAAAATTATTCAGTGAAGTCTTAGATCTTTCCCTCGTAGATTTCATGGTAAATCATCTATCATCTCTTTGTATTCCCCATAGGGTTTTGGCATTCAGAGTTATGTATCATTTTATTTTTTATTTTTTTTAAATGGTTTTCAAATTTTTTTTTACTATGAAATGGTTTTAATCTTTGCTTATTCTTTTCGCCAGGATTTTCCCTATACGTTCTTGGGTGTTAGTTGTTGGAGCTCTCCTTTCGAAGGCTACTCCCCAGGCACAAGCTCTGGTAAGATTCTTTGTTAAAACCACATTATAGATAAGCCCTTATGTAATTATCGGTTTTCTCTTAGTGGGTTCTAACCCTAATATCTCCTTCACAACACTCTGGCAGGGTTTCACTGCAACTCCAACAATGAACCCCTCTAAGGTAATATTTTTGTGTTTCTGAAGTGCTTATTATACATGTTTTATACCTAGATCTCCCACTGCTTCTTTATGTTTTATTCACTAGTTAATCATTTGTCTTGTCAGGTGATGATATTCGGTTAAGATACTGACACAAGAGTTTAATAATCTCTAACGGACACTTACCTAACCACGTCTCGCTGCCCTTTACCAGGTACTAAGTTCAGTTGTGGTGACTTGCTCTCGAGTCAACCAACCTACCAGACTTTCATGGCTTGTCAGAAGTTTCTTTGTTTTCTTAGTTTGGTTGTTCTTTGAAAGTCGACTTGTGTTCAAGTCGAGTATCCAAAATGTCTGGTCAGTTGATTATATAAGGAAAATGTTAATTTGAGGATATCTTCCCTCTTGTATAACATTTTCATCCCTTGAGGCTTCAGCTATATAGTTATAATTTTTCATGTTTCTTCTTAAATGTAATTGATGGAAATTTCACCTTTTCTGGTTCTCTTCCCACAGGGAACATATGGCTAAGTTATTTGGTTATTGCTTAATTCTGGTTTGTGTACATTTAATTTTAGAAGAGATATAAATCATAAATTTCCCTGAATTTCCTGCATGGCTCTAAATATGTTCTCTTTGCTTACAAATATTGTATTATGTACTAATATATCCTTGCATTTTACTAAGCTAGAGAATTTGGTTGTGAAAATTATGTACCAGGAGTTTTCATTACAATTATTTTGCCTAAATAGAAGGAAATTTTGTATTTATATTTTCTTTCTCCTATTTTCATATAAGTAAAAATTCTCTTTGCTTAACAGGAAATTTTCCATTTTGTTATATTCAATGAAATCTTCTAGTACACCTTCTTTCTGTTCTTTATAGCGAGAAAATGGATATCATGTACATGCAAAGAATTAAGTAATATATGTTCATGCAATAGAATGATATTATATGTATAGGATTAATATTATTTAAAGGAAGTAGTTTTTCTTTCAATGAAGCTTCTATCCGCATGTAAAAATGTTGTCAGCTGCATTTCTTTTTTATGATTCGGAAACAATAATCTCATTTTCTCTGTTGTTTTCCTTCTTATTCTCTAGACAGTCGCATGCTTATTCTGTTAGCAATGTTTTTCGTAATACAAGCTTGATATCACAGAAAGAATGCACCATGCATTTCAATTAGAGTCTTCTTTATTTCTCTGTAATATGGTCGGACCATTTTGTCTATGGTTTCCAACATATAGAGAGCGGCCAACTTAGAACCTTCTTGCGAGGGTTCCGAGTTAATAGTTATTTGTCCCTACTGTTCTAGAATTAAATACTAAAAATGTTGAAACTCATCTTTCTTATTTTAATAAATAAATAAAAAACGCATTCACTATTTACCCTTAAAACAAATTTATATTCTATAATACCCTTTTAGAATTATGGATAAACATAAATTCTCCACTCATAACAACTTAAATGTTCCAAAGCAAATACACTTATCTGTTTCTTGTTTTTTGACTGAATTTATGCCTCCCTACTGTGAGTGAGGATATTTTGTCTTGCAAATCTCCCCCGTGCTCTAAGTTTGAGCTTTATAGTTAATAGAAATCTCTGGAAGAGACTTCGGTGCAATCAGATCTAGTTTCCAATTCCAACAGTATCAGAAAATTCAAGTATTGCACTGGTTAGCACCAGTCCAGGAATTTTTCTCCAGAATTTTCCTTCCTCTAGTTACTGAACAGAACCCCCCTACCTCACTGGAATAACCCCTTTATCCCTAGAGGTGGGGTAACTGTTTGAACTCCTTCTATTCAACTAACTCACAATCTTGAATTTCTTTTTAACATCAGTCTATTGTTATGGAATTTACTTCCATAGTCCATTTTATTAAATCAAAATTAACTCTTTGTTCAAAATGTATTTTTTTCTTAATAAAAATATTAATAAATGTCTTAACAACAAACTTTATTCATTAGTTAACATTAAATTATCTGTTACAGTTTGATAAGCAACATTAGTCTTAGTAAATGTTAATCATCATCATCATCATTATTATTATTTTATATTTTTCTTTATTTTTTTTAATTATAATGTAAAAAGTATTTGTTACACTCAATTAATTTCAAAATTATATATGAAATGAGGAGTTTCGGATAAATTAATTAATATGATATAAAATCTCAAAAATACATCGAATTACAGTTTATTCAAAATTTTAATAAATTTTCAAAATATTATTATATTTTATTTAAATCCATTTATATTGATTTAGAAGTGTTTTTCATTATAATTTTAATAAATATAACTATTTGTAAAGTTTAAAAATTAATTTACATTTTAAATTTAACCAACTTATTTAACAAAATAATTTAACTAAAACTATAAAAAATTAATTAAAAATATATTAACTAATTTGAAGTCAAATACTTTTTAAAACTATTGTTATATTATATTATAATTTTCAAATTATATAAAAATAAACTTAAAATGGTCATTTTATTAAATTATTTTTACATACATTCATCAATAAATGTTGAATTTTTTATTTTATGTAATAATTTTTCTGTTATTTATTTATTTATTTTAATTTTTAGTTGTATAGTATAATTTTATTAGCCCATCAATATTTTAAACTTATAAATTTAAATTAATTAATTTTATATTAAATTATTTAATAATTTATAAATTAATTATTTTAATGTGTTGAACTATTTTAATTATTTTAATGTATTATAAATTTTTATTGTATTATAAATATTTAAAAAATATTTTTAATTATTATTATTTTTTCATCTACTTTGAATAACACCAGTCTCTTTTTATTAGATGCCATGTTTTTACAATAAATACAAATTTTATATGTTAAATATGATATTATAAATTTTTTTATCTTTCAAATTTTATTATTAATTTTTCTTTTGGATAATACAAATCATTTAATTGTCAAAATAATTGGAGAAAAGATAATAATAAAACCAAATTATCAAAATAATTGGAGGAAAGTTAATAATAAATCAAGTGAAATTTACTTGAAATTAAAATAAAGGAATAAAAAAATTATATGTTAATAAAAATTAAAAACTCTCAATTATAATGTTACAAAATTTGAAAATATATTAAATTGTATACATTTATATACAATATTTTTATTTTAGATGAAAGTAAAAGTTTCAAGTATATCTATATATAATCTGTTTAAAGTTAAAAGAAAATCAAGCAATAAGATTAACGAAAATTTTAATAACTTTATATTATTTGTTTTATTTGTCAATTCAATTTAGTTTCAGTGGTTGGGTTAAATAGTTGTTATCCTTCCCAAATAATTTCAAGTACTGTCCCCACCCATGTTTTATATTGTTCCAACGAAAATAAACAAGAGAAAAGGTAATAAATTCAAATAAGGAAGTGATAAGAACTATGATCGCAGGGTTATTTGGAAGAATGGCAAGGAAGGATTAATATTCTAGAGGAGAGGAAGAAATAATTATTATAAAGTTTTTAAAACATAAAGAATTAAGACAAACCAAAAGTGTGTGTGACAACTGGATTAAATGATAACTAGTTGTTATGTCATTTTATTTTCAAAGAAACTAAAAGATTTATTTATTTTGAGAGAGATTACTTGATGAACTTGAATTAATTATGTTTTGTAAAAAAATAAATTTTATTTATGGAAAATTGGTTCCATAAAAGTGAAAAAAGGTTGATGGTAAAAGTATTCCGAGAACTAGAAGTGGTTGATTAGTTAAGAGATAGTTACTTTTCCTTTGGGGATAAAGGTGCATCCCAGTGAGGAAAAAGGGTTATGTTCTTGAACTAAGGGAGAGAGTGGAGAATTCCTGAGCTCATAGCAACCAGTGGGAGACACTCAGCATTCCCAAATCTTCTTGAAAGAAGAAGAATTATTGGACCAAGGGCCTTGAGGTATCTTCTGGTAAATTCATTGAACCTACTAGGGTCTGTGTGCAACACAGGGGGGGCAGAGGACGTTATTGCCTCTCTCATTGTAGGGTGGATATAATCAGCAAGTCTGGAAACAAGATAAGTACACAGACTATCAAATGATAGAACATTTTTAAATTTAAATCTCTAAACAGATTTCTTCTATGCTAGAATATTTAGATTGACTGCATTATTATGGTATTATGTAGACAGAACTCTGTAAAATAGTAGAAATATCTCAAGAAAATGTGAAAAGAGGAATTCTACTTTGTCATACTTAGTGGAATAATAAAATTTGTATTCTCTGTAATTTATTTCAAATGCATGGTAGAATAAGAATATACATAATTTCATGTTTACGCTGTGTAAATAAGGCTTATATTGAAATTTTTATAGGTTGACAATTAAGAGAATAGTACAGACAAAAATAAATTAAACGACAAATAGAAAAATATTAACCAAGAGGTATGGACCCGAAAAATCGTATGCTTAGGTCCAAAAATTGAAATCCCCAGGCTCTAAGTAGGTCATTGACAGAAAATATTTCATATACAAGCATAGTGGATAGGAGGGAAAAACTCCATCCTGTAGATGGTCTGGACATCCAAAAAATAAAAGAAGAACAAGAAAATAGAAAACCAAAGATTTAAAGAGTATTTAAACTCTAGAATACTCAGAAAATAAAATGAGTGACATGCATATATCTATAAATAATATTTCTCCTATAAAATATTACTGAAGTGAAATCCATGTACTAGAAACTATGTTATAGTAAGATATTGTAAATATTTCTACACAACTAATCATTTGAAAAACATCACTTCAACAGAAAGGGAAAAAGCACAGTTTGATTGCATAATTTTATAAATATGTTAACTGTAACAAAAAAAAAATTCCATGCTGTGGGAAAGTCTCAAACTTAACGAAACCTGAAGGTTATCGTCAACAGTACAAGACCAAAACTGTGCACTGTAAATATTATTATACAATGATTAAATGTCGCTCCCTTTCATAAATAGAACATACCAACTCAAAACTAGACATGCAACGCGTGAAGATTTCAGACAGAGTCTAAATAAATGTAAAATTATTCAACCATTAAATCTGAGTGAGACTCGTAAATTACAAAGTAAACTAGAGAACAGTACTACATTAATTTAACAAAAGAAGACTGCTATCGAGATTTATTTAAGTCTAATTGCCATGGAACCAAGCCGCGCATCTAAATGGAAGAAACCTTGTAAGACCTCCTGAGGGACTCAAAGTACCTGTTAAGGAAATCATCAAGGGTCATTTTAATCCTCGTAGCTCCAAATAAAAGTGTATCCATGTTTATGTCTTGCAAATTTAAGACAAAAGGGGTACCTGTGCCATAGAAACCATCTCTATTCAGTAATTTCAAGACTTTCCGCCCAAACAAGATATGGAGATGAGGATAATAGAATTTAATTTTTTACATACCTAAACGAGTTGGCTTGCGGCAGCGGCAACAACTCCTGCATCAAAACATCAAGCAGAGAATTTCTCAACCAAAATATTAGAGAAAAATGAAACAGAAAAATATGAGAGCATAACCAAGAGAAAAATGAGATGGGTAAGCTTAATTTTCAGGGTCGAGGCAGCCGTGACTGAGCATAAGAGAATTGGGTACTAACATCCCAGTCACAGGAGCAACAAGACTAAACTTTTGAAGCTATGAATGCAGAGCCGAACCCTTCACAAGAGTAGAGACCCAAAATTTGACAAAGTAAGCGCTTAAATCTAGAAGGACCACGTGGAAACCCTTTCCAACATTCAAATCAGAGGCGAAGTAGCCAAGAAGCTCGAGGAAAATTACATGGAAGGTTGTAACAAGAAAAAATCACCTCTTTCGAAGTCTCATAATCACCAACGCCGAGTAGAAATTCTGAAGAGTCGAACAGTTTTAGGATGGTGAAATGGTCACAAAGATGCAGCATCATGGAGCCAGCTTGAGAATGGTGAATGGTTAAGGTTTTGGTAGGGGTCAGTAACCTAAGCCAAGACCCGAAAACCTTCATCCGTAGATTTATACCCTTAGATCCAACTACATAAGAGAAAACAAGTGTCCTCCACTTATGCTATGATTTGATGCGAATTTCATAATAATTAAATTCGTAATTAAGAAATTGAATCTGTGTTACTTACCCAAAATTATCACTTAAATGATAAATGATACGTTAGTACCAAAAATATTTATGTGAGTCATAGAGAAAAGGATCACCATAGTTAGGTAACATTTAGTCAAAGTTAATATATGCATATGGAGAGGCTTAGTGAGAAATGGAAACACATATTCATGGTCTATACATGTGACTAACGAAGTGGTGTTATGATATGGCAATTAAATGTATAATTATATGTTTGCAGATTAGGATAATAATTTATGTTGGGTGAAAACAACTTGGAATATTAGAAAACTATCATTCCTGACTTGCACAGGTAATTTTTTTTTTATATGTACTGTCATGGACGTTACAAGCGGTATCAGAGCAGTGTTCATACGTTGGGACCCTAAGGGTCACCTAACATGAAAATGTGTGTGTTTAAATGATGCACAACAAGGAAATAAAATTGTTGCAGATGATATGAGGAGGGGATCGTCCCAAAAAACACCTCGAAATGTAGGGGAACCTACACCCCAACCCAAAAAAGAAATGAATCCTTAAATGTGGATTCAACTAAGTGTAGATCAACACAAGGAGACTAGTAGTCTACTATAGGAAAAATAACACCAAACCAGTATCCTACTAAGAACTGTACAAAAGCTACAGGAAGAAATGGTATGGGTTAGGAGTGATAGTAAGCGCTTGATGCAAGAGAAGGAAAGGATACTCAAAATCCTTTCTCACAAGAAGAATCAAGGACTGCTACAACCCAGTCCTAATAGAGATATGCAAGAAGAAAATGAACGAAAAGCTAGGAATCAAACCAATGATAGAATGGAAAGAAGCCATTCCCAACGGAGTAACAAAAATATAAAATATAATGAATTTGATTCTGGAAATGTGTCAGAATAACAGGAAATTAAGAAACAAAAAGTGGAGTTACAAGTGAGTTTCGAAAAATAAAGCCACCTACGTTTGATGGAGAAGCAGAAGAGGTGGTTGAAGCATGGATGATAAATATGAACAAGTACTTCCAAGTTTATGAGTACAATAGAAATATTAAAGCCATATTGGCCATGTATCAGTTAAGAGAGAAGGCCACCCTGTTGTGGGAGGAAGTCAAGAATGTCCAAAGCATTGAAGATCAAGATGTGTAATGGGATACATTTCAACAATATTTGAAGGACAAGAATTTGACAGAGAGGTTCTATGGCTAAAATTCTAGGGAATTTGATGACTTGAGGTTGGGAAAAATAACAATGGATGAGTACATAACCAAGTTCACTTCCCTGTTAAGGTATGTTATTTGAGGAATGAAAAATCTAAGGTTCAACGATTTTTGAGTAGTAACAATGTTACCGATGAAATAGGTAACTGAAATGGTACCTACCTTTTAAGGTAGCAAGAAAAACACCCGATTTTGAAAAGTGGGGATGCATAATCACTTTTTTTTTGGAGTATGTTTTTGGTTCTTTAATTTTTTTCCATTTTTTTTTATGTGATGCTTTTTATGTCAATTTTGAATAGTGGTGGTGTATCACCACCAACTTTTTTTTAGATGATTGATTTTGACACTATACATTTTCTAATGTCTTCTTCTTCCATGAGATGTTTATTTTTAAGTGCATTTATGTACTTGTGTTTTAAAAAGAAAAATTTATTTATTTTTTAAATAAAAATTTGTAATGATATCTTCACTTTTTCATATAGATAAAAAAAATGAAAAAAGGATCAATATTATAAATTTTATATTTTCTACATGTTTATGTATTGTTAATTAATATTTCAATGCACATCAAATAATTGTCACTAAAAACCCAATATTTTGAACCATATGAGAAAAAAATACAAATTTTCAATTAAATAGAATGCAAAAAATACACTTTTAGAGACTTTTTGTTAAAAAAAAACATGTTAAATAAACTAATTTTTTGGGAAAATATTAACAAAAAAAAACTTGAGAAAATATCACTTTTATTGAATTTTATGTCAAAAAATAAGGATTCTTCTCATAAAACATCAAAGTCTAAAAATTACAAGTAAAACTAATTAATAGATCTCAAAGTTGAGCTTTATTTGCAAGCATAACTTCAACATCATCAACGATATCAACTAATACATGTTGAACATCATCTAGAGCATCACTGATGTCCTCTTCCACAACATTTTCTGCTTCATTTTGGTCATTGTCATCTTCTAATGGATCTTTCATGTATTCAAATCTTCCAAAGTGTCCATTTCCAATCATTCCATATAATGGTGGTTGAGGTTCATTTGCTTTTTTTGCCACTCGTGATTCATTAAAATTCCCTTTCCTCAAACCAACTTCTTTCTTCGCATCTGGAAGGAATTCAAGAGCATTAATTCTTTGTTGAATAGATTTTCATTGAACTAGGTCTTTCACAATGGCAATGGAGCTTCTTCCTTTTGGTAGGAAACATGCTAGTGTTGTACCTAATCATCAAGTAAAAAAGAAATAAATAAGAAAATTAGTATAAAGACATAAAAAGTAAAAAATAAAATATTTAATTTAAAATTTGTATATAAAACTTACCTGAACCCGAGAATAAATCCAAAACCTAATCTCCTTCAATTTAGCATAGATCTATAAGGTAGTTAATCAATGCTTGCAGTTTTTGATAAATTTTAACTACATCTCCTTTTGCATCTTTATCATCATATGTTAGTTTTCTTGCAACTGCATCATGAACCAATACTTGACTATGACTCTTCCCATCTACTTGATTGATGAGAATATGCTTATAGCTATCCTCTTTGTCCAACATTCAACATGGATGAACTCACAATCATTTATAACAGGTTGATCCTCAGAAGAAAAAATATTTGACTTATGCTTGTAAAATAACATAGTAAAAGTTCAATTAAATTGTACATAAATAAAAAAATTTAATTTTAATCAAACATACAATTTCAAAGTCTTACCAAGTAAGTTGCATCCTTGAGTTTTCTTTTCCCTTGAATATTGTTAATCACATTGCAAATTGTGTGTCTGAATGTGATGTCACAAATTGCCAAAGTTGTGATGTTGTCACTTATTGAAAACCTGTAACCACTTTACTAAAATCTTGATAAGTATATGGTTCACTATCACATTCAATGTCTGGGAAATCGAAACCATGAGGAATATCTACAATAACTAGGGTATATTCCCTTTTAGGTATTAGTGATGCAATGTCTACACAGTCACCTTGTATTATTTGATATTGGATACTGTCGAACCCATTCCAAATGTAATGATTAAGAGTAGGATCAAGTTCAACATTTATAAGACACTTATTTCTCATATTTTCCAACTTAATTTTTTCAATAAAGCTTTTGAAAGTATCTGGTACTCCATTTCCATCCTTCTTCGACATATTTAATGACATTGTAACACCTCCCATTTCGACAAAAAAAAAAAATAAATCGTCAAATTATAACATTATCTCCAACATATTGTTATGGTTAGATTATTATTCGTCATGTTCCGATGTATTTATGTCATTAACAATTTACTTTGCTGCATAATATCATTGTTTATTCATTTACTAGTTATGAAAGTATTCAAATTGCCACAGGGTCAGTTACCAGTTTCTCTTAAGATAGGATTCTCTCTCCTTATTCACTATGGAATTGGTATATTAATAAGTCTTCCCTTTTCCACTTATGAATATAATATGCATAATTAACTTCGACTACTAACCTTTCTTACACTTATTCCTTTTTCATATCCTCAACTTAATTTTTTCTGTAATAGTCATTAGGTGACTTTCATTTACTCTCTCACAATAATGATGGTATTACTATACCCTTTCCACATATATATTTAAATATATCTAACTATATTTAATTAACCCATATAGGTTTGTACTCACCTTCATAGGTGGTATTATCATTTGTTTGACATTTACAAGCAACTTTCAGTCTTATAAATTCCTCATTAAAGTTTACATTTACCCTACTTTAATTATAAAAGTACTTGGTATTATCGATAGTAAATCTTCTCTTAACTCTTAGGCTTATATATAGAAATCAATACTTATATATACGTATAAGTTTTTAACGAATTCGTTATACATTAAATTACTCTTGTCAAAACTTACGTTTTTAACTTGGGATAAAGACCTTGCTTGACTCCCACTAAATCTTTGTATTCATGTTTCGATCAATTAAACCAAAATCATATTTATCAAACCTAGTGACTTTGATTGTGAGATCTTTCCAACGTCGATTCCCACTCTTCCAATGTGGCTTATGGATGTATCCATCATTGCAATACATTTAATAAATGTACCCTATATGAAATTTGTTTTGGTTCTCACGAAATCTCCTTCATCAATATTTTTGTCATACTATTATGTCATTGTTGAACTTCAGGCTAAGATATTTTCTTTAATTAATGGAGATGGTACTTGTTGCGTGACACTTAATACCAAACCACTGTAAAGCAGATATATTGGGATATGTTTACATTAATATGAAGGTATTTGATCACGTGGTTATGGATGTAACCTCTTGAGTCGCGGGAAACCCTGAGACTGTTTACAATGATTGACACATGGACGATCAGGATTCTATTGACTTTAGGGTTTTCAGGCTTCATAAAAGTATACTGTTCAAATGAAGTTTCATTTTCACTGGTCATTTTTGGTTGAGAACACATTTCTTCTGCGTTATACATCTTTTTCAGTTGTTCACATTTCTTTCTGTTCTTTCATTGCCATTATTGATGAAGAACAACATCATGGGTATGAAGAGGGCTTTAAGATTTCATGGAAACACTAACTTATTTGAATTTTCTAGGTAATACGTGTAAGCTCTGAAGTCCCTTTCCATTTTATAATGTCATGAATGTTATTTTTAAGTCACCATATGTGATTTATTAGCTTTTCCTCCTATGAGTTCCTCATGTTTAGGAAAGGACGAAATGGCATTTTCCTTGTTTATCTCAGAAGAATTATTTTAGTTCACCAGCATCGCCTTCTTCTGCACTTCATGTTTTTTCTATTCGTTCACTTCCATATTTCACAGTTTCCTATTTATTTTTATTACTATATGGATCGTAAAAGGGAGAACTATGAAAATCGGTTTTGGCATGAGTTTAGTAGCATATGATAATTCTCTTCGTTTCGTAACAGTGAGTAATCCTACCTCGCTTCATCCTTTCTTTTATACTATTGTCACTGGATCGTTAATTCTTGAAACAATCGTTATCAATTTATTAAAGTAAATGTTTTCAATACCCAAAATGCTTGGTTTTCTTCTAATTATATAAATTCACAGAAATTATTCACAGACAGTTTCCTATCTGTGGTCATTCCAAATTTCTAGGTCTTTTTTATTTTATAAATTTTCAATGAAGTTTAGATTTTTTTTTCTTACAGTTAAATTGGTCTTCCTATAAGACAAAATCACTAATAAAGTTCCTAAAAAAACAGGTGTGATTCTCGACAGCATCCTGTCTCTCCTTGGTGTTCAATACGATGGAGAATGAAATCTTAGTAAGCTCCTTTACCTAGTTGTTATTTACATAGTCAATATCACTTAACATTTCTAAAATATTAATGTCGGTTTCCAATTTGGAATACCTGATTTAACTCTTCACTTTATTGACATCCAATTTTGAACCCATTTAATGGTTTCTCATCAAACGTCTACCATTTCATTTTGTTGAGATTTCAGTATTTTTAGTTTCTTCTGAGTAGTTAGACTCTAATTTGTATTCTTTGTTTGAATGATTTAAAGGTTAAGTCAACTTATTGTTTAGGAGTGACCAATCCTATGGTCTATCATATACGCACCACTGGCTTGTTTGCAGATACTATTCCTCTGTCATATTAAATAGTATAATAATTAATTTAATTGTGGCATTTTATATGAGCATTAAATTCTCATTCCTTTTTCTGAATGCAGAAATTTACATGGAACTGAAATATCCTAATGTATTTCATTTTCAGCTTTCTCACTGATAATGTATTTCTCCGATATCTAAAATTTGTTTTGATATAAACTTTCTAATCAAACTTTTGATTTCTCCTTTTCCAGGTATCTGACTATACATCAACTTCTCTCGGAACTATTATACCTCCACGATTTTCTATTGTTTTCATAATATATGGACTATTTATGTATAGGTTGGTGAGATACCCCTTTGCATATGTTTGCCGAGATACATTCTAGTTTATATTTAAAAAGGGCAGAGTTCCCTCTATATAATCTTTATTATAACATCTCTCATTTAAACTGTAAAGTTTTTTGTGAAGTGAGAACATCTCTAAAGATGTAACTAATTGGACTTATCACAGATACATATTTAACTAGTTACGTTATAAATCCTTCATTTCTGAGAATATAATATTGGAATTACAAGATAGTATTTCCATATCAGATTTAAATTCTTCTTTCAGTGTTAAGGTAGCAACACCTCCTCAATATATGCATGAGCACTTTTCTGTCTAGAAAGTCTAAATTCATGGTTTATCCTTAGCAATTATACTGTAGTACATAAATTATTAACTATATTGTTCTTTCGTTTATCAGTCATGCATATATACTATAGTACAAAAATTTCTTACTATATTATTGTTTCATTTATCAGTCATACATATATCTATCTCTGTTTAGATTTTATTTCAAAATCAAATGTACAGTTTGATAATATAAGACTATAGAAGATTCATTAATGGAATACAAGTTTCCTGTGAGGTACCTAACCTCATATCCAAACCTAATATTGGGTTTACACATTCTTAGAATTTTTCCTCTACAAAGTTATGTTTGCACAACAACACATAACATATTATTTCATTATATTCAAATCTTTTCAATGTACAGACTTCTAGAATTCATTTCTAATTCGTCTAACTTCCATAGCATAAGCACATATTCAAATGCAAAATTTCATATAGACCTAATTACTTTAATTTCTCAGAAACTAAGAACTAAAGTATAATTCAAACAAATGAAATTAACTATGCATACCACTTATGGTAGACAAGGTTCCTCCCAACCTTAGAGATCTTTCCCCATAGCTCACCCCCGAGCATAGATCCTTTTCTCTAGCAATAGAAAACCCTTTGTCTATTCTGGATCAACTTATTTAATCTTTCTTTCCCCCCAACCTATTTCCCTTAATTGTGTCCAGTTAAATCAAGATGTTTCTTTCCTGTGCGCCTAGAATTTCCCTTTGTTTCTTCCACAAAGGTACTTTAAAGCTATTTTTTCTGTTTTTTAGCTTTATTCCACCTCTTCCTAGTAATTTCCTCTTTACTGGGGTAACTTTTTAGATTTTTATCTCCAATGTAAATTTAGTATTTAATTTATTCCTTCCAAGGATTTTTGGAAGACTGGGAAAGTCTTACAACCTTATCCATCCTCACGGATTTGGTTTCCAGATCTCTAATCATAACCTATAATTTTCATATAAATTTCCATTCTATTTTATTAACTTGAAACAATAAAAGAAATCCACACAATTGTTTCCATTGGGGTCCACTGTACTCTTTTGGTCTTGTTCAAATCTCTAACAAAAACATAGAAACTGGGGATATTACAGACATGAAAATATATATGTATAAGTAATAAAATAAAAATAGTTTAAATATGAATAAAATAAATGCATAAATCAACATACCTTATTGAATGCAATATAAAAAACCTTAAGTGTTGTTGTAGAACTTTCTTCTAGGTAGTGGCGCACAACATCATCCCAATTGTCTTCATTCAACATTTTAACCATATGTTCTTGTATTTTCATAAAAATACTGTCACTGAATAAATAAATTTAAAATTGTTAACATAGCGACATGTATAACAAATTCTACCAACAACATTATGTTTTATTTAAAAGAAAATTATAATGAAAGGAAAATAAGAAATCATTCAAGAAACTTACTTTTGAAATTCTGTACACATTTCTTCCATTGATAATTCACCCGACTTCACACAGAGTAGTACTGATTTGACTAGTTTCTCATCCCTCACACCTTGCATTGTTCTCCAAGGTGTGATAGTCATATCCTCTAGAAGTTGCTTCATTTCAGGACCTATCTTACTGTTGGTACATATTATGGGTTTACTCTTTTTAACCTTTCGATTTTTTATGGAAATATTCTCCCACTGCTCAAAAAATTCATCAATCAAATCCCTTATCTCCCCATTTCTAAATGACAACTAAAAAATGTTATCCATGCTTCTGAATATATTTGAATGCATTTTTCCATCTTTTGTTTTTATTTTTTCATCAATTTGATAACATGTTTCCATTAAACATTCCTTCTAAAATGTTAGAATAACTTGTGTCCTATCCCCACCACATTTTTCTATGAATTCATTATGAATAAGTCTGACATTTTGGATGAAATTAATTTTCATTTTGTACTCATTATCTGCATTATGATCCCATGCCAATAACTTTGATTATATTTCTGTTAAGCCAACATAAATGATGCATTTCACTGATTGAAAAAGATAGTTATTGGGATATTCCTTAATCAACTGTCTTTTAGCCTCTACTGAATGGTTCCCTCCAATTACATAATATTTATAATCAAAACATTTTGTCTTGTCAAATACCTCTTTGTTGGGAACCTGACGTGGATCAACAAGAACAACATAATCCACCATATGTGCATATAGATTGGACCTAAACAATGCTTTCAGATTATGTACATGTAGATGATGGACCTTTGTAATTTGATATTGAGATTGTCCTTCATATGTCCTATAAAATTGGCTAACATTAAGCTCAAATTTTTGGCCACCAAGAATTAATTTATTTTTCCTCAACTCATATCGAATAGCATTTTGTTTTTTCTTTTAATATTGCCATCCTCTAACTTATCACCTGGTGTTATGATTTCTCTGCTTTCGTTATAGCTTTCAGTTTTTTCTTCACTGATGCTCATGACTTTTACAGGTTGACCAATATTTGATTTCCTATTCTTATTGGTTAACATATCATTTCTTTTATAAAAAAGCTCTTCCTCATCAGGTAAAAGAGAGACATCCTTGGCCATTTTTCTTTTTGGTGTGTGAATTTTTTTCTCCTTTTGCACAATAGTTCTAATCTCCTCCTCACTAATTCTATCATAATTTTTAGTTTCATGTTCCACATATTCAAAGGCAACATGTATAGGTTTACTAGATTTACCCACCTCAGTGACTCTTGGTTGATCCCCTCTTTCTACTATTGCAATGTCACGAGTTATTGTTCTTTGCTTCAATCTCCTTTCCTCTGGTTTGTTTGTGTGGAAAGCGTTGATAAAATTCATAACATTTGGCTCCATATAATAAATACCTTCAAACATGTTTGAAAGACTTGAAACAAAATCCTATGAAACAAAATAAAACATGTCAATGATCAATAATTTATAAAAAATTGAATGATCCTTACAATAATGCATAGCGGAAGTAAAAATAAGCCTACTTACACTATTATTTGCAATGTTGTTTGAGATTTCTCCAGAAAACTTTGTAGATATTTTTTTTCTATTATACTTGACCTTTGATAGATGATATCTAACCTTGTCACATTTATTAGCCTTCCTTGCAAGAACATAAATGGTGTTTGTATTCAGGACCATACATATGTCTCGTACTCTGCCCATCACATCATATGGTTCATTTAAGTCAATCATACCACAAAACAGATAGATATGTATATCAGCCTCCATTTCATTGTCTTCAAGATGCCATGAGAAATCAATTTTATCTACTTCCTCGACGTTCTTCGAATCAGAAATAAAATTTTATGAACCTGGTGGGCCACTTGCTTGAATTTTTCTAGTGTGTGCAACAATGTCCTTATTGCGTCCAACAATATCCATAGTGTGTCCAGCTGCAACTTTAAATTTGGGAGTTGTATCCATAGTGCATTGAGCTGCAACTTTAGATTTGGGAGTTTATGCCCTAGGTGCAGAAACATTTTATTAAAATCTATTTAATTACGGATATATTTATATATATATATATATATATATATATATATATATATATATATATATATATATATATATATATATATATATATATATATATATATATATATATATATATATATATATATATATATATATATATATATATATTAGTTAATAATAAAACAATTAATCATTTTTTTTAAAATTTGCCAATATAAATTTTAATTTACCGAAAAATAATGTCTATAAAATAAATTTAAAAAATAAAATCTATTTGTAAAACTAAATTAATTGCAAATAAACCAATAAAATTAACTATATAAATTTTTTATTTAAAAACAAAATATTAAAAATCATATTTAGATATATGTACATATATATCTATATAATATTTTTTGAGTACATCTTATAAAAAAAAAAAAAATTGTTTTAAATTGTATAGAAATTAAAAAAAAATTGTTTTAAATTGTATAGAAATTAAAAAAAAATAAAAAATGCTTTCAAACTTATGTTCTTGTTTAATATTTAAAAAGAAAAACACAAAAAAATATTTTCTATTTAACGAATGTTAAAAATATATATATTTTTTAAGCTAACGAGTTTATTAAAAAAATGAATGTTAATTTTTTGTTTTTATTTTAATTGTGTTATTTTATTAAATATACACTTAATAACTTATATTTTAAAATTTTAAACGTAACGAATATAATTAAAGCATATATTTTAAAATTAAAATTAAAATTTAAAACTTATAATGTTTTTGGAATCTAAGCTTCTACGATCCATCATATAAATTTGTAAAATTCTTTTGGTAATAATCACATGCAATGGAACATGGTCGACGCCTTTCAAACCAACCAGTGTGGTCCATCATCAGGACTATGTGAGAGATTAGATCAAGACATTAAGTTTAAATAGATGTAGAAATGGCTCAACTTAGAAGCATCTCTACAGATTTTTGGAAAGGTAAGATCTTATCTCAACTTAGATACCCGCAACAAGGCTCTATCGAGCAGGGTTTCCATATTTTTGGAATCTAAGCTTATGTGATCCATCATATAAATTTGTAAAATTATTTCGGTAATAATCACATGCAATGGAACATGGTCGACGCGATTCAAACCAACTGATGTGGTTCATCATCGGGACTATGTGGGAGATCAGGACTATGTGGTTCATCCCGATCTGATCTCTCACATAGTCCTGATGATGAACCACACTGGTTGGTTCGAAATGCATCGATCATGTTCCATTGCATGTGATTACTACCGAAATAATTTTACAAATTTATATGATGGATTATAAAATCTTAGGTTCCAAAAATATGGAAACCCTGCTCGGTAGGGCCTTGTTGCGGGTATCTAAGTTGAGATCAGATATTACCTTTCTAAAATGATGTAGAGATGCTTCTAAGTTGAGCCATTTCTACATCTATTTAAACTTAATGTCCCAATATGATCTCTCACATAGTCCTGATGATGAACCACACTGGTTGGTTCGAAACGCGTCGACCATGTTCCATTGCATGTGATTATTACCGAAAGAATTTACAAATTTTTATAATTTTTTATTATATTTTAAAATTTCATTTTATGATTTTATAATTTTATTTTAAAATATTGAAATATACACTATTTATTAAATTTTAAAAATTTTAAATATAAAATAAATTTTAAATTTTATAATTATTATATTATTTATAATTATAACTATAAAATAAATTTTAAAATTAAAACTTTATATTACATCAATATTAAAATTATATATTAAAAAAAAAAATTAAAATTTAATATAAAAAATTATATATATTTTAAAAATTTTAAAAACTTTATATTAAATATTTCAAAACAAAACAATTATATTTTAAATTTAAAAAGAATATATAAAAAAATTTTAAAATTTTTAGAAATTTTATTTTGTATTTAAATTTAAAAAATAAAATAAAAAAGATTTTTTTTCGCCGGGAGGGCCCCACAGCCGACCTCCGACCCTGAACTGGGCGGAGGTCAATTCTTGGAATCGACCTCTGCCTAACCGGGGGCTGGAGGTCAGTTGGACATCCTTCCATGGTGCCGCCCAATCAGCATCTGGCCCCCGGCTAGGCGGAGATCAATTCCGAGCTGGAGGCTAGCTCGACAGCCCTCCGCTGTGCCGCCTGGCTAACCTCCAATCCTTGGTTACGTGGAGGTTGATTCTTAGAATTGACCTTCGCCCAGCTGGGGGTTGGAGGGCGGCTGGGCTACCCTCCACATCACTACCTGGTTGGCCTCTAGCCCCCGGCTTGGCGGAGGTTGATTCCGAGCCAGAGGCCGGTTGGGCAGCCCTCCACAGTGTCGTACGGCCGGCCCTCGACTAGGCAAAGGTCAATTCCCATAATCGACCTCTGCCCAGCCAAGGGCCGGATGCCGGCTGAGCGGCGCCATGGCAGGCGACAATTTTTTTTTTTTTTTTTTTTTTTTAAATACAAAAACGTTTTAACAAATTTAATTTAAATTTTTTTTTTAAACTAAAACTATTATAATAAAAAAAATATTGTTTAATATTAAAAAAAAAAACTATTCAATGAAAAATTTAGAATATAAAAAAACAATCCAAAAATATGGTTTAAAATATAAACAAGCAAATATATGAAAACTTTAATTTGGAACTTTAATTTTTTTTTAAACTAAAACAATTATTTCAAAAAATAAAAAACAATTAAAAAATTAAGAAATATGTTTTAAAATATAAACAAACAAATATATGAAATTTTTTATTTTTATTTTTTTTAAACTAAAACAATTATAATAAATATAACGATTGTTGTTTAATATAAAATATAATACTATAAAATTTAAAATTAAAATAACGAAACTACCAATATATTTAAATAATGAAACTACCAATATATTTATAATAATAAAAAAATAAAAATGTTTAATATTAACTAAACTATCTATTCTCCTTTAAATAAAAATAAAAATAAAATATCCAATAATATTTCTAAAAATAAATTTCATGTTTAAAAAAAAAAAAAAAATTCTCTTTTCGATTTTTCCAGCACTTTGAGAAAAAATAAAAATAGAATAAATGTAATTGTTTTTTATGTGCATGGTAGTTTTTTGGTTTTTTCTTTCTAGATTAACTTATAAACCCTAAAAACGGAAAAAAAAATTCTAATTTTTTGTCCTAAAAACCCTAAAAAATTGAGTTTTTTTTTGTATTTTCTTCACTAAAAAAATATAAAAAAAATTATGGTTTCCAAACCTAAAAACCTTAAAAAAATAGTTTTTGAACAGAAAAACCATTATAAAAAAAAAAAAAAAAAAAAAAAAAAAAAATCCCCATAATCGTCTTTAAATGGACAAAATAGAAGGGAAAATAACCTTTGAAATGCAAAAAACTCATGTCACCAATGCGAACACAATGCCTCCACAAAATTACGAATACCAACACAACACCTACAATGCAAATGAAATGCCTTGACAAAGTTACCAATGCCAACGCAAAACCTCCATAAAATTTCTCCAACAAAACCAGAAGACTTGATGTGATGTGATGAATAGAAACAATGATTCTTATTATATAGCGAATATTGTGTGATTGGTTTAGTGTTTAGCGAATGTGGGATTAAAATTTAAAATTTAAATATTTACATGTAGTTAATTATAGTTAATATTATAGTCAAAATAGTTAATATTTGCATGTAGGTATTATTGTTAATATTTACATATAGTCAATCTTAAATCATTCAAATAAGAAAATTATTTTAGTTTGGAAGACATGCATGAAAGGAATCTTTTGTGGATATTTTGAATAGAAAGTATGGTGAAATATTTCAAGACCAACAGTTATTAATAAATTTTCAAATATATTTTAGAAAAATATAATGTAGGTTTAAAACATAAAATTTAAAATATTTACATGTAGTTAATTATAGTTAAAATAGTTCATATTTGCATGTAGTTATTACAGTAATATTATAGTTAATATTTACATGTAGTCAATGTTAAATCATTAAAATAAGAACATTATTTTAGTTTGGAAGGAATGCATAATAGGAATATTTTGTGGATATTTTGAATATAAATATCTGTAAAATATTTCAATACAAACAGTTTATTAAAATGTTTTTAAATACATTTTTGACAAATATTTTGTACGAAATATTTGAAATGAAAATTTTGGAGGGAATGTTTTTCGCGAAAATTTTTGGGGGGGAAATTTGGAGAGAAATTTTCCATATTTAAGCTATATATTGTAATTGGGAGCGGTATTTGTATCATTCAACATATTCTTGTTGAAAGCCATGGGTTATTCTGATAGTGACATTTTCCTTTCTATAACATCAACATTTTTTTCACGCAACAGCTCTATTTAGATTGATGAATATAATAGGAGTTCATTCACCATCAATAGAGAGGAAAAAATCAACTTCTTCATAATCGTAAGGATGATGAGAACATAATTGATGAGATGCAGCAAAAAGAAATTTTTGTAAATCGAGAGTCATTTATTCCACTTAATCTTAATCCTAAGGATTATTAAAGCAACAGTGATGAAGGGCATGATGAAGAATTTCTAGAGTCAAAATTTTCACTTCATCCTAATCCTAAGGATTATGAGAGCACCAGTGATGAAGGGGGAGATGAATAATATCCACTTCATCCTAATCGTAAGGATTATGCGAGCACCACAAATGAAGAGGGGAATGAATAATTTGTAGAGTCAAAATATCCACTTCGTCCTAATCCTAAGGATTATGCTAGCACCACTAGTGAATAGGGGAATGAAGAATTTCTAGAGTAAAAGTTTCCACTTTGTCTTAATCCTAAGGATTATGCCAGCACCACTGATGAAGAGGGGAATGAAGAATTTTCAGTGTCAAAATATCCACTCTATCCTAATCCTAAGGATTATGCCAGCACCACTGATGAAGAGAGGGATGAAAAAATTCTAGAGTAAAAATATCTACTTTGTCCTAATCATAAGTATTATGCCAATACCACTGATGAAGAGGGGAATGATATAATTCCAGAGTCAAAAAATCCAGTTCATCTTAATCCTAAGGATGATGCCAGCACCACCGATGAAGAAGGGAATGAAAAATTTGCAGCGTAAAAATATCCACTCCATCCTAATCCTAAGGATTATGTGAGCACCACTCATGAAGAGGGGGATGAAAAAATTCCAGAGTCAAAATATCCACTTCGTCCTAATCCTAAGGATTATGCAAGCACCACAGATGAACAGGGGAATGAATAATTTGCAGAGTCAAAATATGCACTTCATCCTAATCCTAAGGATTATGCTAGCACCACTCATGAAGAGGGGAATGAAGAATTTGTAGCGTCGAAATATCCACTTCTTCCTAATCCTAAGGATTATTCTAGCACCACTGATGAAGAGGGGGATGAATTTCTAGAGTCAAAATTTTCACTTCATCCTAATCGTAACAATTATAAAACCACCATTGATGAAGGGGGGGATGAAGAATTTCCAATAAATATAGATTCAAGGCATCCACTTATTCCTAATCATAAGGATTATGAGAGCACTAGTGAGGAAGGGGAGGGGCGGGATGAATAAATTATAGTGAATATAGATTCAAAGCTTCCACTTAGGCTTAATCCAAAGGATTATGAGAGCTCCACTGAGGAAGGGGAGGATGAAGAGTTTCTTGAAAATGATAATTTTAGAGGCATGGATCTGAATAATGCATTTTATCTAAGTGATCGTTTCAAAGACACTCATGGTGATGAAGAATTGAATCCTCCTAGGGAAGAATTTCAAAGCATGGATCAAGATGGTGAAGAATTTCGTCTCAAGCAGGGTTACAAAAGCGTAAATGATTCTTGTGAAATGTTTTCTTCAAGTGATGATGTAATGAAATTTTTCCAGTCAATGATGTTGATGAATTTCTTACCTACGTTGAGAATGATGATAGTGGGGATAATATTCCTCCTAATGGTGAGGAAAATGCTTCTACAAAGGATGATGGAATAATGAAGTCGTTGCAAGAAAATATTGTAACTAGGAGTAGGATTAGAAATTTTCATATAAATCCAAAACATTCCAGTTATACAAGGGTGAGGAAAAAATATCTCACAAAAAGAAGTTTTTTCGTTCATTTGATTTCGAGAGAATTTTTTCGAAGGGATTGCTTGAAACATATGGATTTGAACTTTGTTTTGGATAAAAGGAAAAGATATATGTCAATGAATAAAAGCATGAAAAAATCATATTTAGTGGGTTGCATGCAATCTACACTTGTAGGTTATGATTATCATATTGGGAATATATTGCTCTGGAGAAAGGCTTTCAAAATGTTGCATTCAATTGGTAATTTTCGTTTGCCAAGAATCCAAGAAAAACTGGAGAAGGATCCCACATACTATTCAGAAGTACGTTAGAAATGGGAGGTTTGGTCATTTGAAAATACTGCTAAGACATGGATGAAATACTTCTTTTCAAATCATGGAGAGTTTATGTCAAATAAAGACACAATACATATTCCAGATAATTTCTCGAGATGAGAAATATTCATCTTATACAGAGATTATGCAGAAGCTGCTAAAGGAGTTGGTAATTTTATTACATATTCTTATTTTACAAGGTTATGGAAATATGAATTCAACAATGTTCGTATTCCTAAGAAGACATGGATGGGGGTTTGCAGCACATGTTCTTCTCTTAAAGAAAAAAAATATAAATGTCAAGGGGAAGTAGGAGGTATGTGTTCAAAACATTGTTTTTTAAAATTGGATAGTTATCAACTATGAAAATATATTTATTCATATGTTTCTTTTATTTTATGTTAGATTCCATTGTGAAAAAGTGAAAGGAAAAAGTTGTATAAAAATAAAAAGAAGTGTTATGGTCATCAAAATAAATATCTGGGTTTGAAAATTGATGGTACAGACCAAAAGAAAACACTTCTTCCACTTTTTTCCTGCACGCCAAAAAAATTACAGGAGGAAAATTTCATTTAGTTTCACTTGGTTGGTTGTATGGTATTTAATGAAAAGATGTTTCCAAGAGTTTTCTTCACAACTCCAAATATTCAGAATGATGCAAATCTGACCATAACTATAATCCATGATGTGGTTACTCATTGGTCTAGTATTCTTTCTGAAGTTTTGTATTTACAATTAGACAACACAAGTTGTGAAAACAAAAATCAAGTTCTTTTTGGGTATCTAAACATCCTCGTTGAATTTGGAACTTTTAAAAATATCAAGGTTGGTTTCTTTCTTGTTGGGCATACTCATGATCATATTGATCAAATGTTCAGTCGTTTTTCAGTAAAATTGAGGAGGAAAGGTGTTGGGAGCTTGCCATCATTAATTGAATGTATTAAGAAACCGTACATTCCAAAGCTTGTTTTTCATGTGTTGGAAGAAACTATTGACATGTGAAGGTTGATTTTGGGATCGCATGGTGAGGAGAAATGCATTGAACAACTTAACGACATTAGCTTCCAACATCAATTTCGTATGAAAAAAAATTATGGGATAACACTTATATGGGGCAAGAAGTATTCAACTATTGCAGAATGGGGCCATCATCAGGTTTAGAATTTTTGAAGTTCATTCCAGAGTGTCCCATATTTTCATCAAAGATATTGTTATTACAGTCAATTGTTGAACTCCATAATGCATGAAGGCATAAGAGAGACATAAATTATTTTGAATTTTCGGAGGAAATTAAAAGATGTATTAGAGATACATATGAGTACTTCGATGTTGTTGATTCAGTTTGGTGGGAGTATTTTTTTAGTAATCAAAGTGATATGATTTCAATATAAATAAATGGGGATATGCTTTTAAAGATTCCTTTTTTTGCCACAAAATATGCCAAATGAACATGAGGAAACACACATTTTTGAACAAAAATAGTCTCAAGATATTATTAATTCTCCACAAGTAGAGGAAAGAGAAATCCATATTGGTTCTAGAAGATGACGTCCACAATGTGAAGCAATGGAAGACCTCTACAGGGGTTCTGTGTAGGATTTTAAGGAGGGTTGCATGATAGCATTGTTAGCAGATGAAGATCCACTTGCCTATCCATTATAGATTGCCAAGGTTATAAAAGTTCATTAATGAAAATGAAGATATTACAGTTGTTGATGTACATTGGTATGCCACAAGTACCCACCCTTTCAATGGTGTGTACAAGTGAGAGATGGTACTTGAAAAAAAATTGGCAGACAGAGAAAAACAACGGGCACAAATATAAATTGTCACTGCATAGATGTCTTAAAATTGGAGGATGTTGACATAATTGTCTATGACTTCAATTTGACAAAGAGAGAACTTTTTGGTTGAAGACCATAAATATTTTGAAGAAATTTCTACCAGAAAAATTACTGTTGAGATGGGTCTCTACAAAATGTAGTCATAGATCTACAAGACATTTGAACTCTGAAATGGTGGGCATGCATGTTGACTTTTATGGAGCACTAGTTGATGAAATAGAAGAATATGGATCATCTTCATCTGCATCGAGTCATTCATCTGAAGATGTAGGTTCTGACGATGTGCCAGAACCTATGGCCGATTTTGAATAACTGTATAAGACACTTTTATGTAATTGATGTTTCCATGGTAACTTGAAATAAATATTTTTACTTCCATCTGATTTTTCATGAAGTTGTGAGGAATTTATATGTTTGTTGGATTATATGTTTTAATTATGAAGAATTCATCTCTTTATAATATCCACAATGCAACAAGGAATTACAAAAATAATTTACGTTATATTCAATGTACCAATATTGATATTTTGATTAAAAGTAAAAAAGAAAATAGAAATTAATGTTGATTTACTAGATTATGAAGTGATATTACCATGACATTATGTATTGTTACCATTTGGTATAAGATACTTTTAAAATTTTTAAAAATTATATGCCTCATTGAAAGGGGACACTTTGTTTTGATGCTTGATTTTTAGGTTTTGGTTGCAATTATATTTAAATTTGTGTTATGGTACGATTCGAAAAGAGATATATTTTTATCATTTAAAATTAAAATTACTCTTGGAATAATGAATTTTTAATTTACTTATTCATTTTTAAAAAAAAATTAATTCATATAATTTCTCCATAATTTCATTGTTCAAGTATGTTGAAAACTTAAGATTTAAAAACTTGAGATTTACAACTTTTCGTTAAGGTTTTTATGTGCTACGAAATTTTATCTTTAATCTTATGGTTGAAAATAATTACAATTTTAGGGTTGCTTAGAGTCAAGATATTTTATGTTTAACAACATGGATGAAAATTGTTCGAAATGATAATCCCTTCAGACATGATTTTGTTTATCTTTAACATCATCTATCAAAATTTTTAGATTTTTATGATTTTTCAATGTCCTAATATGTTGTCTTTAATTCCATTGTTACAATGTGTCAAAAGTGTGACACAATGTTTTTTTTTTTATTCCAGCGTCAACTCGTTTTGTTTTGAGGGTGTTTTTTCAATTCTTTTTTCACGAAACAGTTTCATTTTTAGCATAATTTTATAAAATGTTGAAATTTGACCTTGAGAAAAAACCAAATGCATTATTGAATACACACTTTTTATTTTTGGGGTGTTTTTTCATGTTTTTTGAGTCTTTTTGTGCTAGACTTCTCGTTTTGAGGTAATAGTTCTTGTTTCATCAGTAACAGTATTTAGTTTTCCAACTCACATTAAAGAAAGAATTGAGTTCATGAATCCAAGGAACATGGACAAATAAATTCGAAAAGCGATAATGTGTTACCAGTAGTCCAAGGCAAAAGGAGAACTGGGCAAAAACTAGCAGCCAAGAAAAGGGCAGAAAGGAGGCTCAAATTTCAAAAGTTCACAAACTAATAACTTCAATAATTCTGCAAGGAATTTAGTGAGAAGACAGTATGGGAGGAACCATCAAAGAACCCGTTGGCCTACGGAAGAGAAGCCCACAGAGGCTTCCATCAAACCTGAACAACAACAAAGCCAGAAACCACCCCTACGGTGTTGGGGATGTGGTTAAGCTCATTATTATGAGAACTGCCCACATCGGGGAAGAAATAATACTGTATAAAATATACAACAAGCCTCTACTGTGGGGGATGTAGCGAAAAACATACCTGGAATCAATGAAGCCTTGGAGGATCAACATGCAAATTATCAACCAATGATGATAAAACTTGAAGGTAAGTTACTCTCATAGTTTGTTTCTATTTTGGTTGACCCAGGTGTAAGTTTAAGTTATATAAATCCTAAGATAGCAGAAATTTGTAAATTACAAAGTCAAAAATTCGAAAACCCCTGGTTGGTACAAGTAGCCATGGGAGAAAAAAGAAAATTATGTGCCAAAATTCCAAACTATACTTTGGAAATTGGACATCAAAAATTAAGTGTGGAATTGAATGTGTTTCCTTTGGGATCTTAAGATGTGCTACTGGGCATGGATTAGTTGGAGAAGCATTGGACACTGGTAGATTGTAAAGAAAAAATTATACAGTATAGAATGCTATATGGAACTCTTAAAGAGATTGAAGGAATAGAGAAACCCCTACATGTGCATCCCATTACAACCTCTCAAATGAATAAGTGTATCAAGAAAGGATGTTAGTTGTATGCTATCCAAGTGGGTTTTTCTAATTATAAGGAGATGACCACTATGATGGAGAACATGCCTGTAGTACAAGATTTCATGAATGTATTTTCCGATGATGTACCAAGATTACCCCCAATAAGAAACATTGATTTTATTATTAAATTGATGCCAGGATCATCACTAGTTTCAAGGGAACTATATCAAATGAGCATACTAGAGCTAACCGAACTAAAAATGCAGTTGCAAAAATTGTTGGATAAAGGATATATTCAACCAAGTGTATCCCCTTGAGAAGCACTGGTGTTGTTTATAAATAAAAAGGATGGAATCATGGGAATGTGCATGGAATATAGACAGCTCAAAAAATCAACCATTAAAAATTAATATCCATTAGCATGGATTGATGATCTGTTTGACCAGGTGAAGGGGGCCACTATACTCTCAAAAATAGACTTAAGATTTTTATATCACCAAATATTAATTAAGCAGGAGGATATTTACAAGACTTATTTCCATACTCGAGATGGACATTATGAGTTTTTGGTTTTACCATTTGGTTTAACTAATGGACCAGCTACATTTATGAGGCTAATGCATGGCATATTTCCCTCCTTTCTAGACAAATTTGTTCTAATATTCATTGATGACATTTTAATTTATTCAAAAATCATGGAGGATCACATGGAACATTTAAGGATAGTATTGCAGATGTTGTGAAAACATCAGCTGTACACCAAGTTCAACAAATGTGACTTCTTCAAAGAGCAGATCCAGTATCTAGGCCATGTCATTTCCGTTGAGGGAATAACAGTCAACCCAGAGAAGATTAAAACTATTATGGAATGGCGAGTACCCCAAAATGTGGCAGATATATGATCCTTTATGGGATTAGCTGGGTACTATCAATGATTCATTGAAGTATTCTCAAATATTTATTTTCCAATTACATATTTGAAAAGAAAGGGAAAAACATTTAGATGGACAACTAAGTGTCAAAATAGTTTCTAAAAGTTGAAAAATTTGCTGACCACAACCCCGGTGTTGAGGGAATGTGATTCCAATAAAGAATTTGAAGTATTTACTGATGCTTGTAAATAAGGATTTGGAGCGATTATTTCGCAAGAAGGAAGGGTGGTTGCCTATGAATTTAGAAAAATAAAAGAGCATGAACAATGATATGTAGCTTATAATTTGGAGCTGATAGCAGTAGTGCATGCACTTCGGGTATGGAGTCACTACTTTCTAGGAAAAAGGTTTTTGTTAAAGACCAACCACAACAACTTAACCAACTACTTTAAGCAAGCTGATCTAAACTCTCGTCACACAAGATGGAATTGTTTCTTAAGAGATTTTAACATGGATATTCAACATGTAAAAGGTAAAGAAAATCGTGTGGCGGATGCTTTAAGAATAAAACTGCATGGTGTCTATGAATTGTGCTATAACTAGATTGATTGTAAATTTCTAGATTAGATAAAAGAGGAATTCAAGAAGCATCCTGAATATCAATTTTTATTGCAGTAAGCGGAGGAAGCCAAGGGGCAAGAAAAGCCTTGTGAACATGGAATTAGCAAGGACCAATTGCTAACCTTTAAAGATAATATATATATTCCCAATCGAATGGGTTTAAAGGAACTAATCATGAATGAGTATCACCGTAGCAATTAATCAGGGCACCCTGGATATCAGAAAATGCTTACATCAATTAGAAAGGTCTATTTTTGGCCCGGTATGCGAAGAAATATTGCTGAATATTTGAACAAATTCTTGGATTGTCAACAGGTTAATGTGGAGCATCAACATCCAGCCGTATTGTTGCAACATATACTAGTACCTGAGTGGAAATGGGAAGTTATATCTCTAGAATTATTACTGGCTTACCAAGATAAAAAAGGCACAATGACTCCATTATGGTGGTGGTTGATAGATTGAGCAAGGAAACACATTTCATATTGGTATAGTTTACCTATAAAACTGTGCAAGTAGCAAATATCTTTATGAGATATATTTTTAGATTGCATGGCATTCCAAAGACGGTCATATCAGGTAGGGATGTGAAGCTTACTTCAACATTCTGGAAGACCTCATTTATAGGTTTGGGAACCCAAATAAATTTCAGTACCGCTTATCATCCTTAGACGGATGGAAAAACTGAACAAGTAAACCAAATATTGGAGGACATGCTTTGCATGTACGTGATGCAGCAACCAACAAAGTGGGAGGAATATTTTCATTTGGTAGAATTTTCCTACAACAATGGCTATCAACAGTCTCTTAAGATGATCCCCTTCGAAGCACTATATGTACGACAATGTTGTACTCCCATCAATTGGAGCAGCCCTGAAACCAAGTTGATGCTTGGACCAGAGATGCTAGATGAGATGGAATCGGAGGTAAGAAAGATCAGAAAAAATATGAGAGTCGCTCAAGATCGAAAGAAGGTGTATGCTGATAACAAGAGGACTTATCAAAAATTTTAAGTGGGAGACCATGTGTATGTAAGGGTTAAGCCCAAGAAGAGCACACTAAGGTGGGCCTCTTGTGCCAAGTTAGCTCCTAGGTTCTGTGGACCCTTTCATATTTTGGATAGGGTGGGACCTATGGCGTACCGATTGGATTTACCTAGCCATATTCAGGTGCACAATGTGTTCCATGTGTCCTTACTAAAACGATACATACATAACCCAAAGCATGTAATCGATTGGCAAAGCATTTAGGTATGTTAATATTAAAAATCATATTTTCAAATATTAAATTTTATGAGTGTTTAAGTCAAGATTTTTTGAATGCAGGTCGAGCTGGATGATGAATTTCTGGTCAAAGCTTAATGTATACTTGATCGGAGAGAAATCATGCTCCAGAGGTGAGCCATCACCCAGGTTAAAGTGCAATGGAAGCACTTCATCTTGAATGAGGCCACCTGGGAAGATGATTTTTTTATTTTTTTTCTGTGAGGCTTAGCCATAATTGTTTGTTGAGCTGGAGCAAAACAATGAGGATGGTCTTAACTTCCAGGGGGGGAGTTGTGACAGCTGTCTTAAATGATAACTAGTTGTTATGAAATTTTATTTTTAAAGAAACTAAAATATTTATTTCTTTTGAGACAGATTACTTGATGAACTTGAATTAATTATGTTTTGGAAAAAAATAAAGTTTAGTTATGGAAAAATGGTTCCATAAAAGTGAAAAAAAACTAATAGTAAAATAATTCCAAGAACTAAGAAGTGGTTGAATAGTTAACAAACATTTACCTTTCCTCTGGGGATAAAGGTGCATCCAAATGAGGAAAATGGGTTACTTTTTGGAACTAAAAAAGGGAGAGAGTGGAGAATTCCTGAGCTAGTAGAAACCAGTTGAAAACACTCATCATTCCCAAATCTTCTTGAAAGAACAAGTAGTGGACCAAGGGTATTGAGGTATCTTCTGGTAAATTCTGTCAACCTATTAGGCTCAGTGTGGAGCATGGGGGGAGAAGTGGATGTTATTTCCTCTCTCATGGTAGGGTGGATATCATCAGTGAGTCTAGAAACAAGATAAGTACACAGACTGCCGAAAGATATAAGAGATGTAAATATAAATTTTCAGATAGATTTCTTCTATGGTGGAATATTTAGATAGACTTATTTATTATGGTATTATGTAGAAAGAACTCTGTTAAATAGTAGAATTGTCTCAGGAAAATGTGAAAAGAGGAATTTTACTTTATGAGCCTTGGTGGAATAATAAAATCTGTTTTCTCTGTAATTTATTTCAAATGTATGGTATAATAACAATATACATAATTTCAAGTTTAAGCTATGTAAAGAAATCTTATACTACAATTTTATAGGCTGACAATTAAGAGAATAGTACAATAAAACAAAGGAAAACACCAAACAAAAAAATATTAGCCAAGAGGTATGGACCCTGAAAACCGTATGCTTAGGGCCAAGAATCGAAATCCCCAGGCTCTGAGCAGGTGCTTGATTGCAAATATTTCATATACACAGACAGTGGATAGGAGGGGAAAACTCTATCCTGTAGATGGTCCAAACATCCCAAAAATAAAATAATAATGGGAAAATAGAAAACAAGAGATTTAAAGAGTATGTAAATTATAGAATACTCAGAAAACAAAATGAGTGACATGCATATATTTATAAAGAATATTTCTCCTGTAAAATATTACTGAAGTGGAAACCACGTACTAGAAACTATGTTACAGTAAGATATTGTGAATCTTTCTACACGGCCAATCATTTTACAAACATTCCTTCAGCGGAAAGGGAAAAATCACAGTATAATTGGATAATTTTATAAATATTTTAACTGTAACAAAAAAAATTTTCCATGCTGCGGGAAATTCTGAAACATAAAGAAACCTAAAGGTTATCATCAAAGTACAAGACCAAAAATTTGAAATGTAAATATTATTATATAATGATTAAATGTCGCTCCCTTTCATAAATAGAGCATACCAACTCAAAATTAGACATGTAACCCCTGAATATTTCAGATGAAGTCTCAATAAATGTACAGGTATGCAACCAATAACTCTGAATGAGGCTCGTGAGTTAAAAAGTAAACCAAAGAATAATACTACATTAACTTAACAAAATAACACTACGATCAAGATTTATTTAAGTCTAATAGCCATGGAACCAAGCCAAGCATATAAATTCTGGAAACCTTGTAAGACCTCCTGCAGGACTCGAAGTACCTGTTAAGGAGATCATCAAGGGTCAGTTTAATCCTCCTAGCTCCAAATAAAAGTGTAACTTCATTTTTTTCTTCTAGAGTTAAGATCGAAGGGGTACCTGTGTGATAACAACCATCTCTATTCAGTAAGTTAAAACCCTATTGCCAAAACAAGATATGGAGATGAGGATAATAGAATTAAGTGTTTTACATGCCTAAATGAGTTGGCTTATGGCAGAGGCGACAAATCCTTCATCAAAACATCGAGCAGAGAATTTCTCAACCAAAATACCAAAGAAAAATGGAACACAAAACTATGAGAGTAGACTCGAGAGAAAACTGAGATGGGTAAGTTTACTTGTCGGGATTGAAGCAGTCGTGATTGAGAAGAAGGGACTTGGATAGTAACATTCCAATCATAGGAGCAAAAAGATGAAACTTCCGAATCCATGAATGTAGAGTCGAACCCTTCCAAGGAGCAGAGACCCAAACTCTGACAGAGTAACCACTTAAATCCTGAAGGACCACGCGGAAACACTTTCCAACATTCAAATCAGAGGCGAAGTAGGCGAGAAGCCTGAGGAAAATTACATGGTAGGCTGTAACATAAAAAATAACTTCTGTTGAGGTATGATAATCACCAAGGCCGAGTGGAAATTCCAAGGAGCCGAACAGTTCTAGGATGGTGGAATGGTCACAAAGACGCAGCGCTGCAGAGCTAGCTCGAGAATGATGAACGGTTGGAGTTTTGGTAGGGGTTATTAACCTAAGCCAATACCCAAAAACCCTCGGCTGTATATCTAGAAATTTATATCCAACGACGCAAGAAAAAACAAATTTTCTCCACTTATGCTATGATTGCATGCGAAATTCATAATAATTAAATTTGCAATTAATAAATCGGATCTCTGGTACTTACCCAAAATTATCACTTAAATTCTAAATGATACGTGAGTAGCAAAAATATTTATGTGAGAAGTAGAGCAAAGGATCACCATAGTTAGGTAACATTTAATCAAAGTTAATATATGCACATGGAGAGGCTTAATGCGAAATGGAGACACGTATTCGTGGTATATACATGTGACTAATGAAATGGTATTATGAGATGGCAATGACATGTATAATTATATGTTTGTAGATTAGGATAATAATTTATGTAGGGTGAAAGCAACTTGGAATCTTAGAAAATTATCATTCCTTACTTGCAAAGGTAATTTTTTTTTATATGTACTATCATGGACGTTACAATGTGACTAGTGAGAACTAATTTTGAAAAAGAAAATTGTAACACCCTAATTTAATTTCCTTAAATGAAATTTCAAATTAGACATTGGACTTTATTTTAAAGTTAAATAGGATTAACAAGCATGTTAATTAATTTATGAACAAGAGTTATTTTCTTTGAATAAATTATTTAATTATGGTATTCTTCCATAAAATGATGGTAAAATGTTTTCCAAGATTCTAGAGTAGTTGGAATAAGAAGTTATTGGAAGTTACCATTCTTCTGAGGATAAAAGGAAAATCATAGAGAAGGAAAAGGGTTTTCTTCAAGATAAGAGAAAAAATGAGAGATATCAGAGGAGAGAGTGTCCAGAGCTGGTAGAAACCAACAGAACTCTACTACCTGATGTTGGAGGAGAGACTGGATAGAGGCATTTAGGTCTACCTCCTGGAGAACTGCTACGCAATCCTACTTTGGTGAGGAGCATGGGGGGAGCTCAGGATTTCATTGCCCTTTTTAGGACTGGGAGGATACCATTAGCCTTACTTATCTGAGATAAGCATTACAAGACTTGATTGGAATAGAATATTGAGTGCGAATAAAGTGTTTTTAATTATGTTAGTCACTGTAAATAGCTTTTCTGTGCAATGTGAAAGATAGGGTTACCGAGAAATAGATAGGGATAAATGCTTGGATCTCTAAATGTTGTGTAAACAATTTTCCTAGAGACGTTTTATTGTACGATAAGTCTTGTAGAAGGGTAATTCCATTGCAAGGAATAAAAGACTAAATATTTAAAGATATCTAGCAGCACAGTAGTGGAAAATCTTATAGAAAACATATCAAAAGATGGATATTTAGTCCATTTAGGGAGGAACTTCCCCAAATGGGATAGTATGTGCTGTAAAGAAAAATAAAAACAAATACACAGATTGAGTGTTGAGTAATAACCCTCTAGAGGTGGTCTGGTCACCTATTTTCTTTCTCCTACTATGAAAAATTATTACTGAAGTAAAAACCAAGAAAATAAATTGAATAAGAATAGAGAACTGCGGAAATATTTTCCAAAATTATTTGATTGCAAAAACATTAAACATGTATTCATTAAATCAGATAATATAGAACATTTAATACTGAAATCAAGATATGGATAAATAATTACAGATACATCAGTGTCCCTCGTTGGGAGAAGAAAAAAATTGTGATAAAATATACAAATAAAACAATGTGCATTAAATTCAAAATAGAGGCAAGCTCAATATGAATTATTGGAAAGAGAACAATAATTAATTTTAGGAAAAATACCTAAGAAAATAAGAGTCCTTCATGGAAATTATTCGTTGCAACGAATTAAGTATCAGATAAGCCAAACTTGCATGACTATTTATGACCAATTTCCTAATGAATTAACAAGATTAATAAAAAATCAGAGTTCATAACCTGAATCACCCCAAACTTCTATAATTAACAGTGATTTTACATTTTTGTGGAAATCAAAAAAGAGAAGGAACAATGAAGTTGTTCCAAAAACCCTCATAATCGAAATAACATTATGGGAAACAAGTTTAGTTGTGATATTGATAATTGAATAGAGCGCAGTCCAAAACAAATGAGAAGGGATAATCAAATTTATAAGTATATATGGTAAGACCTCTAGGGGTTGTTCAAATCGAACCAAATCCAAGACTTAGAGCTTTAAGCTCACACAAACAAAAATAAACCAATTTTTTCGAAACCCTTAAGAACAATCTTGTAAGGAAATGAGAGAACTAGCTACCCCAAAGGACTTTAGCATACTTGTAGAGAGAAACAAAGGGAATTAAACTAGGAGTGCAATCATAGTAACAGAAACGCTGAGGGTATTGGGGGTTTCAGAGATACCTGTAGGGAAAGAGTATAGAAATGCTATTTCTTGGAAAATATAATGAATATACGCAAAACAGAGAACGAGAATCTAAATAGCGTAGTGACAAAGTTATTACCTTCTGGGGTTTAAGAAGGTGAGCTACGAAATCCTGGTAACATAAGTTTAAACAAAAAGAGAAGTAATGGTGTAATATACTCATTTAGTCAGAGGAAAATTATCTAAAGACACTAGGAACCAAGTAAAACCTTCTTGCCTACTTCAACCACATAGGTTGTGACTCCATTTTCGAATACCAAACCTTATGGTATCCCACGAATCCTTTGCAAAATAGATGTAGTTTGATGAACGCATAGAATCCATAACAAAGAAGTTTCATTACAGTTAAACAAGCCATTAAGAGGAGTAGTAATGCACCCTTAAAACACCAAAACATTAATATAACTAGACAAGTAAGTGAAATGTAACTCTGGGAGAGAGCCATGTTAAGAATAGGGGTGTTGTCACTTACAGGAGTAGAAATAATTCCAAAGGAGAAGGCCACACAATGTAGGAGCTGCAAAGAGGGTTATATCAGCAAGGACGCCAAATGAACAACTGGTTAAGGTTCAGGGGGTAGGGAAATACACTAACTGCCCAATAATGCATCACAACCGTTGATCAAATGAGAAACCATCGACGGTGGGAGAGCTCCCAAATTTCCCTCTCTTAAATGAAAAATGATTCTCGAGACTATGGAGGATTCATATTTATATTAAACAATCTTCAGATTATAACCAGCAAGGGTAAAAAATGCTACGATTTAATTATACTTGTTTTTTTTATTGGACAAATCATTTCTACAAATCCGCTGAGATGAAAAAAACTTTATAAGCTATCTATTGTATTAATTTGAACCTAGGGCTAAGAGCATGCCATAAATAGAATTGCCTTGTGCCAAGGTGTAAAAATCACATTTTCTCAACTTATATTTCGAACAAGTATAAAATATAATGTTGAGAAGGTTTTTCAATAAATTTATGTTGAAGTGATTTAGTTAGAAAAATGACTATGATAGCAATATCTTAATAATGCTATATCATATAGTTAAAAACCTAATGGTTATGTATATATATATATATATATATGTGTGTGTGTGTGTGTGTTTTTCATTATGAGTATTGACTTAAAGATTAATGCTAGAAGCAATTTTTTTTTATGTAAGGTAAAGAGTTTTATGGTAAGATGTTACATGTGGTATCAGAGCAGTGTTCAAATGCTGGGACCAATAAGGGTTGCCTAAATAACATTTGGTGTGTGTAAATTGTGTACATAATTGGGTAGAAGGGGCTGACAGAGTGCAATGAGGAGGGGTTCTGTATAGAAAGCTCCTAGGACTATAGGGGAAGCTCACTCCCAGTCTAACCCAGAAATGAATCCAGAAATGTGGGTGCAACTGAGTGTGGACTAGCATCAACTAACTAGTATATTGCTGAAGGAACACCAACGAGAAACTAGTAGACTTCTAGATACTCTGCAATAGCTACAAGAAGAAATTGTTCGACTACGAAGTGATAGCAAGAGGTTGATGCAGGAACAAGAGAGGATTATTAAAATCCTCTCAGATAAACAGAATAAAGGGACAACTTAACCAAGCCCATAAAGAGACACTCGAGAAGAAGGTGAATATCAATAATAAGAAAATGATAAGCTGGAAGGTAGCCAAACCCACCGAAGTAATAAAAATAGGTCTTATAACAAAGCAAAATCAGGAAATGTCTCAGAACAACAAGAGGTGAAAAAGCACAAGGTGGAGTTGCAAGGTGAATTCCAAAAAAATAAACCTCCTACATTTTATTGAGAAGCCAAAGAAGTAGCAGAAGCATGGATAATTAACATGAATAAATATTTTCAAGTCTATTAATATAGTAGCAAACTAAAGGCTCACCTAGTGATTTACCAAATGTGGGAAAAGGCCACATTATGGTGGGAATAATTTAAAAATGTGTGAGGAATTGAGGACCAAAATGTGACTTGAGAGGAATTCCAACAGTAATTTAAAGACGAATATCTAATAGAGCACTTTTATGACAAAAAATATCAATAATTTCATGACTTGAAACACTGTCTATGGACGAGTTCATAACTAAATTTACTTCCTTATTGTGATATGTGCCATATCGGAGGGATGAAAAGGAAAAAGTATTGCAACTCCTGAGCAACCTACATTCTCATATGAAGGATAGAATTGAATTTGTGAATCCAAAGAATATGGATGAAGTGGTTCGAAATGCACGTATGTGCTATCGGTAGTCGAAGCCAAAAGGATAAGCTGGAAGGATTTGGTCGCTCAAAAAAGGGAAGAAAATTACCTCAAACTTTAGACATAACATATTTTAGAATTTTAAGAATGTTGTGACAAATACATGAAATAGACAGCAGGGAAGAAACCAACAGAGAACCAAGTGGCCAACAAAGGAATGGCCCACTGAAGCATCCAATAGAACATATCATGGGTAGATCCAGAAACTACCATTACAATGTTGGTGATGTAGGGAGGCACATTATTATGAATTGTCCTCACTGTGGAAGAAATGAAACCACAACTAACATGAAAGAGGAATCCATACTGGGGGATGTGGCACGAAAGATACCTAGAATCAACATTGCACGTGTGGATCGGCAAGAAAAATACAAGCCAACCATGATATAACTGGAAGGTAATATGTATTCCCACCATGCTTCTAGTTTGGTTGATTCTAGTGCTAGTTTAAGCTATGTAAATCCCCAGATAGTGGAAAAATGTGACTTGGTGAGGCAAAAGTTTAAAAATACTTGGGTGGTATATTTGGACACTGGGGCAAAGAGAAGAATTAATGCTAAAGTTTCCAACTGTCCCCTAGAAGTTGGAAACCATCACATAAATCTTGAATTGAATTTTCTACCTTTAGGATCCTATGATATATTATTGGGAATGGATTGGTTGGAAGTGCATTGGTCACTAGTAGACTGCAAGGACAAAATCATTTTTTATAAGGCTGAAGATGGAACTTGCCAAGAATTGCAAGGGATTAAAAATCCACTTTAGTTATGGCCTATTACTGCATCTTATATGGGATAATGCATCAGAAAATCATGTCAAATTTATGATATTGAAGTGGGATTCACCAATTCTAAAGATGAGACCCCCATGATGGAAAACATAACAGTGGTGCAATAATTTATGGACGAGTTTTCCGGAAAACATACCACAACTACCACCAAAGAAAGACACTAATTTTACCATAAAATTAATGTTAGGGGAAACACCAGTATCACGATCACCATATCGAATAAGTGTGCTTGAATTGACTGAGTTGAAAATGAAATCACAGGAATTGCTGGACAAGGAATATCTTCATCCTAGTGTGTCACCTTGGGGGCCACCAGTACTATTCGTAAAAAATAAGGATGGTATGATGTGAATATTTATGGATTATAGATAGCCTAATAAATTAACTTTTAAGAAAAAATACCCACTACCACCGATAGATGATCTTTTCGATCAAGTAAAGGGGGTAACTGGCTATTCAAAAATAGATCTAAGGTCTGGGTATCATCAAATATGGATAAAATATGAAGACATCTATAAGAAAAAATTCCGTAGCCTATACGGGCATTATGAATTTGTGGTTTTACCATTTGGATTAACCAACACACCAACAAATTTCATGAGTTTGATGCATGGCATATTTCATCCATTTTTTGATAAATTTGTTATGATTTTTATTAATGATATACTAGTCTACTCAAGGACTATGTAGGAGCATAACGAACATTTTCATATAGTGCTAAAAATGTTGAGAGACCATCAAATTTATGCCAAATTCAGTAAGTGTGATTTCTACAAAGAACAAATCCAATATTTAGGCCATGTCATTTTTGTTGATGGTATAGAAGTAGACCCTAAAAAGATAAATATTATTATGGAATGGAGGGTACCAAAAAATGTTGCAAACATATGATCTTTTATGGGACTAGCAAAATATTATCGGCGTTTTATAGAAGGACTCTCTAAAATTTCATTTCCCATATCCTCCTTGAAGAAGAAAGGGTGAGTGTTTAATTGGACTAGTGAATGCCAGACAAGTTTTGAAAAGTTAAAAGAAATGTTGACTACAACTCCTATATAGAAGGTGGAAGACTGAAATTTATGATTTAATGTTTGCACCAATGCGAGAAAGGAAGGAGTGGGAGCAATGTTGTCACAAGATGGAAAGTTTGTGGAATATGAGTCTAGGAAGTTGAAAGATCATGAAAAACAATATTCTATGTATGATATAGAGTTAATTGTAGTGGTGCACGCACTCAAAGTATGGAGGCACTACTTATTAGGAAAAAAATTTGTGCTGAAAAGAAATCATAGTAGCTTGAATAGTTATTTTAAACAAGCTAACTTTAATTCCTGCTAGGCCAAGTGGAATGCATTCCTGAGCCAATTTAACTTTGAAATGAAGCACATTAAAGGAAACGAAAACCGTGTCATCAATGCATTAAGTAGAAAATTACATTATCTGTATGAGTTATACTTTAACCATGTGGAATTCAAGTTATAGGAATAGGTGAAAGAGGTTGCGGCAAAAGATCCTGAATATCTGTTTTTATGGCACCAAACACAAGACATAGAAAATCAAAGAAAACAATCAGATTACACAATCAGTAATGAAAAACTATATATTTTCTGAGGAAAGATATACATTCCTAATCAAATGAGTTTAAAAGAGCTGATCCTATTGAGTGTCATCGAAGCTCTTTTCTTGGACACCTCGATTACCAGAAAATGTCAACATCCATCAGAAAATATTACTTTTGGCCTGGAATACGCAAAAACATTGTCAAATACTTGACTAAATGTTTGGAATGTCAACATGTTAAGGTATAGCATCAACACTTTGTAGGTTTACTACAACCCATACCCGTACCGAAATGGAAGTGGGAAGCTATATCGCTGGAATTTATTAAAGGCTTACCAATATCGAAGAGACACAATGACTCTATAATGGTAGTAGTTGAACAACTAAGAAAAGTAGCTCATTTTATTCCTGTACTGTCCAATTTTAATACTGTGCAAATTGCTGACATTTTCATGAGGAAGGTATTTAGATTACATGCATTCCAAAAATAGTCATCTCAGACAGAGATGTAAAGTTTACTTCAGCCTTTTGGAAGGCACTGTTTACCAGAATAGGCACACAAATCCAATTTAGCACAGCATATCATCCTCAAACAGATGGGAAGACAAAGTGGTTGAATCAGGTATTGGAAGAAATGCTACGAATGTATGTAATGGATGAACCCATGGAATTGGAAGAATATCTGCATTTGGTAGAATTTTCCTACAACAATGGATACCAGGAATCCTTAAAGATGACTCCTTTTGAAGCCTTATATGGAAGACAGTGTCGAACTCCCATTAATTAGAGTAGTGCAGAAACAAAACTAATCCTTGGGCCAAAAATGTTGGCTGAGATGGAGAAAGAAGTAAATAAGTTTCAACACAATCTAAAAGCTACCCAAGATATACAGAAAGTATATGTGGATCGAAAGAGGACATATCGGGAATTCAAAGTGGATGATCATGTTTATGTGAGAATTAGACCCAAGAATATTACTTTAAGGCAGACTGCCTATGCCAAGTTGGCTCCCTGATTCTATTAACCTTTCAAAATCTTGGACAGTTTGGGGCTAGTATCCTATCGACTAGCTTTACGAGGACATATGAGTGCACAATGTGTTCCATGCGTGTGTGTTGAAAAGAGACGTACATGATCCAAAACATGTAATACATTGGAAAAATAGTCAGGTAGGAATGACATGGGAATTAAGATCTCTATGGGAGATAAATAATTGTTTTAATTAAAAATTTGGCTAGTTGCAGGTCAAACCCAATGACCATTTTTTGGTAGAAACTCAACATATTTTCGATTAGAGAGAAATAACGCTCCGGAAACGAGTCATCACCCAAGTTTAAGTGCAATGGAAGCACTTTGGCCCAGAAGAGGTGACTTGGGAAGATGAAAGCTTTGTACAAGAATATTATCCAGAACTATTCACTAGAATGGAGTAAACATCGAGGATGATGTTTACTTTAAGTGGGGGAAGGTGTAACACCCAGATTTAATTACCTTAAATGATATTTCAAATTATACATTGGAATTTATTTTAAAGTTAAATAGGATTAACAAGCATTTTAATCAATTTATGAAAAAGAGTTATTTTCTTTCAATAAAAGATTTAATTTATATTTCCATAAGGTTATGGTAAAAAATTTTCCAATATTCCAGAGTAGTTGGATTAAGCATTTATTGGTAGTTACCTTTCATCTAAGGATAAAAGGAAAATCCTAGAGAAGGAAAAGGGTTCTTTTCAACAGAAGTAAAAAAATTAGAGAGTTGAGACAAGAGAGTGTCTAGAGCTAGTAGAAACTAGTGGAACTCTGCTACCTGACATTGTAGGAGAGACTGGTGTAATATTTGCAATTAGCCATGAGCTAGTTGGAATAATAATTTTTTGTTCTTCCTTGTTTGATGAATAAGAGTATATGGAGATCCATGAATCTCCTTAATATGAATAAAATCAATTCTAATGTGAAAGGAGGACATCTTAGCAGCTTAATTGAGCACCCTTGTGTATGAAAAGGGGTTGGAACACCTAGACTGGGTCAACTTTGACCAAATCAACAGTGTTGTCATGGAGTAGTGGCATTCATTGAGGGACAACACAGTTTCAGTTGGAGACTCTTTACATGGAAGTAGTGTCTTAAATGAGTGGTTCCTAGAGTTAGGAAGCTCATCGCTTATATAAGGAATAGGATGGCAGCCATATTCATGCATGTTGATGTTTATTACATTTTGATATATGGTCTATTTAGACATATAGATTTCTTCAGTTGTTTAGCTAAGATTGCATTGATGTTTAGCATAGGTTGTTCCTAAGCGGGAATCCCACCTCTTTCCTTGAGAAGCCCATAGGAAGAGCTTTTCACTACATTCAATATTTAGGCATCAGGCCAAGGCTTTAGTCTTAATGTATAACACATTTTTGTTGAGGTTTTGTGTTGTGTTATAGGGAAAAAGTTGTGGAGGGTTGGTTTGGGTGATTTCTGAGCTAGATTTCATTGGAGGAAGGTTCATTTCTCTTGGGAAGATATTAAAGAAGGCCCTAGAGAATTATTGATACATTTGGCATCAGTCCGCAGTGTGTTTATCCCCTACAATGTAGTATCAATCTGGATCTGTGTTATTTTAGGGAGGAGTTGTAGGGGTATTTGTAGTAGGTGATTTGGGAGGTGATTTCTTCAGTGAAGGGGCCAACCTTTCACCCGGAGGATCCATTGGAGGAGAGCACATTCATTTTCATATCATCTTTAGCCATTTCTCTTCAGTTACTTATTGCAGCATACTTTCAGCCCTAGGGTTGTAGCTCATATTGTATTTTTGGGTGTTTTTCCCAGAGAGCCTTTTGGGTTCTTTTATGGAAGTTGTGTAGAGCCTTGATCTTCAGTGTACATTATCTTGGAGGCATATATCAGCCCTTATCTTTTTTTCACTCATTTGATGTAGCAGTGCTTCTATGACTTCGCTTTAGTAGTCTTCCAACATTTTTGATATAGTAGCAACATCTCTTATTGATGGTTTCGTCCATTGGAGGCTTGTTCTATCTTGTTGTATGATTTGTGGCCCATTATAGTATACATATTTTCTGCTATTATCATGAGTAGAAAGGCTCCATATTGACCTCATGTCTTTATATGATTTTTTACACTATTTTTCAACTATTTTACACTATATTCCTTCTCTTCCCATTTGTGAATATTACAGTGGTATCATAGCATAATCTTGGCTTGGATTTTTCATCCTAAGATAATATGTCATTAGAAGAAGGATATCCCCTCACAGATAGAGAGGAGAGGTATCTCATAAGAAGACACTGGAAGTTTCATTATACATATGAGAATGAAGGCAAGGGTAAAACCCCTTTATCAGGAGAAGATGAAGAGGAGTATCCCAAGCTACTTCATCTAACTATGCAAGATATTGCTAGAGAAATAAAGGAGATGAGGATGGATAGATAAAAGGAATCCCCATAAAGTGGTTCTACATGGTGAAGGCTCCGACATTTCTCATCACTGGAGTGATCAACTAGTGAAGCGACAACAATTTTCCCAACTCTCTACAATGCCTACATTCTTAGCAGTGGAAAATGAAGGGTTTCAAAAACAATAAAATCTTGAAGGCTATTTCATAAAGTATGAGTCTCCATCTCAAAGATTAAAATATCACTTGAGTTTTCAATACTTTTTTTATATCAAGAACAATAGGAGACCATGCATCACAATAGAGGTGGAGGATTAATTTAGAATCATGATCTACACCGAACTATGGGTAGATTTTTCTTACCCAACTTTGATGGGTCATCTAAATTTACTGCCAATTCATGGGTAGAGAAACTTGACATTTACTTCCAGCTAAACAAATTACCAGAGATGGAGGCCATCAAGATAGCAACGATGCACCTTGAGGGTGAAACACATGATTGGTGGTTTCATGGCTTGCCTACATTGGGTCATGCCAATGGGACTGCATATTCAGAGTTCACAAGGAGGTTTTTGGAGAGGTTTTATCGAAGAGATCCAGAGGCACCATTCATGGGGCTAGCAAAGCTCAAACAATCATGTAATCCAAAAACTTACATTTCCAAATTTCTGGAACTTTCTGTTATGGTTCCTGATTTATCTGTAGAAAGAAGGGTTTATATGTTCATTGATGGGTTATCAGAACCTCTTCATGGGTTGGTTAAGTATACCAAACCCACTACCCTTCAATATTCCATTGAAAGGGCTAGAGATCTACAAGATGCCTTGCCAAAAGAAAAGGCAACATTTTAGCAAAAGCCCACTTTTCCATCTAAGGGAAAAGAAGAGAAGGCTCCTCTTTCAAAGGAGGGCCAAAACAAAGTGCCTCGTAGTGATGATGTCTGAAGAGATTTTAGGAGAAGGAAGCTTTGCTTCACATGTGAATAATCATGGGCACCCAGACATAGATGTGCAATATGAAAGGAACACTACATAGAGGTCTTCTCAGATGATGAGGAGGAAGAGGGTGAAGAAATAGAAAGGGGTCACAACACTGGAATAGCATGAGATATCCACCACCACCAGGAGGTGAGGATGGAGCAATTTCTCCAATTAGAGGGACTCTTTCATCAATGATATTGGTACCCAATTATCATGAAACTTTGACAAAAAAAACATAATTAGATTTTCACAATGGAAGCAAGGACATGGTAGTCCCATCTATTATGCATATGAGATTGGCCCGTGGGACATCACTGTTTTGTGGCAAACCACCCGATCTGGAGTTGGTGAGAGATGTATCACAATATGTTGCACCACTCGTATATCTATGAGGAGTGGGAACATTGGAAGGTTATGATACAATAGAGATAGTCCTAGGTAGACTCAAGGAGGAGGGAGACATTCTCCCACTATCATCATTACCCACTCTCATACCATAGTTTGTGCTGAGAGAGGATGCTACAAGATTTGAGGATGACACCATCATGGTGCAAGGAGATTTTTTTTTGACTTTGGAGGCTCAAAAGATGTTCTCACTTGGGGAAAAGTCTTCCACATATAGAAGATGGTGGCCACTCATGCATGCTTTAGAAAAACTCAGGAATTTTTCGATAGGTGATATCTTCCCATGGAATACTAACCTCCAAAAGCTTCAACCATTACCTGATCATTAGCAAATACAAGAGGAGAAGCAGAGGGGCGATAAAAACATCCCGATATGTGACTTTGGCATGGGAGATATTAAAGAGGAGGACAACCATATGAAAAATGTTTTATGTGATAGATCATCAGCACTGTCACTATGGAGGATAGATCCATATTGGAAATCCCAACTGTTGGTGGATTATTCCAAGGATATTTTCACTTGTAAGATACTTTATGACCAACTACTAGAGGAACGGTACTCAGTCAAAGATGGGGTTGTCTATTATCATGGTAGTATCTTCTTATCTAGAGCTTCGAAGCTCAAGTAGAAGTTACTACAAAGAGCACATGGAGATTTTCTCTTCAGCCATACTTATTCCATGAGAGCCTACAACACTATCATGGAGGAGTATACTTGAGAAGGCTTTGAAGAGGAGATATCTCAGCATTTGAGGAGATGCATGGATCATGTGGAGATGGAGGATATACATAACTCTTTGAAGGAGTTATCACAACCACCTCTTTCCTCTTTTGGAATGAGAGTGAATCTATATATGAGCCACTCCATTTCTATGAGAAGAATTTATGGTAAGGATCATGTTTATGTGCATAATGATTTACTTGATGATTATTTGTATTCCTTTACCATATGTGTGTAGGCCATTGTTCCAAATAGGAGCATTCTTCCATATAAAATTCATGGCCAACTTTGGGCCATAAACATTGTTGAACATGGCCACTCCCTACGAGAATATAGGGAGACGATTTACCATTATGGGTGCACTCCAAAGGCACCAAACATTTCTCACCTTCTTAAAACTTGTGAGAAAACTATGGCAGTAAGTAAGTGGTGGGTAAACCACTTACCATATCATTATCTGATGCAGCCAAGAGAGATAATGTGCTTGTTCAACATGTGGGACTATGATCCACCTCCTTTTTTTCATATTGATGTTTATGAATATTTGGTTTTGATCCCATACATAGCCTGAACCACCCCAAACTTCTATATTTAACTATGATTTTACATTTCTATGGAAATCAGAAAAGAGAAGGAACAATGAAGTTCATCCCAAAACCCTCATAGTCGAAATACCATTATAGGAAACAAGTTTAACTATGATACTGATAAGCGACTAGAGCACAGTCTAAAACATACGAGAAGGGATAATCAAACTATTAAATATATAAATTAAGCCCTCGAAGGGTTGTTCAACTGGAACCAAATTCGAGACTTAGAGCTTTAAGCTCACATAAACAAACATAAACCATTTTTTCCGAAACCCTTAAGAATAGTCTAGTAAGGAAATGTGATAACTAGCTACCTGGAAGGAATTTAGAATGTACCTGTAGAGAGAAATGAAGGGTATGAAACAGGGAGTGAAATCACAGTGAAAGAAGCGCTGAGGGTATTGGGGGTGCAGAGATACGCGTAAGGCAAGATCAAAGAAATGTTATTTCTTGGAAAATATACTGAATATACCCAAAACAGAGAACGAGAATCTAAACAGGTTAGTGATAGTGTTATTACATTCTATGGTTTAAGAAGACGAGCTCTTAAACCCGGTAACATAAGGTTAGTTAAAAAGAGAAACAATGCCTTAAAATACTCATTTAATCAGAGGAAAATTACCTAAGAACATGAGAAACTGAGAAGAAATTATGTACTGGCTTCGGGCGCATCGAATGTGACTCCATTGTCGAATACCAAACCCTGTGGTATGCCACAAATCCTTTATAGAATAGATGCAGTTAGATGAATGCATAGACCTCGTAAAAGAGAAATTTCATTACAGTTAAACAAGTTGTGAAGAGGAGTAGAAATGCACCTTTAAAACCCCAAGAAATCAATATAACCGGACAAGTAAGTGAAATGAAATTCTGTGAAAGAGCCATGTTAAGAATGGCGGCGATGTCACTTATAGGAGTAGATATAATGCCAAAGGAGAAGGCTGCACAATGTAGGAGTTGCAGAGAAGGGTTTCCCAGTAGTGATGCCAAATGAACAATTGGTCAAGGTTCGGGGGAAAGGGAAACACCCTAACCGCCCCATAACGCATCACAACTGTTGATCAAGTGAGAAACCATCGACGATGGGAAAGCTTCCAAATGTCCATCTCTGAAATGAAAAATGATTCTTGAGACTACGGAGGATCCAAATTATATATTAAACAATCTTCAAATTATAAGTATCAAGGGTTCAAAAGCTACAAGTTTAATTATACCTGTTTTTTTTATTGGAAAAATCATTTCTACAATTCTCCTCACATGAAAAAAACTTTATAAGCTATGTATTGTATTAATTCGAACCTAGGGCTAAGACCATGCCATAACCAGCATTTCCTTGCGCGAAGGTGTAAAAAACACATTTACTCACCTTATTATTCAAACATGTATAAAGAATAATGTTTAGAAGGTTTTTTGATAACTTTATGTGGAAGTGGTTTAGTTAGAAAAATGACTATGATAGGAATATCTTAATAATGCTTTATTATATAGTTAAAAACATGTATTTATATGTTTTTATTATGACTATTAATTTAGGGATTAATGATAGAAGTAAAATTCTTTTTTATGTAAGGTAAATAATTTTATGGTAAGATGTTACAAATTTTTTGATAATTGATGAGACTTCTAATAAGAATTATTAGAATGATAGGATTTTTCAAAAAAAAAGTATCACAAGAAAATTATAAATAAATCAATATGAATAATATGAAATTTAGATAGATAGAAAATCTTTCGGATTAATCACATCATTAAGACTTGGTCCTGGGCTCTCAGAGTATCTGATGACAGCCATTTGGATTCTGAGAAATCTCATCTTCTAGATGTATTTGAGACTAATGGGTATAACAGATCTTAAGGTCTTAAGGCCTTCCAAAAAGCCTCTAAAGGCTCAAGAGACAACTCTTCTTAGTTGGATCCTATATCTAAGGTGAATCTTCCATTTATCCAAGGGACCTCGGACGTAATTTCCCATGTCCTCAGGAGAAATAATGTCGCCTCTTCTTTTAGGCCTATCAGTACCATCAAGAATTCTCTCGGATCGGTTAAGGATCCTATAGACCCAAAGGACATGAAAGGCGTTTATCTAGTTCCATGCTCCTGCGGTACTCCATATATTGGGGAAACCGGTCGATCCATCAGATAGAGAATCCAGGAGCATGCTGTACACATTAGGCATAGTCAATCCCATACTTCTGCTCTTGTGGAGCATGCTGGGAAATCGTGTCACCATGTATGCATTGAAGACTCCAAAGTCATTGCTAGGGTGGATCACTTCCGTCATAGAAAGTTGAGGGAGGCTATTGAAATTGAGAGACATCCTAGAAATCTCAACAGAGATGATGGATGGAAGCTAAGTAAGAGCTGGATGCCAGCCCTCTCAAGGTGACTCAGCCCCCTTGCATTGTTTCCTTTGGTTTTCTTCTCCTCCCCCTTTTGGGTTTTCTTTTTTATGAAGCTATTTTATTATATTATCTCATTTTATATATATATATATATATATATATATATATATATATATATATATATATATATATATATATATATATATATATATATATATATATATATATATATATATTAGCTGTTGTTTTATATTCTGCCCCCCTCTCCGCCCTTTGTAATAATAATTATAAATCTTCCCTTAACTTTTTCATTTTATTTTATTTTCTAGTTTTATAACTTATTCATTCTAATTAATTAATTAATTAATTAATTATTATTATTATTATTAATTTATTTATTTATTTTCTCTCTTTTGGGTTTTATAATTTAACCCTTTTTTTCCGAGATTATTACATCTTTAAATAATTAAAAACTTTTAATTTCATAACTAATTAATTAAATTAATAAAAATGCTTTTAATTGTCTAACTAATTAAATAATTAAAAAAAAAAAAAAATTTCTAACTAATTAACTAAATAACGGCTAGTTTTAACTGTTAACTCCAGGCAATGATGCATTCTTATGATGCATCCATACTATTTATTCACTAAGATCGTTTCCTTGTTCGCTTTGTCCTAAGGATGAACCACATTAGATGGTTCGAAACGTCGACCATGTCCTAATGATGTGATTAATCCGAAAGATTTTCTCTCTATCTACATTATGGATCACAAAAGTCTTAGATCTAACATAATATGAAATTTATAAAAATAAATATAAAACTGATTTTGAAAAAAAAAATAAGTACTTATAAAAATTTTAATTAAAATTATTTTAATAATAAAAAATTTCAAAAAAGTATGAACCAAAAAAATTTAAGCAAAGAACTATGATTTACAAAAACCATGCTTTTGGATTCATAAGAACTATGCCCTGTCAACTATGATTAACACATTATAATTACTATAAACAATGAAGGAAGAACTTAGACTTCTAAAAATTAGCCGAGAAGAAATAATTAAGAAAACCTGTTATTGATATATTTTTTTTCAAAACCATCTCTGCTTTAAAATTATATTAAGTTAATAAATTCCTCATAAATTATATTATTAATAAAATTATAATTTGATTATTGATAAAGTTACATAATTTTAATAAAAACAATTTCCTAATATAATGGATAAATAAAATATCTTTGATGAAAAAATTATTATAAACCATAACTCTGATAAATTTATGATATATTGTTATAAACCAGAACTTTATTTAAGAGGAACATAAACATCAACATGAAAGTTCGTTAATTGACAACAACTTTCACCCATGTGAAACGAGCATGGAATTTTTGAATAGTATTATTTTGGACTGAACAACTTGAGGAGGGTGAAAAATTAGGTTTAACAATTTGGAATGTGTTGAATGGTATGAAGCATTATAGTTGGCTTAAAAATTAAAATTCTGGTTAGATTTTGATAAAATTTGATAATTTTAGTTATAATAGTCAATTTTCGAAATTTTGAGTACTAAAAGTTTTTTATAGCTTTAATCCATTTCCAAAATAAAAAACATGATTTAAACAAACACTGAGTTCTTTAAATTTTTTAAACATATTCCGTCCTGCCAATTCCACAAATAATTAAATAGAACTTTGTACAGACGCACAGCCTCTGGTGGTTCAGGTGCAATGTATCTCATCTGTGGCAATCGTTTAGCTGTTAAATCCGAGACGATTGTTACAACACAATTCCACCGTTACTGGCTTCCACTATGTTGAACAGATCAAATTCCTGAAACGTGTTAGGTTAGACTCTAGATCCCTAATTTTTTTTTTTCATTTAAATGGTTTTTTTAACTGCGCATGTTTTCTGTTTTCATGGTGTCTTTCCAGTGCAATAGGGTTTTGACAGTCTTCTGTAATCCGAACAAGGGAATATTATAATAGCGTACAGTATTATCGAGGAACATGAATGACCTAACACGCTTCCAAATAGAAAGAACCCAACACCGTGAAATAAGGGCCTTCCTTCACCATACTCGATCTCCAATTATTTTAATCTCTACTTGTATTTTAACATTTTATGTGGCCTGCTACTCGACACTAAGTTGCCGCATGTTTTGTTGTAGGACAAAGTTTCATCACAAAATTGGAATGTAGCCGTTTTTCCAGTTTTTAAAATTTAATGTCTAAACACAACCTTTATGTGGAATTCATACGAAAATTCGAGAATATCTCCTTTATTGAATTTTTGTGCTGAAAAGGAGCATTTTAAGGGTAACGTGTGATTCGTTTTATGTTCAATATGGATGTGACATGTCAGTTTTAAATTAGAATATTTTTAAATAAAAAACAATGTTTTTTTATAATAATGATAATGATGAATATGCACTAAGATCAGAGGAAGTGTTTTTCATCTTTCACTCTTTTAGTATATCAAAGTTGACTGATTCTATGGTGCCAAGGAGTTTTAGGAGTAAAGCACGATCCAGTTTCACTTCGAAGCTCATGAAAATTAGTTCTAATCCTAGCAATGTTCATTTTTTTCTTATTGCTAGTCAAAACAAAAGAGATAATTCTGTTTATCAAGTATGGGGTTGATCACAATCTTATGATCTCTAAGCTTTGTTTTCCCCTCCAAATCTTTATCTCTATTATAAAATATGGTAAAAATATATATACCCTCTCCACCAGAAATAAAATATTTCAATGTAAAATATTAATTAACATAGTTTTATATAAATTTAAAAAACAAATAAAATAATTTAGAAAAACTGATGATATTTTCACTTTACCTCTAAAAAATATAAATAATTTATGTTAATTTATGTATGTTTAAAAATGTCTTAATGTAAAAGTGAAATAACCTATTTGAATTTTCATTTAACATATATAGATATATTTCAACTAATTTTATTATTCTACAGTTTTATTTTTTAAAGTTATTTTTCAGTTATTTTCTGAGAAATGTAACAAATATTTGTTCAAATTATACAATCAAAATGCCAAAAAGAATTTTCTAGACATTCAATCTATTTATACATCTAAAAATATAATTTCAATATTCTACATTGAAATTATATTTATATATCCAAAATATTTTTTCACAAGGTTTGTATCACAACCTTTCTAATAATTTGTGGTTTAGATCATGAGTGAAGCTATAGCCACTGTGAATTATGAAGAAATTTAATTGGTATAAACAAAAAGTGTACTCTAAAGAAAGCATAAGTCAGCTAGAAAATTAATGGAAATTTTAGCGAAGTTATAATAAAAATTGGGCAGAAATTTTGGAAAATATAAGCTACAACTATTAAATTTGAGGATTTTGGGTCTCTCTAGGACTCTTGATGGTGTACAATCTGTTTCCACCATAAATAAAAAAATGATTCAAACACTATTATTTTGATTTTTTGAAAATTTTCTACCAATTCAAAATATAAATGTGTCATCCAAACCAATTTATAATCTTAATTGACAAAGTCTTCATAATTTACTAATATAAATATATACACAGACTTCCATAATTTCCTCCGAACAGAACATGAACTCCAGCCAACTAGGACAGGATTCCTTAGGGCGAGACGTTGGCCTGGATTATAACACTGCGAAATAATTACTGAGACTAACGCTTCATATAATGCTTTTGAGCATTATTGCTGAATTCTTCACACCTTCTCCAACACCATATAATTGCCCTTGTTTTTTAATGTCGTCGGGACCCATCATCTCTCGAGCTAAGCCGGGGTTTCCGGACTCTCCTCTCGACGCCCATTAAAACGGATATTAGTTCCTCGGATTTTATTTTTCAGTCTACAGGGCCAGCTAGAGATCTCTAGTTGCTTATGATCTATAGTTTGCATTGTCTTGGTGTGATAACAATGATTTAATATGATTTTAATGGATGATTTTAATGTTGTATTCATTACCAATAAATTAACATATATAGACATGGAGTTGAGCGATCCTCCACCTCCGGTAGCATGCCAGTGACTTATTTAAATTCTATAGTGATTAGCAATGAACCAAATAAAATTATAATGTTGTAATTTTAATTAAGTTTATGAGCTTATAATTTTTGAGATATTTGTATAATGCCATTTTCTTTCCCTATTCCATTTAGTGTCATGTCTATCTAAATTGTTTTTTAAACATTTTTTAAATTTGTTAATACATATTTTAAATGTAGTGGATAACTAGGGACAACCTTCTTAACTCTTATATTGATAGTTGATTTATTTTATTTAGTAATAATATATTTGTATAATTTTATCATAGTAATTTTTAAATGGAAAGGAAATTTTAATTATTTTAATTTATTTCAAACTTTACTTTTAATCACTCGTGGAAAGGTTTTCTAATGTTAAAAAAAGACAAAAGATTAGTATATATGAGAAGATAGAAGTTAAAAATATTTTAAAGCTAGCAATTGCACCATATATTGCAAAAGAAATGTTGTAAAGAAGTAACATAGGAAAGAGAAGTATAGAGGAAAAATTATGTGATATGATATTTGATTTAATTGAATATTTAAGTCATAAATATGAATTATTGTATTTAAAAGAAATTATAGGTTTGGAGAATTGTTTGGATAAAAAAATTGGTTTTTTATAACCTACACATGCTCTTCCTTTCATAGTGATGTCTTCCTTTCATAGTGATGTCTGATTATGCACTATGGGTCACATGGAAGACATATAAAATGGAACCGATTTGCAAAATTGTAGGTGCACTTGGTATTCTTAGATTGTGAATTAAGTATAACCCCAAAAAATTTCACAATAACTCTAAACCACCATCAAGTTTGATAATTGAGAAACATAACACACAAGTTTGATAATCCATAAATTTGAAGAAAAAAAAAAAACCTAATCACTAGAATTATAAAAATTAAACCTAAACCCATTTTAAATTGTACAAAAGGTTATATGATATTTCTAAAAAAGAAAATGGAATTAAATTTAATTGTGAATTTACACCACATCCCATAAATTAACATTATTAATTCAATTCGCCGCCCCAAAAGGGATAGCAATGCGAATGAATTATCTTGGGAGGGTGATCAATCCCTCCAATAATGTTGCAATCTGTCTATACCATCTTATCAACCTAAAACACCCTAACCATCTTATCAACCTAAAACATCCTAACCATCCACCTCACATGCATCACATGAGATAGTGAGACTAAAGTTTGCATATTCCACATAATGATAAAGCACCCCACACCTCATTAGGAGCTTTGTAGAAAATCTCCTCACCACCTCCTACTTCAACGTTTTGGTTACAAACCAATTCACTCTTAGAAACTTGTCTAAGGATGCTAATCCGTAGTGTTTACCCACGTCCACACATAAACTGTACATAATGAGTTTCATCATTCTGTGAGATAGATCCACCATCTTGACATGTAATTCTGGATCGTATCTCTCCAAGATCACATGATCAAAACTATCAAATTAGAAAATACTTATTTTGGATATGCATGAGTTTATAAGTATAGATTTTAGTTTTTCATACCCACTTTCACAATTTTATTTTGAGAAAAACATAAACATACCGAGAATTTTGGTTTGCTTCAAGCCACAACTTGGAAGAAATGTCATCAATTACATGGGCGATGGAGAAACTCATGCTCTTAGCAACTGAATCACCATTTCTGAGAGGATCTATTTTGGATGGGTCATAAGTAGTAAAATGATCAGGCTATATGGCCCTTTCTTTGATGTCATTGGGCAGTGAAAACATGTCTCGGGAAATGGAGTCCATTGTGTGAATCAGATTTGGATTGAATCCATTGTTGATCATACAAAAGAAGCCCAATTCGCTACAAGTGTCTCTCAGCTTCTCAAGCTCCAGTTGCTCATCATTGATTCTTCCATATTTAATTGAAAGGAGGAGATTGAGATCAATAACTAGGAAGTCCAAATAACAAGATGCCATCGTTGAACGCTTCTGCTTTGAACGAAGGATATCGGGTCTCTCTTATATAGAAATAAATCATTAGCATAGCTAAATTATTACTAGCAATTGCACTGGGAGTTGCAAGGGAACACAAAAAGGAGGAGGCATGAATTATGTTGTGCTATCAATAAGAGGAAAATGGCCTTGATAGTTTGTTGAGAAAATATTACTTGAGCTTGCATTAGTGAGGCTCATTGACCTATTTGAGTAGATGGATACAGAAATAGTTGTCAATCCCTCTCAAACCTCTAGAAATTGAATTGATATTGGTTTCCACAAACTGAAGCTCGTGCTGAATAATGTGCTCAAGTTTGAGGCATCATAAACCAAGATACTTAATATTAGTGCTACAAATTCAAATCGTGGATAAACCAACACTAATCTCTGCACATAATGCTGCTTTAGGACTCTCGAGGGGATATGAAACTCGATATGTAAAATCCCTCCATTCAAGTTGTACCCACCTCATCTCCCTCTACACTTGCCATATTTCTTTCTTTCTCAACAACATCCTTGATACTCTGCCACTCAACACAAAAGTATGGCAGTGAACATCCTAGGTTTGATGGATCACTACACCCACACTCTTGCTAAGAATTCTATCCAAAATCTCAAATATTTTTCTCAGTTCATTGTGCTCCGTAATATGACTATGTTTCCATCACAAGGGTTTTCGAAGTTCGTACGATGGGTGGTTAACCAAGTGATGCCAATGAAAACTTCCTCTTCATATTTTTTCTCTCAAGAATGCAGCCCTCAACCTACCCATTTCCTTAATTTTTTTGTTTGTCCTTATACCTTCATGCAGCGACTAGATGCAAAGACTAATGGGGCATTGCCTTAAGCAATGACATTTATTTGTCATTTGACATGTTCTTAGATCAGTTATCTTAAAACTTAGTTTATATATTATAAATATAATGAGAAATACAATGGTGATAAATGATTTTCAAATCATGATTATAAAGATATGTTATACCACTCCATGTATCATTTATGATTTATTATGTTATGTGTAATGATGTGTGTTGTTGGAATATTTCTACGTATAAAATTTCAATTATTTGTATTTTAGTTTTTAGTAATTTAGGTGGGGTCCTCCATGTCTAAAACCTTGACGTCCTCTATGATGTTTCTTGAAATCCCCCCAATGCATTTCCCTACTCCTGCCTCCCAAAGATTTAGTGGAATGTTGCTTTGCACTGCCCTTCAATGTAGAGCAAGCTTGGGAAGAATATCTTAAAGCAAGATTTGTTATTAAAATGGATACTCACATCTCGAAAAGCAAAAATAATTTGAAATATCGGTACATTGTTATTTGGGCTAGGGAGAGAATGTCAAGCACAACAGTGTGACTGATTCTGCTTACAATATGAGAGCTACAATCTAGCACAAAAAAGTAAGCAATGCCATGACTGAAATGTTGCAAAAATCCACACTTTTGGAATAAACAAGGCACTCAAACTCGAGCCCAGAAAAAAAATATATATATATGTAGAAAGACGATGCTGAAAAAAGTATGTTCAAGCAAAAAGCAGCCACATAACAACAATGTGCCTTACTGTGATTAAATTTCATGCATTATAAAGACTGATAAAGTAGAGAATCTCAACTGACCTGTGTATTGTCCAGGTTCTCTTTGTTGGCTTGGGGTAAGCAGACACTATCCACCACAGCCAATGAGAAGCTTTTATGACCACCCTTCCAGCCAGTAAAATTTAGAAATGTGGCACCTCCTCCAACCAATGAAAATCTTCCATTTCGCCCTGTTACCAGCCGTTAGTTTGAAAATTACATTTCATTTTCAGCGTCCCAATGCATCAATTGAAAATCCATCATCGTTGCGTCCCAAATCATATTAAATCCCTTTATAACTCTTATCATTTAGTTTATCATGCCATTAAGTTGAAGGGATGTCTTCACCTGAATATCACATGGCTTTGGTACGTTACGGGGACACCTGTATGATGGAGATGGGCCTTCATGAAAATAATAGATCTATCAAAACCCTAATTCATTGATTTTATAGAATTTTTGGGTTTTTGTTGGTTCATTTGGAGTTTCATTTGTCTGTGATTTTCAATTTGGAGCTTCGTTGTACAACAGGGGATACACGCTACAATTTTTAGAGGAATTTCTGTGGAATTAGAGGGTTTTGCTCTGCAACATAGAGTACCCTCATACCCTCATTGCATGAATGAATACTACTGTTCTGAGTTATTCCCCTCGTGTGCAACAACATTATACAAACCCCAAGAGAGGTATTTTATATCCTTTCCTTTTCCCATTTGCATTTTAATGTTTCAGAATTTCATTTGATTTCAGTATAATTTTTGAATTTGAATTTTCGACTTATTAAACCTTTGAATTGGTATTATGTCTGAATCTGGCTTAATAATTTTCTTTAACTTTCTTCCATCTTTCGCATATCCACTATGGAAAGAATCACCGGAGTAAGAAAATTACAACCTCTATAATTTTCAGGGACGTTTCCTTTCTACTCTTTTCTAGAACTCTCAAACCCTCAGGTTAACATCTTCCCTCATCCGTGGAATTACCCTTGTCATGATGATATGATTGTATTTCATTTTTAATCATTATTGTATATTAACTTTGGATGAAGACTCTTATGACCTTGAAAAAAAATTAGTACTATTTCTTCGTCATTCCCTTGGAGATGATCAAAAGGAAAATTTCAATGTATATCGGTATATTGTTATTTAGGCTCGGGAGAGAATCCCAAGCACAAAAGTGTGACCAATTTTTCTTACAATATGAGAGCTAGGATCTAGCACAAAAAAGTAAGCAATGCCATGAGTGAAATTCCGCAAGAATCCACACTTTTGGAATAGACAAGGCACTCAAACTCGGGCCCAGAAAAATAAAAAATATAGAAAGAAGACGCTGAAAAAATTATGTTCAAGAAAAAAGAAGCTACATAACAAAAATGTGCCTTACTATGATTAAATTCCATGCATTATAAAGACTGATAAAGCAGAGAATCCAAACTTACCTATATATTCTCCAGGTTTAGAAATTAACAAAAAATAGTAAAGCAACAAATAGGGCACTCATCACTAGGAACAGCATGCCACATACCGCACATGCAATCACTAGTTGCAAGTGATCGCCTTCCATAATGCTACCCCCACATTTTATACCACCACCTCCAACTTCAACTTCAGCTTCCCCACTTCCTTCTTCATTCACTGCAACCTCATTTACCCCTTTCTCTACACAATGTAACCCTACATATTTTTCTCTAAACCTTAGAAATGTAAAACCCCTCAAACAACCCTCTTTTCACACATGAGCCAAGATCAAACGTGCCATTCCCTTTCCATTTCATGGAAATTTTTTTGCGTAAAACCCATTCCAGAAGTGGCATGACAGATTTCATAAAAATACAAATGTAAAACCCCTCAAACAACCCTCTTTTTTCACATGAGCTGAGATCAAATGTGCCACGCCCTTTCCTTTTCATGGAAATTTTTTATGTAAAACCCACACCAGAGGTGGCATGACAAATTGCCCGAAAATACAAATGTAAAACCCCTCAAACAACCCTCTTTCTGCACATGAGCCTACATCAAACGTGCCACGCCCTTTCCTTTTCATGGCGATTTTTTGCATAAAACCCATACCAGAGGGAGCATGACAGATTTCCCGAAATAGAAAGGGTCGGCGAGTCAGAATCCATTGTGCTCACAGGAACGAGAATGCAAAGGTGATGAACTAGGGTCCAGCCATTGGAACCTACGGAATGGGGGTTTCACCAGGGCCATTATTTGAGTGATTGAAGAAAGAAAATAGATGATGGATGCAAGAGTTAAATGCGAACACAGCCAAGGCAGCCTGATGGAGGTAAGAAATGCCTTGCAGGGCGATGACGACATTACAAACTATATGCCAGAATTGAATTGGAGGTAATGAATGACCCAAATGGCAGTGAAGGGTGGTAGGTAGGTAAAATTTGGCTCAGATGAGCTGGGGTCTTTTCAAACTAACAGCCGTAACAGGGTCAAATGAAAGATTTTCATTGGTTGGAGGAAGTGCCACATGTCAAAATTTTAGTGGCTGGAAGGGCGATTAGAAAGGCTTCTCATTGGCTGGGGTGAATAATGTCTGCTCACCCCAAGCCAACAAAGAGAACGCCTTTCAGTGTAATTACATGGACGGGTGTCTAGTTCGAAATTTAGAGTCTTACATTTTATTTTATTCATCAAAGAGCGTGGAGCCATTTATAAGATTCCAAATTTTATTGATCAAAGCACTCGCAGACATTTAAAATATTCAAAATTTTATTCATCAAAGGACCATTTGTGTGGAAATACATCCAAATTAATGTTCTTTCTTCTCGTCAACACGTTAATTTTGAGAATATTTTCCTGTTTGTTACTCCTGGGCCAATCCAATGTAGAGGCCGAAAGTTTAGGAGAATTCACCAATATTTTTAGCACAACCTAGGATGATTTGCATAGAAAGAGCTTCCTTTCCAGGATTTTTCCAAACAACGTGGCGAATTATTCCTTGGACAATTGTAGCAGACACTTCTTTGCACAAATGTGGAGGCACTGTGACATAATTCTTCATCCTCATAATTAACCAGCTTCCTTTTCCGAGGAAATTACAGGGAGACTTACAGAGGGATATATACATGATATTTCTAGGATCAGTGTGAGGTTTTTTTTCATGTGTTCGTCCATTACAAGGATTCATTCTAGTGGCAAGGATTTGATTTTTGACGTGGGCATGGCCTTTACCGAATACCCATCTTCGAATTTCGATAAAAACCTAGATTGTCAAGGAGGCAGCCACATGTTTGAATTCTTTTGCATTTTAATGAAAGTATACCTAAACCAGAGCGCTCTCTAGATTCGGGTGCTTCTCAAACATAGCCTGATATCCATGTATTAACGCCTCCAGCACCTGTGAATTCATGAATATGTTTAGTAACCCAAAAAAATGTAACAATCTAATAAAATTGATTGGAAATACTCTTTCAAACCCTGTTAAAGGAACAAAGGAATGAAGGAAAATAAGAAGCCTACCACCGGCAGTTCCTTGCACAGAAGATGTCAAATATATGTCTATTAATGGTGTCCAGGAGCCAATTCCCTCCGTTTATATGACAGTGAAAGTGCAAAGACATTTTTCCATGAAATTTCTTCCAATTTCATGTGCACAGTCTAGTTGTTTGCAGGAACTAAAACACTTTTCTTTATTTCTATGATTTATGTAACTGATTAATAAGAATATTCAATCCTGAGGTAGATATTATTTCAATCATCTATCATAAAAATCAACGGTACACATTGATACAAGTGGCAGTTGAGGGGAGTTTTTTTCAAAGAGGGATGCTTTACAACTTAAATATACATTGTTATTATAGTGCTTCATGGTACTATGCATTCCATTTTTCTATTGACAAAGTATTACTTTATTTTTTACCAAAATGTTTTGCAGTTTTTCCATAGTTAACATTATGGATTGAATTTTATTATTTTTTACTAATATTTTAAATTATTTATCTACAAAAGGATTGGCTCATGTCTTATTTTGTAATGATTGTTATTACATCCTTTGCACAACATAATGCCATGTGGATAGCTGCCTCAGATTTTTCTACAATATTTTTTGGATGCAATTTCAATATTTATGGCATCATTTTTAGATATTTTAGGATTTTCATTGTTAACCTTCAAAACCACCAAAATTTAAAATCATTTTACTCACATAAATAACATATTTACCATAAATTACTACCCAAGATAATTTAAACAATAATTTCCATAGAAAATGGATAGGAACAAGATGCAAATAAATAGGCTTACATTGTATTGTTACTCCACACCATTATTTATATTTTCTTCAACAATTTAATACCATTTGACACTGCATATGTAATGTTTATGTATAGGAACAAGATGCAAATAAATAGGCTTACGTTGTCTTGTTATTCCACACCACTATTTATGTTTTCTTCAACACTTTAATACCTATGTAATGTTTATCTTGACTATATTGACTATACTTTAATACCATTTGACATTGCCTAAGTAAAGTTTATCTTGAATATGTTGACTATGCACCTCTTCCTTGATTGTTGCAAATAAGAGGATGAGAGAAATCTCAAAACTTGAAAAAAAAATAGGAGTAAAAATGTAAATGTGCAAACCTAATTATATACTTTTAGTTAATATGAATAAGATATCAAAAAAAAATATTAATAATAAATTAAAATGGTTATCAATTCAAACAAAAAATAACTAAGTAAATAAGAAATTTCATTTTTAATATTTACATTCTTTTAGAAATATATTCAACAAGTAAGTTTATCTACAACCACAATGAAAAATTACAATTAGCAAAATACCTCAATTTTCCAATGAGCAAAACCTAAATTTACAATATCTTAAACTTTAAGACTAACTTGCATTCAATATTTTTACTTTAACTGAACTATATTTAAACTAAGTGCCAAATACTATCTACTATGTAGTAGCTATTTGAATAATAAAATTGTATTTATATGAAACATTATTTTAGATAATTCAACATCTAATTTGTTTATAATTTATTATCATAATTTTTAGTAATTTAATATAATAATTTTTAGTTTTTTAGGTGGATATTATTTAGCAAAGCATGCTATGTAAATATTATGAAGTATTTGGTTCAAAAGGAGGAGTGAGTCACCACCATAATTAATTATTACTCACTAATCATAGAAAAAAAAATTATAATATTAGAATTAAAAATCTTATATGATTTTGAAAAATATATTATCCAATTAAAATAATAAATATATAATAGACTTTCATATAAATATATGAGAGTAAAATTTCATTACTTATCTAAATAACAATAACATGTTCCCATATTGTAACATCCCCTTCAAAAATTTGTAAAAAATAAGTTACTTCAGTCAAAAGACATAACAATGCTGACAAATTTCAGAAAAGTTAAATATTATGTCGAAATAATTAATTTAATTTTTAATAAGAAAATCATGTTTATAATAAGTTAAATATTAGGCAGAATAATTAATTCTATTGTTAATAAGAAAATCATGTTTATAATGATGCATGAATTATGCGCACTACGGGAAAACATGCCTAATTGTAAGCTGCATATCAGGGTGGTTATTTGGTTGTGGGTCAAGCGGTTACCTCACCATAACCTCTCCTTGAGATTAAAAAAAGAAACCAACAGGGTGATAGGTACTTGAGGTATCTAGAGGAGAAGCAGGGGAGAACAAGAAGAAAATCTATGTTGTGGGAACCATGCAAAAATGTCAGGATGATTTGTTCAATAGTAAGGCTTGGACTGAGTCTGGTGAGGACCAAATAGTCACAACAGCCAACTGTGCAGAGTTATTGCTAACACCCTGCTTGTAAGGATAACATGGGCGAGACACAGTGGGCACTGGTCTCGAGATTGGGAGGATAAGGCACTATTTCTGCAAGATTTCCATATTTTTGGTGTAAAAAAAGGACATATAAGTATTCTTGACTTGGTTTAATTGTAAACGTTGTAGTAGAATCATGTAATTCAGTATGTAAGAACAAAAGATAGAATAAAAATGTTGAGTAAAAAAGTCTGTTGCAATTATATCTAGGTCTTGAAAAGAATGTCATGACCTTGATGGTCATCATCTAATCTGAATTAGTTAATTATGTGTATCTTTGTGTGGTAACCCTATAGGGTTGAATGGATAATTAATAGCAGAACCGTAGGAGAACGGACATACAGGGATCACTTTTCTTATATACAATAAGGTATTATCAATAGAATTCTGGGTACATTAGAGAGAGTTAAGTTAGGACAAACTCATTGTAGTTGGGGTTAGTTTCCTGGCTTTGCCATGCTAATGGCCTAGCAGGGTAATAGTCCCTGGCTATTAAACCTTGAGTAGAGTAAAAAATGAGTTTTTGCAAGGATAAATATGCACGATACACGACTCAGAACAATAATAATTATGAACTACTAATTTATACATAGGAAAATAACACCGTGAGCATCATGCAAGCATTTCTGTACATAAATAATCGAATGTGTTCCATTGAATAAAATCTGAGCAGGGAAATGTTGGGGTTACAGTAGTAACACCTCCAATATTAAACCAAAAGAGTATCATTCGTACAATGGAAAAATGTTGAAACTAAAAATCAGAAACCCTTAAATGACAAAGTCGTGCTCGTACAACAGGAACTATAGAAACTCACATTTAGAAGAACTTAGATTACATTACAGGCAGAATCTAACTAGTAAAGAGTCTAAAACCTCGAAGCCACGCAGGCTTACAGAAAACCAAAGGATAGTCTATCGAAATCCAATGGAAGTGGATTAAACCAAGTACCTAGGCTAAGAGGGAAGAGTAGAGTTTTTGGATGCCGAAAAGCGAGCTTTGTGGACCGGATGCTTGTAATAGAAATTAAATGATGGTAAATTTTTAAGAAACCAAATCTAGAAATCCAAGAACATAAGAGGGTTTGTCTCGAAAAATAATAATATACATGTACATTGCAAGATCTGTAAGTTTCTTCTAACTAGAATCCAATCCTATATGTGGAGGAGTTGTTCAAATGAACGTGAAGTAAAATAAACATTATAAGTCATGTCAATTCTCCAACAGATGAACACTTTGGTGAGTCGGTGATTCCGGCATCAGACAAGAAGTAAACAATGAAAACTAGAGAGAAAAATAGAATGACAACGTAAACATTACATATATTCAAGAAAATGTGGAATTATCATAACTGAGTCTTGGAAACTGACTTAATACTCTGTGTATTGGAATCAAAACAGATAGCAGCAACCAAAGGAATGTAATGGAGAAATTGTATGGGAATTTTGGAGGAGTCAATATCAAACCTTCGATGTGCACACAATGAATCAATTTCAGCAGAGGGTTTTCCTTGGAATTTACCAAAACTTAACCCAAAGAAACCTCCACCATTGATCAACCATCCATAATCTAAGCCATAGAGGAAGCCTAATAATCGAGGTCGATGCTAGGTGTGAGCCGAAGGGCGGTGTCTAGAAACTTCCCGAGCTTACTACACTCGTTGTAAGATAGCTAGGGTTGGGGGTATCGTTAGACATAGAAGTCAATATAACCATGTACAAGCAAAAAAAAATAGAAAATGTGAACTCATATTAAATTACAGATTCTGTCAACGACTTTACACAATTTAATAAGCTTTGTTAACCACATATAACTTTGAACCACATCTTACGATATACATATGTTAATAAGCACAATAACAACCGCATATATAAGAAATGAGTAATGGTATTTCATATGTACAAGAAATGAGTAATTGTATTGCATGTACATAATAAATGAGTAATGGTATTTCACTAGGTTAGTCGACTTATCAGAGAAAATATTTAATCATCGTAGATTGTGTTAAATATTATGATTTTTCTTTTAGTTAGGGATTTGTGACACATGTTGTGAGAGCCATGGTTGAAAATTTGTGGTGTTAGGTTAAAAAGGAATAACAAACATTTTCATGTTCACAAAGAAGGATATATTAGGAGGAGAGAAAGATTTAATGGAGAAATGGAGCAAGATAGCAGCAACCAAAGGAATGTAATGAAGAAATTGTATGGGAATTTTAAAATTATTTTAATAATAAATAATTTCATAAAATACCATAATAGAGAAACTATAAAGAAAAAAGTATGAACCAAAAAAAAATTTAAACAAAGAACTATGATTTACAAAAACCATGCTTTTGGATTCATAAGAACTATGCCCTGTCAACTATTATTAACACATTATAATTACTATAAACAATGAAGGAAGAACTTAGACTTCTAAAAATTATATCCGAGAAGAAATAATTAAGAAAACCTATTATTGATATTTTTTTTTTTAAAAACCATCTTTTCTTTAAAATTATATTAAGTTAATAAATTCCTCATAAATTATATTATTAATAAAATTATAAATAATTTGATTATTGATAAAGTTACAAAATTTTAATAAAAAAAAATTCCTAATATAATGGATAAATAAAATATCTTTGATGAAAAAATATTATAAACCAGAACTTTGATAAATTTATGATATATTGTTATAAACCAGAACTTTATTTAAGAGGAACATAAACATCAACATGAAAGTTCGTTAATTGACAACAACTTTCACCCATGTGAAACGAGCATGGAATTTTTTAATAGTATTATTTTGGACTGAACAACTTGAGGAGGGTGAAAAATTAGGTTTAACACTTTGGAATGTGTTGAATGGTATGAAGCATTATAGTTGGCTTTAAAATTATAGAAATTTTGGTTAGATTTTGATAAAGTTTGGTAATTTTAGTTATAATTGTCAATTTTCGAAATTTTGAATACTAAAAGTTCTTTTATAACTTTAATCCATTTCCAAAATAAAAAAACATGATTTAAACAAACAGTGAGTTTTTTAAATTTTATAAACATATTCTGTCCTGCCAATTCCACAAATAATTAAATAGAACTATGTACAGACGCACAGCCTCTGGTCCTCTGGTGGTTCAGGTGCAATGTATCTCATCTGTGGCAATTGTTTAGCTGTTAAATCCGAGACGATTGTTACAACACAATTCCACCGTTAATGGCTTCCACTATGTTGAACAGATCAAATTCCTGAAACGTGTCAGGTTAGACTCTAGATCCCTAATTTTTTTTTTTTCATTTAAATGGTTTTTTTAACTGCACATGTTTTCTGTTTTCATGGTGTCTTTCCAGTGCAATAGGGTTTTGACAGTCTTCTGTAATCCGAACAAGGGAATATTATAATAGCGTACAGTATCATCGAGGAACATGAATGACCTAACACGCTTCCAAATAGAAAGAACCCAACACCGTGAAATAAGGGCCTTCCTTCACCATACTCGATCTCCAATTATTTTAATCTCTACTTGTATTTTAACATTTTATGTGGCCTGCTACTCGACACTAAGTTGCCGCATGTTTTGTTGTAGGGTAAAGTTTCATCGCAAAATTGGAATGTAGCTGTTTTTCCAGTTTTTAAAAGTTAATGTTTAAACACAAACTTTATGCGGAATTCATACGAAAATTCGAGAATATCTCCTTTATTGAATTTTTGTGCTGAAAAGGAGCATTTTAAGGGTAACGTGTGATTCGTTTTATGTTCAATATGGATGTGACATGTCAGTTTTAAAATAAAATATTTTTAAAGAAAAAACAATGTTTTTTATAATAATGATAATGATGAATATGCACTAAGATTAGAGGAAGTGTTTTTCATCTTCCACTCTCTTAGTATATCAAAGTTGACTGATTCTATGGTGCCAAGGAGTTTTGGGAGTAAAGCATGACTTAGTTTCACTTGGAAGCTCATGAAAATTAGTTATAATCCTAGCAATGTTCATTTTTTTCTTATTGCTAGTCAAAACAAGAGAGATAATTTTGTTTATCAAGTATGGGGTTGATCACAATCTTATGATCTGTAAGCTTTGTTTTTCCCTCCAAATCTTTATCTCTATTATAAAATATGGTAAAAATCTACACCAGAATAACCCACGCTACAGCCAAGCAATGTAGAAGCGCAGGGGGCACTGCTCTCACTGTTGTAACAGCAATTGCGCCTCTCTCTCAAACATTCTGCCCTGTACCAATGGAGCTTTGACTTCCATTTTCATATTTTCGAATATAAATCATTATGTCAATATATATATATATATATATATATATATATATATATATATAGCCCCCTCTCCACCATAAATAAAATATTTCAATGTAAAATATTAAGTAACATAATTTTATATAAATTTAAAAAACAAATAAAATAATTTAAAAAAACTGATGATATTTTCACTTTACCTCTAAAGAATATAAATAATTTATGTATGTTTAAAAATGTCTTAATGTAAAAGTGAAATAACCTATATATATATATCAACTAATTCTATTATTCTACAGTTATATTTTTTAAAGTTATTTTTCAATTATTTTCTGAGAAATGTAACAAATATTTGTTCAAATTATACAATCAAAATGCCAAAAAGAATTTTCTAGACATTCAATCTATTTATACATCTAAAAATATAATTTCAATATTCTACATTGAAATTATATTTATATATCCAAAATATTTTTTCACAAGGTTTGTATCACAACCTTTCTAATAATTTGTGGTTTAGATCATGAGTGAAGCTATAGCCACTGTGAATTATGAAGAAATTTAATTGGTATAAACAAAAAGTGTAGTCTAAAGAAAGCATAAGTGAGCTAGAAAATTAATGGAAATTTCAGCTAAGTTATAATAAAAGTTGGACAGAAATTTTGGAAAATATAAGTTACAATTATTAAATTTGAGGATTTTGGGTCTCTCTAGGACTCTGGATGGTGTAGAATCCGTTTCCACCATAAAAAAAAATAATGATTTAAACATTCTATCATTTTGATTTTTTTGAAATTAAATCTGTCGTCCAAACCAATTTATAATCTTAATTGACAACGTCCTCGTAATTTACTAATATATAATATATATATATAGACACAGAGACTTCCATAATTTCCTCCGAACAGAACAGAGAAGATGAACTCCAGCCCACTAGGACAGGATTCCTTAGGGCGAGACGTTGGCCTGGATTATAACACTGCGAAATAATTACTGAGACTAACGCTTCATAGAATGCTTTTGAGCATTATTGCTAAATTCTTCACACCTTCTCCAACACCATATAAGTGCCCTTGTTTTTCAATGTCGTCGGGACCCATCATCTCTCGAGCTAAGCCGGGGTTTCCGGAGTCTCCTCTCGACGCCCATTAAAACGGATATTAATTCCTCGGATTTTAAAATTCAGTCTACAGGGCCAGCTAGAGATGATCTCTAGTTGCTTATGATCTATAGTTTGCATTGTCTTGGTGTGATAACAATGATTTAATATGATTTTAATGTTGTATTCATTACCAATAAATTAACATATATAGACATGGAGTTGAGCGATCCTCCACCTCCGGTAGCATACCAGTAACGTATTTAAATTCTATAGTGATTAGCAATGAACCAAATAAAATTATAATGTTGTAGTTTTAATTAAGTTTATGAGCTGATAATTTTTGAGATATTTGTATAATGCCATTTTCTTTCCCTATTCCATTCAGTGTCATGTCTATCTAAATTGTTTTTTAAACATTTTTTTAATTGTTAATACATATTTTAAATGTAGTGGGTAACTAGGGACAACCTTCTTAACTCTTATATTGATAATTGATTTATTTTATTTTGTAATAATATATTTGTATAATTTTATCCTTGTAATTTTTAAATGGAAAGGAAATTTTAATTATTTTAATTTATTTCAAACTTTACTCTTAATCAGTCGTTGAAAGGTTTTTTAATGTTAAAAAAATAACAAGAGATTAGTATATATGAGAAAATAGAAGCTAAAAATATTTTAAAGCTAGCAATTACACCATATATTGCAAAAGAAACGCTGTAAATAAGTAACATAGGAAAGAGTAGTATAGAGGAAAAAATATGTGATATGATATTTGATTTAATTGAATATTTAACTTGTAAATATGAATTATTGTATGTAAAAGAAATTATAGGTTTGGAGAATTGTTTGGATAAAAAAATTGGTTTTTTATAACCTACACATGCTCTTCCTTTCATAGTGATGTCTGATTATGTCTGATTATGCACTATGGGTCACATGGAATACGTATAAAATGGAACCGATTTGCAAAATTCTAGGTGCAGTTTCTATGCTTAGATTGTGAATTAAGTATAACCCCAAAAAATGTCACAATAACTAAGTTTGATAATTGAGAAATATAACACACAAGTTTGACAATCCATAAATTTGAAAAAAAAAAAAAACCTGATCACTAAGATTATAAAAATTAAACCTAAACCCATTTTAAATTTTACAAAAGGTTATATGATATTTCTAAAAAATAAAATGGAATTTAATTTAATTATAAATTTACACCACGTCCCATAAATTATAGCAATGCGAATGAATGAGCTTGGGAGGGTGATCAATCCCTCCAATAATGTTGCAATCCATCTATACCATCTTATCAACCTAAAACACCCTAACCATCTTATCAACCTAAAACATCCTAACCATCCACCTCATATGTGTCACATGAGATGGTGAGACTTCCACATAGTGATAAAGCACCCCACACCTCACATGCCTTGGTGCAACACATGATCAATGGGAGGGGTCAAATTCGGTCGAGTAATGTTAACAACTAATAGCAAGGTAATAAATAAGATACATATATATGTTCATTTTGAATTTAAACTAAGATTGAGAGAGATGAATGTTCCTTTCCAAAAAAAAGTACACATAAAATATGTCTATATAGTAACTTACTCTACATGATACAAATTTTACACTAAAGTGATAATAATAAGTCTAGTTAGACTAAGCTTGAATAAGAAAAAAAAAGGACAACTAGATTAATCTAGGAAAACCAAGTTACAAATTTTACATTCAAGTTATAATAATAAGTCACGCCACTATTAGAATAAATTAGAAATATAAATAATATGGATGAATATTCCTTTCCATTAAAAAAAATACATATCAAATATGTCTATAGAGTAACTTAGACTACATGATTTTGGTTTAAGATAATTACCAAGTTACAAAGCTTACATTCAAATAATAATAAAAAATCGGGCTTGAATAAGAAAAGAAAGCCTAAATTAATTAAAAAAAATCAATAATCATTCTTGCTACAATATTTCAATGAAATCATATAACTATTAAATTAAATTTAAAAAATATATATAAATATAAAAAAACTAAATATGAAGTTTATAATAAAAATACTATCATATATCATATAAAAATCCAATGCGAACAATGCGAGCAACGTTTACGTTCATTATTAAATGATTAAAATAGAAGTCCAAATCTACTAAATCCCTTATGTTAACATCATGGGCTATTGACACTCAAAAGCTTAACACTAGAAAGCTTAAGCAGTTCACAATATAGAACATCATCTTGGTACAGAATTGTAAGGCAACCCAGATGTTTAGGAGCTTTGTAGAAAATCTCCTCACCACCTCCTGCTTCAATGTTTTGGTTACAAACCAATTCACTCTTAGAAACTTGTCAAAGGATGCTAATCCATAGTTTTTACCCACGTCCACACCTAAACTGTACATAATGAGTTTCATCATTCTGTGAGACATATCTAGCATCTCGAACATGTATTTCTAGATTGTATCTCTCCAATATCACATGATCAAAAATATCAAATTAGAAAATACTTATTTTGGATATGCATGAGTTTATAAGTAGAGATTTTAATTTTTCATACCACTATCACAATTTTATTTTGAGAAAAACATAAACACACAAAGAATTTTGGTTTGCTTCAAGCCACAACTTGGAAGAAATGTCATCAATTACATGGGCGCTGGAGAAACCCGTGCTCTCAGCAACTGATTCACCATTTCTGAGAGGATCTATTCTGGATCGGTCATAAGCAGTAAAATGATTAGGCTATATCGCCCTTTCTTTGATGTCATTGGGCAGTGAAAACATGTCTCGGGAAGTGGAGTCCATTGTGTGAATCAGATTTGGATTGACTCCATTTTTGATGATATAGAAGAAGCCCAATTCGCTACAACTGTCTCTCAACTTCTCAAGCTCCAGTTTCTCATCACTACTTCTTCCATATTTAATTGAAACGAGGATATTGAGATCGATGACTAGGAATTCCAAATAACGAGATTCCATCGTTGCACGCTTCTTCTTTGAATGAAGGATACCAGTTCTCTCTTATATAGAAATAAATGATTAGCATAGCTAAATTATAACTAGAAATTGCACCGCGAGGTGCAAGGGAATGCCGAAAGGAGGAGGCATGAATTATGTTGTGCTATCAATAAGAGGCAAATGGCCTTGATATTTTGTTGAGCAAACATTACTTGAGCTTGCATTAGTGAGCCTCATTGACCTATTTGAGTAGAGGGATACATAAATTGTTGTCAAAGCCTCTCAAACCTCTAGAAATCGAATTGATATTGGTTGCCACAAACTGAAGCTCGTGCTGAATAACGTCGCTCAAGTTTGAGGCATCATAAACCAAGATACCCAATATTAGTGCTACAAATTCAAATCGGCGATAAACCAACACTAATCTCTGCACATAATGCTGCTTTAGGACTCCCCAGGGGATATGAAACGCGATATGTAAAATCCCTCCATTCGAGTTGTTCCCACCTCATCTCCCTCTGCACTTGCCATATTTCTTTCTTTCTCAACAACATCCTTGATACTCTGCCACTCAGCACAAAATTATGGCGGTGAACATACCAGGTTTGATGGATCACTACACCCATGCTCTTGCTAAGAATTCTATCCAAAATCTCAAATATTTCGCTCAGTTCATTGTGCTCCATAATATGACTATGTTTCCATCACAAGGGTTTTGGAAGTTCGTAGGATGGGTGGTTAACCAAGTGATGCCAATGAAAACATCCTCTTAATATTTTTCTCTCAAGAATGCAACCCTCAACCTACCCATTTCCTTCATTTTTTTGTTTTTCCTTAGACCTTCGTGTAGTGACTGGATGCAAAGACTAATGGGCATTGCCTTAAGCAATGATGTTTATTTCTTAGATCAGTTATCTTAAAACTTAGTTTATATATTCTAAATATAATGAGAAATACAATGGTGATAAATGATTTTCAAATCATGATTATAAAGATATGTTATATCACTCCATGTATCATTTATGATTTATTATGTTATGTGTAATGATGTGTGTTGTTGGAATATTGTTACGTATAAAATTTCAATTATTTGTGTTTCAGTTTTCATATATTTTAGTTTTTAGTAATTTAGGTGGGGTCCTCCATGTCTAAAACCTTGACGTCCTCTATTGATGTTTCCTGAAATCTCCCCAATGCATTTCCCTAAAAGCGAAACATTGCTTTGCACTACCCATCAATGTAGAGCAAGCTTGGGAAGAATATCTTAAAGCGATATTTGTTATTAAAATGGATACTCACATCTCGAAAAGCAAAAATAATTTGAAATATCGGTACATTTTTATTTGGGCTCGGGAGAGAATGTCAAGCACAACAGTGTGACTGATTCTGCTTACAATATGAGAGCTACAATCTAGCACAAAAAAGTAAGAAATGCCATGACTGAAATGCTGCAAAAATCCACACTTTTGGAATAGACAAGGAACTCAAACTCGAGCCCAGAAAAAAATATATATATATAAAAAGACAACGCTGAAAAAATTATGTTCAAGCAAAAAGCAGCCACATAACAACAATATGCCTTCCTGTGATTAAATTCCATGCATTATAAAGACTGATAAAGTAGAGAATCTCAACTGACCTGTATATTCTCCAGGTTCTGTTTGTTGGCTTGGGGTGAGCAGACACTGTCCACCCCTGCCAATGAGAAGCTTTTCTGACCACCCTTCCAACCAGTAAAATTTAGAAATGTGGCACCTCATCCAACAAATGAAAATCTTCCATTTCACCTTGATACCAGTCATTAGTTTGAAAATTAAATTTCATTTTTGTTGTCCCAACGCATCAATTGAAAATCCATCATCGGTGCCTCCCAAATCGTGTTAACTCCCTTCAGAACTCTTATCATTTAGTTTATCGTGCCATTAAGTTGAAGTGATGTCTTCACCTGAATATCACATGGCTTTGGTACGTTACAGGGACACCTGTATGATGGAGATGGGCCTTCATGGACATAATAGATTTATCAAAACCATAATTCATTGATTGTCTCACATTTTTGGGTTTTTGTCAGTTAATTTGGAGTTTTATATGTGTGTGATTTTCAATTTGGAGCTTCCCTGTACAACAGGAGATACACGCTACAATTTTCTGAGGAATTTCTATGGAATCAGAGTGTTTTTTTCTGCAACATAGAGTACCCACATACCCTCATGGTGTGAATGAATATTAATGTTCTGAGTTATTTCCCTCGTGTGCAAAAACATTATAAAAACCCCAAGAGAGGTATTTCATGTCCTTTCCTTTTCCCATTTGCATTTTAATGTTTCATAATTTCATTTGATTTTGGTATAGTTTCTGAATTTGAATTTTTGACTTATTAAACCTTTGAATTGGTTTCAGGTTTAAATCTGGCTTAATAATTTTCTTTGATTTTCTTCCGTCTTCTGCTTATCCACTATGGAAAGAATCACTAGAGTAATAAAATTACAACCTCTGTAATTTTCGAGGACGTTTCCTTTCTACCCTTTTCCAGAACTCTCAAACCCTCAGGTTAACATCTTACCTCATTCGTGGAATTACCCTCGTCATGATGATATGACTCTATTTCATTTTTTATCATTATTGTATATTAACTTTGGATGAAGACTCTTATGACCTTGAAAAAAATTTAGTACTATTTCTTCGTCATTCCCTTGGAGATGATCAAAAGGACAATTTCAATGTATATCAATATATTGTTATTTGGGCTCGGGAGAGAATGTCAAGCACAATAGTGTGACTAATTTTGCTTACAATATGAGAGCTACGATCTAGCACAAAAAAGTAAGAAATGCCATGATTGAAATGCCGCAAAGATCCACACTTTTGGAATAGACAAGGCACTCAAACTCGGGCCCAGAAAAATAAAAAATATAAAAAGAAGATTCTAAAAAAATTATGTTCAAGAAAAAAGTAGCCACATAACAACAATGTGCCTTATTGTCATTAAATTCCATGCATTATAAAGAATGATAAAGCAGAGAATCCCAAATGACCTGTATATTCTCCAGGTTCAGCAATTAACATAAAATAGTAAAGCAACGAAGAGGGCACTCATCACTATGAACATCATGTCGCAGACCGCACATGCAATCACTAGTTTCAAGTGATCGCCTTCCATAATGCTACCCCCACCTTTTATACCACCACCTCCAACTTCAACTTCAGCTTTCCCACTTCATTCTTCATTCACTGCAACCTCATTTACCCCTTTCTCTACACAATGTAACCCTAAATCCTTTTCTCTAAACCTTACAAATGTAAAACCCCTCAAACAACCCTCTTTCTGCACATGAGCCAAGATCAAACATGCCATGCCCTTTCATTTTCATGGAATTTTTTTTGCATAAAACCCATTCCAGAGTTGGCATCACAGATTTCCTGAAAATACAAATGTAAAACCCCTCAAACAACCCTCTTTTTGCACATTAGTTGAGATCAAATGTGCCACGCCGTTTCCTTTTCATGGAAATTTTTTGCATAAAACCCACACCAGAGGTGGCATGAAAAATTGCCCGAAAATACAAATGTAAAACCCCTCAAACATCCCTCTTTCTGCACATGAGTTGACATAAAACATGCCACGCCCTTTCCTTTTCATGGTGATTTTTTGAGTAAAACCCATACCAAAGGCAGCATGACAGATTGCCCGAAAATAGAAAGGGGTAGCCAGTCAGAATCCATTGTGCTCACAGGAACGAGAATGCAAAGGCGATGAACTAGGGTCCAGTCGTTGGAACCTACAAAATGAGGGTTTCACCATGGCCATTATTCGAGTGACTGAAGAAATAAAATAAATGATGAATGCAAGAGTTAAATGCGAACATAGCTAAGGGAACCTCATGGAGGTAAGTAATGCCTTGCAGGGCGATGACAACATTACGAAATATATGACAGAATTGAATTGGAGGTAATGAATGACCCAAATGGCAGTGAAGAGGAGTAGGTAGGTAAAATTTGCCTCAACTGAGCTGGGGTATTTTCAAACTAACAACCTTAATAGGGTCAAATGGAAGATTTTCATTGGTTGGAGGAAGTGCCACATGTCAAAATTTTAGTGGCTGGAAGGGCGGTTAGAAAGGCTTCTCATTGGCTGGGGTGAACAGTGTCTGCTCACCCCAAGCCAACAAAGAGAATGAGTTTTAGCGTAATTACATGTACGGGTGACTAGTTCGAAATTTAGAGTCTTACATTTTATTTTATTCATCAAAGAACGTGGAGCCATTTATAAGATTCCAAATTTTATTGATCAAATCACTTGGAGGCATTTAAAATATTCAAAATTTTATTCATCAAAGGACCATTTGCATGGAAATGAGTCCAAATTAATGTTCTTTCTTCTCCTTAGCAAGTTAATTTTGAGAATATTTTCCTGTTTATTACTCATGGGCCAGTCCAATGTAGAGGCTGAAAGTTTAGGAGAACTCACCAATATTCTTAGCACAACCTATGATGAGTTGCATAGAAAGAGCTTCCTTTCCAGGATTTTTCCAAAAAAAGTGGTGAATTATTCCTTGGAAAATTGTAGCAGACACTTCTTTGCACAATTGTGGAGGCGTTGTGACATAATTCTTCCTCCTCATAATTACCCAGCTTCCTTTTCCAAGGAAATTACAAGGAGACTTACAGAGGGATATATACATGATCTTTCTAGGATCAGTGTGAGGGTTTTTTTCATGTGGTCGTCCATTACAAGGATTCATTCTAGTGGCAAGGATTTTATTTTTGAGGTGGGCATGGCCTTTACCGAATACCCATCTTCGAATTTCGACAAAAACCTAGATTGTCAAGGAGGCAGCCACATGTTTGAATTCTTTTGCATTTGAATGAAATTATACCTAAACCAGAGTGCTCTCTAGATCCAGGTGCTTCTTAAACATATCTTGATCTCCATGTATTAACGCCTCCAGCACCTATGAATTCATGAATATGTTCAGTAACCCGAAAAAATGTAACAATCTAATAAAATTGACTGGAAATACTCTTTCAAACCTTGTTAAAGGAACAAAGGAATGAAGGAAAATAAGCGGCCTACCACCGACAGTTCCTTGCATGAAAGATGTCAAATCTAAGTCTATTAATGGTGTCCAGGTGTCAATTCCCTTCGCTTATATGACAGTGAACGTGCAAAGACATTTTTCCATGAAATTTCTTCCAATTTCATGTGCATAGTGTAGTTGTTTGCAAGAACTAAAACAATTTTCTTTATTTCTATTATTTCTGTAACTGATTAATAACAATATTCAATCCTAAGGTAGATATTATTTCAATCATCTAACATAAAAATCAATGGTACACAATGATACAAGTGGCAGTTGAGGGGAGTTTTTTTCAAAGAGGGATGCTTTACAGCGTAAATATACATTGTTATTATTGTGCTTCATGGTAGTATGCATTCCATTTTTCTATTGACAAAGTATGACTTTCTTTTTTACCAAAATGTTTTGCAGTTTTTCCATAGTTAACATTATGGATTGAATTTTATTATTTTTTACTAATATTTTAAATTATTTATCTACAAAATGATTGGCTCATGTCTTATTTTGTAATGATTGTTATTACATCCTTTGCACAACATAATGCCATGTGGATAGCTGCCTCATATTTTTCTACAATATTTTTTGGATGCGATTGCAATATTTATGGCATGATCTTTAGATATTTTAGATTTTTCATTGTTAACCTTCAAAACCACCAAAATTTAAAATCATTTTACTCACATAAATAACATATTTACCATAAATTACTACCCAATATAATTTAAACAATTATTTCCATAGAAAATGCATAGGAAAAAGATGCAAATAAATAGGCTTACATTGTATTGTTACTCCACGCCATTATTTATATTTTCTTCAACACTTTAATACCATTTGACACTGCATATGTAATGTTTATGGATAGGAACAAGATGCAAATAAATAGGCCTACGTTGTCTTGTTATTCCACACCATTATTTATGTTTTCTTCAACACTTTATTACCATTTAACACTGCATATGTAATGTTTATCTTGACTATGTTGACTATACTTTAATATCATTTGACACTGCCTAAGTAATGTTTATCTTGAATATGTTGACTATGCACCTCTTCCTTGATTCTTTCAAATAAGAGGATGAGAGAAATCTCAAAACTTGAAAAAAAAAATAGGAGTAAAAATGTAAATGTGCAAACCTAATTATATAATTTTACTTAATATGTATAAGAAATAAAAATAAATAAATTATTAATAATAAATTAAAATGGTTATCAATTCAAACAAAAAATAACTAAGTAAATAAGAAATTTCATTTTTAATATTTACATTCTTTTAGAAATATATTCAACAATCAAGTTTATCTACAACCACAATGAAAAATTACAATTAGAAAAATACCTCAATTTTCCAATGAGAAAAACCTAAGTTTACAATATTTTAAACTTTAAGACTAACTTGCATTCAATATTTTTACTTTAATTGAGCTATATTTAAACTAAGTGCCAAATACTATCTACTATGTAGTAGCTATTTGAATAATAAAATTGTATTTATATGAAACATTATTTTAAATAATTCAACATCTAATTTTTTTGTAATTTATTATCATAATTTGTAGTAATTTAATATAATAATTTTTAGCTTTTTAGGTGGATATTATTTAGAAAAGAATGCTATGTAAATATTATGAAGTATTTGGTTCAAAAGGAGTTGTGAGTCACCACCATAATTAATTATTACTCACTAATCATTAAAAAAAAAATTTATAATATTAAAATTAAAAATCTTATATGATTTTGAAAAAGATATTATGCAATGAAAATAATAAATATATAATAGAATTTCATATAAATATATGATAGTAAAATTTCATTACTTATCTAAATAACAATAACATGTTCCCAAATTGTAACATCCCCTTCAAAAATTTGTAAATAATAAGTTACTTCAGTCAAAAGACATAACAAGACAAATTTCAAAAAAGTTAAATATTATGTGGGAATCATTAATTTAATTTTTAATAAGAAAATCATGTTTATAATAAGTTAAATATTAGGAGGAATAATTAATTCTATTGTTAATAAGAAAATCATGTTTATAATGATGCATGAATTATGCGCACTACGAGAAAACATGCCTAATTGTGTGCTACATATCAGGGTGGTTATTTGGTTGTGGGTCAAGCAGTTACCTCACCATAACCTCTCCTTAAGATTAAAAAAAAGGAACCAACAAGGTGATAGGTACTTGAGGTATCTAGAGGAGAAGTAGGGAGAAAGAGAAGAAAATCTATGTTGTGGGAACCATGCTGAAATGTCAGGATGATTTGTTCAATAGAAAGGCTTGGACTAAGTCTGGGGAGGATCAAATAGTCACAACAAATAAATATGCAGAGTTATTGCTAACACCCTACTTGTAGGGATAACATGGGCGAGACATAGTGGGCACTGGTCTCGAGATTGGGAGGATAAGGCACTATTTCTGCAAGATTTCCATACTTTCGGTGCAAAAAAAGGACATATAAGTATTATTGACTTGGTTTAATTGTAAACGTTGTAGTAGAATCATGTAAATCAGTATGTAAGAACAAAAGATAGAATAAAAATATTGAGTAAAAAAGTCTGCAACAATTATATCTAGGTCTTGAAAAGAATGTCATGACCTTGATGGTAATTATCTAATCTAAATTAATTAATTATGTGTATCTTTGTGTGGTAACCCTGTAGGGGTGAATGGATAATTAATAACAGAACCGTAGGAGAACGAACATACAAGGATCACTTTTCTTATATACAATAAGGTATTATCAATGAAACGCTGGGTAAATTAGAGAGAGTTAAGTTAGGACAAACTCATTGTAGTTGGGGTTAGCTTCCTGGCTTAGCCATGCTAATGGCCTAGTAGGGTAATAGTCCCTAGGTATTAAACCTTGATTACAGTAAAAAATGAGTTTTTGCAAGGATAAATATGCACGATACATGACTCAGAACAATAATAATTATGAACTACTAATTTATACATAGGAAAATAACACCGTGAGAATCATGCAAGCATTTTTGTACATAAATAATCGAATGTGTTCCATTAAATAAAATTCGAGAAGGGAAATGTTGGGGTTACAGTAGTAACACCTCCAATATTAAACCAAAAGAGTATCGTTCGTACAATGGAAAAATGTTGAAACTTAAAATCAGAAACCCTTAAATGAGAGAGTCATTCTTGTAGAATAGGAACTATAGAAACTCACATTTAAAAGAACTTAGATTACATTATAGGTGGAATCTAACTAGTAAACATAGACATCATCTCTGGCTCCCAAGAGTCTAAAACCTCGAAGCCACCCAGGCTTACAGAAAACTGAAGGACAGTCTATCGAACTCCAATGGAAGTGGATTAAACCAAGTACCTAGGCCAAGAGGCAAGAGTAGAGATTTTGGATGTCAAAAATCGAGCTTTGTGGAATGGGTGCTTGCAATAGAAATTAAATGATGGTATATTTTTAAGAAACCAAATCTAGAAATCCAAGAACATAAGAGGGTTTGTCTCGAAAAATTAATAATATACATGTACATTGCAAGATCTATAAGTTTCTTATAACTGGAATCCAATCCGATATGTGGAGGGGTTGTTCAAATGAACGTGAAGTAAAATCAACATTATAATTCATGCCAATTCTCCAATAGATGAACACTTTGGTGGGTCGGTGATTCCGGCATAAGACAAGAAGTAAACAATGAAAACTAGAGAGAAAAAGAAAATGACAACGTAAACATTACATATATTCAAGAAAATGTGGAATTATCATAATTGAGTCTTGGAAACTGACATAATACTCTGAGTATTGGAATCAAAACAGATAACAGTAACCAAAGGAATTTAATGGAGAAATTGTATGGGAATTTCAGAGGAGTCAGTATCAAACCTTCGATGTGCACACAATGAATCAATTTTAGTGGAGGGTTTTCCTTGGCATTTATGAAAACTTAACCCAAAGAAACCTCCACCATTGATCAACCATCCTTGATCTAAGCCATAGAGGAAGCCCATTAATCGAGGTCGATGCTAGGTGTGAGCCGAAGGGTGGTGTCTAGAAACTTCCTGAGCTTACTACACTCATTGTAAGATAACTAGGGTTGGGGGTATCATTATACATAGAAGTTAATATAACCATGTACAAGAAAAAAAAAATAGAAAATGTGAACTCATATTAAATTACAGATTCTGTCCACGACTTTATAAAATTTAATAAGCTTTGTTAACCACATATAACTTTGAACCACATCTTACTATACACATATGTTAATAAACGCAATAACAACCACATATATAAGAAATGAGTAATGGTGTTTCATATGTACAAGAAATGAGTAATTTTATTACATATATATAATAAATGAGTAATGGTATTTCACTAGGTTAGTTGACTTATCATAGAAAATATTAATCATCATAGATTATGTGTTAAATGTTATGTTTTTTTTTTTTTTAGTTAGGGATTTGTGACACATGTTGTCAGAGCCATAGTTGAAAAGTTGTGGCCTTAGGTTAAAAAGGAATAAAAAACATTTTCATGTTCACAAAGAAGGATATATTATGAGGAGAGCAGGATTTCCACCAGTGAGACCTCTGATGGAAGCAAGTTCAACACCTTTTCTGAAAACCAGCCCAAAAATGTGGGTTCAATTGGGAGAAGAATCAAACACCACCAATGCTGCAATATTGCAAACAGTCCAAGATCTGAAGAATGAAATGTCCAGATTACGAGCCAAAAATAATAGGTTGATGCAAGAACAGGAAAAATTTATGAAAATGTTATCTAACAAATAAAACCACGAACAACCCGTCCCCAGTACATAGCCAAAGAATATTATTGGAAATCAAGATTTAAGGGGTGAAAATCAAGAACCAGAAGGTGATCATAAAAATCATAATAGATAGAGAGTTGAATTTCAAGGAGAATTTAGGAAAATAAAGCCTCCAACCTTTGATGGCAAACAAAAGGAGGTTATTGAACCCTGGCTTATCAATATGAACAAATACTTTCAAATTTATGAATACGATCATAATTTAAAAGCTGAATTGGCAATCTATCAGTTGCAAGGAAAAGCCACCATATGGTGGGAGGAAGTGAAAATAGTATGTAAAATCAATGAATAGAACGTTACTTGGGTTCAGAAATATTTTAAAGAAAATTATATAAATGAAAGATTTTATGATGAAAAAACCAAGGAAATTTACGATCTTCGATTAGGCCAGCTAACCACGGATGAATTCATAAAAAAACTCACATCCTTGCTATGATATATTCCTTATATACGTGAGGAAAATGTAAAGGCTCAATGATTTATTATCAATTTACCTATGTCTATAAAAAAGCGTCTGTAATTTGATAATAAAAATACCATGGGCGAAGTCATGAGGAAGTGGTGTATATGTTATCATCAATTAAAGAAAAAAGGAGATGGAGGAAAAATATTGACTGAAAAGAAAGGAATAAAGTTTTCATCATGTGCTAAGGGAAATAAGTCCTCAAATGTTAAAGGACATTACAAAAATTAACAACAGAACCAAAATACCAATAAGACCCAACAAAGGTTCAGATTGTCAAATGAATCGAAAGCTAATGAAAAATCTAATAAAACTAAAGTGTAACCAATAACTAGGCCTCCAGTACATTGTTGGGGATATGGGGACAACACTATGTTTAAAATTGTCTATATTGCAAAGGAACAAAGAAGGCGACACATATTCAAGAAGCATAAATCGCAGGGGAAGTGACAAGTAGCTTGCCCAAAACTAATGCTTATTTGGAAGACCATCAGGTTGAATACCATCCAACAATGGTAGAATTTGAAGGTAGGATTTATGTTGTATCTATTTTTATTGATCTAGGAGCTATCTTGAGTTATGTAATCCCTAAATTGGTAGAAAAATGTTGTTTACAAACAATTACATTTAAAAATTCCTCACTAGTGTAGCTGGCCACAAGGGCTAAAAGGAGGTTGGTTGCTAAGGTTAACAACTACTCCTTGGAACTAGCAGGTAATCCAATTACAGCAGACTTAAATGTTTTCCCCCTAGGATCTTATGATATTCTTATAGGCATATATTGGCTAGAAATTCATTGGTCTCTCATTAATTGTAAGGATAAAACTATCAATTATTTAGATGAAAAAGCAACGAGACAAGAGCTTCATGGAGTGAAAATACCCCTAAAATTAATACCGGTAACAAATTCTCAGCTGGAAAAATGTATTCAGAAAGGGTGTTAGATTTACGTTGTGCAAGTAGGATACTCAAACTCAAAAGAAAATGTTTCCACCTTAGAAAATATACCTATTGTACAATTTTTTCCTGAAGATATTCCTATATTGCCCTCAAAACGATATATAGACTTTACCATTGAATTAATTCCTAGATTTCTCTAATGTCCCAAAAACCTTACCGTATGAGTGCGCCAGAATTAATGGAACTTAAAATGCAATTACAAGAATTACTAGATAAAAATTACATTCGCCCAAGTGTGTCGCCTTGGGGATCCCCTATACTTTTCACGAAAAATAAGGATGGAACCTTAAGTTTGTGTATTGAATATTGACAATTATATAAGTTGAAAATCAAGAACAAGTACCCCTTACCTCGTATTGGTGGGTTGTTTGATCAGGTAAAAGGGGATACTGTGTCCTCTAAGATTGACCTTCGATTAGGTTACCATCTAATAAGAATAAAATAAGAGGATATATTCAAAACAACCTTTAGGACTCTTTATGGGAATTCTAAATTTTTCATCTTCCTCTTTGGACTGACTAACTCCCTAGCCAGTTTTATGTGTCTTATGAACAATATATTTCATAATTATTTGGATAAGTTTGTTTTTTTTTGTGACATACTAGTTTGTATTCCCGAAACATGGAAGAGTATAAAGAGCATTTGCAGATTATTTTACAGACCTTAAGGGAACATCAGTTGTATGCAAATGAAAAAAAATGTGATTTCTGTAAGGAATAAATTTAATATTTATGGCATGTTATAACAAAACATGGAATTTCTGTGGACCCCGAGAAAATAAAAACCATAATGGAATGGCCAATTCTTAAAAATGTGACTGACATAAGATCGTTTATGGGATTGGATGAATATTTAGGATATGTGTTGAAGGATTCTCCAAAGTAGTGTATCTTATTACCTCCTTGTAGAAGAAAAGACAAACCTTCAAATGGAAAATTAACTGTCAAAACAATTTTGACCAATTAAAATGGTTGCTTACCATTGCTCCTATTCGAAGCATTACAAATCGAGACAAGGAATTTGTTGCTACACATATGCTTGTATGGAAGGTGTAGGGAGAGTATTAATGAAATCAGGCAGAGTTATAGTTTATGAATCTCGAAAGTTTAAAGAACGTGAGCATAAATACTCATCCTATAACTTAGAGCTAAGAATAGTTATACATGCACTAGATATGTAGCAAAATTATTTGTTGGGAAAGACATTTTTGCTAATGACAGATCACCATAGTTTAACTAACTATTTTAAGAAGCCTAATTTGAATGCTCGAAAAGCACGTTCGGTTTCCTTCCTGACTTAATTTTATTTTGAAATTAAACATTTAAAAGAAAAATAGAATAGAGTAGCGGATGGTTTGAGTTGAAAATTAAATTGTATTTATAAGCTTTCCTTTGACAAAGATGAGGTTGATTTTAAAGAACAAATTAAAGAGGCTACCCAAAGAGAACTTGAATATCATTTTTTATGGCAGCAAGATCAAATTATGAATAGAAGTGAACAACAATCAGGATTCAAGGAAAATGATGAAAAAATGCTAATTTACCGAAACATAACGTATGTTCCCAACCAAAAAAGTGTCAAATAATTAATTCTTGATGACTACCATAGAAGCCCTTTTGTGGCTCACTCCAGTTACCAAAATTTAATTACCACATTAAAAATATATTAATTCTAGTCCAAAATGAAGAAATAAGTGGCTGATTACTCAAATCATTGTTTAGAATTTCAATAGGTTAAGACTAAACACCAACATACAGCTGGAGTGCTTCACCCATTTCCTATTCTGAAATGGAAACGGGAAACAATTACGATTGATTTTATTACTGGTTTACCCAAGACCAAGAAACAAAATAAATCTATAATGATGGTAGTAGATAAATTAAGAAAATCTTCTCATTTTATTCCCATACATTCTACCTTTAAAACGGTTCAATTTGCAAACATATTTACGAAGGAATTTTTTATACTGCATGGAATACCAAAAGAAATAAGTTTAGATAGAGATGTGAAATTTACATCTACATTTTGGAAGTCTCTGTTCAATGGTTAAGGCACTAAAAAAAATTTATTACATCCTATCACCCTCAAATGGATGGGCAGATCGAGCGAGTAAATCAAGTGATTGAGTGTATGTTGAGAATGTTTGTGGTGCAAAAAAAATCTAAATGGGAGGATTATATACATTTGGTGGAATTTTCTTACAACAAAAATTATCATGCTTACCTGAAAATGAGTCCCTTCGAAGTATTGTATAGACGTAGATGTAAGACACCTATAAATTGGGGAGGCCATGAAGATAAACTAATTTTTAAACCCGACATGTTAAAATAAATTGAGGAAGTAATGGATAAAGTAAGGATGAATTTGAAGGCTACATAAAATCTATAGAAGACCTATGAAGACAAGAAACATATTTATCATGAATTTGAGGTTTCAGATCACGTATATGTACGAGTAAAACCAAATGAAAGCACCTTACAATGGGGAAGTTGTGCTAAACTAGCATCCTGGTTTTGTGGAACTTTCCATATTTTTGCCCAAATTGGACCGACAGCTTATCAACTTGCCTTACCCAGTCATATATGCGTACATAAATTTTTTCATGTTTCTATATTAAAGATATATATATATGATCCTAAACATATAATCAATTGGTGGGATATACAGGTAACTTGTGAGGCAATAATATATGCATAGTTATTATTATTTTTTTAAAGAAAAAAATGATAGTCATGATGAAGGATCTAATAAAGTTTTAATATTCTTCATGTAGGTCAAGCTAGACAGTGGATTTCTAATCAAGCCCTTACACATACTCGATCATAGATAAGTAACGCCAGGCAACTTGCGAGGCAAAAATATATCTATAGTTATTATTTTTATTTTAAGAAAAAATGATAATGATGATGGAGGATCTAATCAAGTATTTAATATTTTTCATGTAGGTCGAGCCGAACGAAAAAATTCTAATAGAGCCCTTACACATACTCAATCAGAGAGAAGTAAAGCTACGGAGGCGAGTTATCACCCAAGTTAAAGTGCAGTGATGACACTTTAGCCCAGAAGATGGTACTTGGGAAGATGATAAACTTATGAAATAAGCTTAACCAATCTTGTTCTAGCAGTGTGGAAAAATTAGGACAATGTTTCATTTAAAGGGTGGGAAATGTAACATCACCTGGGAAAATTTGTAAATAATAAGTTACTTTAGTCAAAATACATAACAATTGACACATTTCAAAAAAGTTAAATATTAGCTAGGAATAATTAATTTTATTTTTAATAAGAAAGTCATGTTTATAATGATGCAGGAATTATGAGTAACTCTGAGGAAAACATGCGTAATTGTGTCTTACATGTCAGGGTGGTTCGTGAGTTATGGGTTAGGCGGTTACCTAACCATAACCTCTCCTTGAGATTAAAAAAATTTAAGAAGGAACCAACATGGTAATAGGTACCTGAGGTATCTAGAGGAGAAGGGACAAGAAAACAAAGAAAATATATGTGTTGGGAACCATTCTGAAATGTTAGATAGATGCATGTAATAGTAAGGCTTGGACTAAGACTGGTGAGGACAAGATAGTCACAGAAGCTAACAATGTAGAGTTATTGCTAACACCCTACATATACGGATAGAATATGGGGAGACATAGTGGGAATGAGTCTCGTGGTTGGGAGGATAAGGCACTATTTTCCGTCGGATTTATAGACTTTCGGTGCAATAGAAGGACATATATGTATTCTTGACTTGGTTTAATTATAAATGTTGTAGTAGAATCATGTAAATGGGTCTGAAAGAACAAAATATAGAATAAAACTATTGAGTAATAGAGTCTGCTGCAACTATATCTAGGTCTTGAAAAGAATTGTGTGACCATTATGGTAATCATAATATAAATTAATTAAGTTTGTGTATCTTTATGTGGTAACCCTGTAAGGTTGAACGGAAAAATAATACTTGAACCGTAGGAGAACAGTCATACAAGAATGCTTTTCTTTTGTACAGTGAGGTATTATCAATACAACGTTAGGTACATTAGAGAGACTTATGGTAGGACAAACCCATTATATCCAGGGTTAGTTTCCCGACTTAGCCAAAGTAATGGCCTATAGCAAGGTAATATTCCTTGGATATTAAATCTTTAGTATGGTAAAACTATAACAATATTCATATAAGAGTGTTCATTAAACCATCTTCTGAACTGAACTTGCAAATTAACTAGAATTCATTAAAAGGAGAAAAACCCTAGAATAATATTGTGTTCTAGCATAACAAATGAGTTCTTTCAAGGATAAATATTCACAATAAATGACTCAAAACAATAATAATTATGAACTTCAAATTTATACACTAGAAAATAGCATCGAGAGCATTATGCAAGTGTTTCTGTACATAAATAAGTGAATGTGTTGAATTAAACAAAACCTAAGCAGGGAAACGTCGGAGTTATGGTAGTAACACCTCCAATATCAAACCAAAAGAGTATCGTTATTACAACAGAAAAACATAGAAACTTAAAATCAGAAACCCTTAAATGACATATTCCTACTCGTATAGTAGGAACTATAGAAACTCACATTTAGAAGAACTATAAATCACACTACAAGAATAATCTAACCAGTAAACATAGACATCATCTCTGGGTACAGACAATATAAAACCTGGAAGCCACCCAAGATTACAACAACTAGAAAGACAGTCTACCGAACTCCAATGGAAATGGATTAAGCCAATTTCCTGGGTCACGAGAGAATAGTAGATTTTTTGGATGCCGAAAAGAAGGATTTGAGGAGTGGGTACCTACAATAGAAATTAAATCATGGTATTTTTTTAAGAAACCAAATCCAGAAATCTAGGACCATAGGAGGGTCTACCTCAGAAAAATAAAAATATACCTGTACACTCCAAGTTGTTTTCATTTCTTCTAACTGGATTACAAGCTTATTTGTGCAAGTGTCATGAAAATTAACGCGAAGTAAAATAATAATTATAATTCATGAAAATTCTCCAACAAATGAACCCTTTTGCAGTTCAGCAATTCTGGAAAGAGATGGTAAATAAACAATGAAAACCAGAGAGAAAAAAATGACAATGTAAACATTACACATATTCAAGAAACCGTTAAATTAACATACTCAAGTGTTGAAAACTAGCTTAATACTCTACGTATTGGAATCATAATGGATAGAAAAAACCAAAGGAATGCAATGGAGACATTTTATGGAAATTTTGGAGGAGTTGACATCAAACCCCCATTGTGCACATAACGAATCAGTTTCAGCAGAGGTTTTTTCTTGGCAGTTACCAATACCTAACCTAAAGCAACCTCCACCATCAATCAACCATCCTTGATATGAGCCGTAGATGAAGCCCATAAATTGAGGTCGTTTCCAGGTGTTGAGTCGAAGGGTGGTTTCTAGAAACTTCCCGAGATTACTACACTAGTTGTAATATAGATAGGGTTGGGGGTATCGTTAGAACGGGAAGTTAATATAACCATGTATAAGCCAAAAAACATAAAAAAATTCACGTCATATTAAATCATAGATTATGTCCATGACCGTAAATAATTTAATAAGCTTTAGTAACTACATATAACTCTAAACCACACCTTATTATATACATATGTTAATAAACACAATAACGACCATATATATAAGAAATTAGTAATGGTGTTTCATATGTGTTGAGGAGGTAAATCCCCTCTGCGGACAGAGGCGATCCCTACTAGCCCAGTAGAGGTCTAGAAAAAATCACGAAATGTTACGACGCAAGTTTCTAGTTACGAATGAAAAGACCAAAGATGGAGGCCTACCTGGAATCCAATGCTACAATCTGAAGAAGAGAGCGTTCCCGTTCCTCAGCCTCGGCATATCACGATCCTCCACGATCTCCGCGGATGGACACCTGCACATGCAAGAAACAAACAGATACAAGCATAAAATCCAGCATACGCAACTAAATATCAGTCAGAAAGGATACTACTCATATTAACATAATTGAAAACAGAGTGGAACCATAATCGTAATCATTCATTAAATAACAATCAAAAGAGATTACAACCAATGTTCTAACGTCGTGGTCTCCTTCGGATGGGTCTCTAGTCGTTCACGTCTCGCAAAGCTCGCCAGGGAAAGGGCAAACCTCTCCGGAGTCTCTCGACGATAGTATCCTTACTTGAGTCGGCCTTAAGGGAAGAAAGAGGGCTCTTACAACACAAAGGCTCTTGGGAATTTGGAGATTCAAAACTTAGGCACTTCAAGACTAATTTTCCATGGAATTGAGCAGGCTTTTATAGATGGGGAAGGAGGGAGTTAGGATTCCTATTATTGTGGGATTGGCCCTATCAACAAGGAAGGTTCCATGGGAGGTGGAAAACCACTTCCCTTCCATAGAAACTCCCGCAGCCAAACCTCCCAACTCAAGATAGGAAATGGTTTCTGAGTTTGTTGAAACACAACTTCCGCCATCTTTATTTAAAAAACACTCCTTAAATTGGTTGGCGCAACTGCTGCTCTGGGACAGAGCGCCAGTTGGTGCGGCCTCTTTGTAGGATTTTCCCCATTGGCGCGAGTTATGAACTTTCTGCCCGCGCCAATGCAAAAGGAGATGTTTTCATGATTTTTTGCAAGGAGATGTCTTTAGGGCAATTGAGGCTCATGCTTAGAGGAATGCTTTGATGATGTTTTCAAGGCATGACAATGTTCATAGGTCACAAAATGGGTCCTCCATTGTGCGGGACAGGGAATGGTAGGGACGGTGAAAAATTATTGTGTAACAGATGCCCCCTAAAGTATGAGGCCCGAGAGAGAGAGGGGTGAAATGCTTTACAAGAACATGTTCAACTGAAGCCCCGCCGTCGGAAAACTTGCGCAAAAAAATACAACTGATATCTCAAGTACATGATGTATATGTGGTATGGGCGCAGCCATCCGAAACAGAGTACACTATAATCCGGATCCAGGGTATGGGCGCAGCCATCCAACAAGGATCAAATAAATAGACTCAGGTATGGTCACAGCCATCCAATTAGTGAGACATATACATAATGATAATAATCCACAATCACAGCCTGGATTACAACAGACACAATCCAGGGCCTTGCGCTCCATCTCGACCCAAACAAAGTACAAGTTCAAGCATGTGAATATGTGAGCTGAAGTCGAACATGTAGGAACATTGTCTGATTACCAGCCAATGATGAAAGCTGTTAACAGATGCGAGAGAAACCACCAATAATGACAATGGTCCTCAAGGTACTACAGGTACAATCTACGGCGTGTGAATCAATGAGTTGGCGTTGAACACCCGCAGAATCACTCGATCGGAGGCCAATGATGAAAACCTCACGTCGAATGCGACGAACCTGCCATTGAGGCATGCAGGCTCCAAGGTACCATGAAGGAGTCTCTAGATCAACTTCTTGGATAATGAGCTGAAGTCGACAGGAAGTGACCTTGACCGAAGGTGGGCCATAATGTTTCCCACATCATCGACACGAGACAGAGGAACATGATGTTTTTGTTGTGAATCAGGATCGTATGAGAATCAGAGGAAGGTTGATATGTGCAGAGGTCAACTTCTCTTGAACATATTGACGGCACGACAGTGAGTTTGGCAGTATTTGACATCAAAAGATCAGAAGTTATAGTGACGAGGCAAAGAGCAGATGAGAGGTCAAAAGGTATTATCCAAACCCATGGAGGCAAAGTGAAGAAACGAGATGAGATATCCCCAACCCGACACGAATGCAGACAAGTGCCATGTTCAAGGGCGACATACTGCCGACGACAACGATTACGTTCCATTTTTCCCCGACCATTTCGGCGAGTACCGACCATTTTTGATAACAAGCTTCAAGGGGATAAAGATGATCAAATAATAGAGGCCCGCCGGGCGAATCATCCTAGTATGCATTTAACAAGTCCTAGGAAAGGAGGAACTTGGAAGACGTCATTTCGACCGGATCGATGTCATGGTTTAACCTCCATTGACATGAGAACTCCTGCTCTGGCAAGGTTTTAGAGAGTTTGAAAAGACAAGCAGGAAAGGAATCCTTGATTAGAACCTTTTCAGTAGTTTGTCTTCGTGATTCAAAGAGCAAAAACAACATCCCAGGAAAACCTCCTAGTCGCGATAGGCTAGGGTAGTCCTTTTTCGTAAATAATCTATCCCAGCCCGAAAAAGGGGTAAACACATACTGGGTAGATTTCGTTTCGTAGCCACTTTAATGAGATCGAAACAACAAGGGCCTCAACAATATTTTCATGTTTAGAGAGTCAGAAAAGAGCTAAAAGATGACTCCAAAATGACTTTTTCATGTATTTACCGAGTCCGGAAAAGTATAAGATACAACTCGTTTCATCGTTAAAGTCGCAAAAACCTACTGCTGCACATACCAAGCAAGCGTAAAACCCATTTTCGACATAACATATTAAAATATTTGATAAAAATAACTTTTTAAGACTCATTTTATGTCAAAAATTTATAAATATGCCAAAATGGTAAAAATAAAATTACATTTACTATTTACCTTGGTAAAAAGCAACAGTGGTCCATTTGGAGTGGAAACTTCTCACGGCGATTGTGACAGATCCGGTTGACCATTCAGATTCTCGTCTGCTACAGGTAAGAGGTGTTTCCCTGCTCTTCATTTCCATCCATTTTTTAATATTTTTCCCTTGTGTATCAGTCATCTGGGGCCACCTTTTGAAATTTTAGGGCCGCGCTCATTGGCGCAGGTATCGGGCACGGACCCACGCCAATGGGCTCTTTTATATAAAGGGCTTGCGCCATGTGGCACGAATGTTCACAAAACAGCTGCGCCAGCGGCCGAACCTAAAATTCCACCTAAAAATTCGATATTTTAACCAAATTGAATGGAATTTGAGACCTACCAGAGATCTAACTAAGTGTTCATGACCATATGGATGCAGGTAATCAAGAAAAATGGTGATTGAATGGAAAGAATGAGAGCATGGAGAAGAGGATGAACAGGCCATCCAAAGTGAGGCTTGCATGAATGCCCTCAGAAACTATGGGCTGAAGAAGTTCTTCCTTACGCCATGTCTACGAGCTCAGCCCGAGCTCCTCCAGTATTTGATCAGTATTTGGGACGAACATGAACAAGTGTTCAAGTTGCGAGATCAGGTACTGGAGCTGGAGGTTTCTGATGTATATTTTATCACCGTATTTTCTCGCAGAGGTCCGATTCCAGTCTTGACTGGAAGTAGACCATCTGGCGAGAAGATGGAAGAAGTGATGGCACGAGTGTGCCGAGGAGCACACATGGGATCAGGGAGCAAGAAGGTGGATATCCACACTATCCCTAATCTGGCATTGAGATTTGTCCTACATACCATCACGCGGGCTACTGGGTTGCAGGCACCGCACGAGGCCACAAAGGCCCAACTCCTGCTGGCCTCAGAATGCATGAGTCCCTTACTGTTCGACTGGGCAACAGCAGTAACAATAAACATGAAAAGGCATCTCACAAAATGCAAACAAGCTAAAATGAAACAGTTTGGCTATGGTTCCATCCTGGTATCATTCATTCTGGAACGCTTACCAATCTTCCAGGGCCAAGGGGCCTCAGTAGCAGATCCGATACCACAAGAGCCAAGAATGGCTCACTGGGCAGCATTAATGCCCAGAGCTGGAGGCGGCCAACAGATGTCCTGGAGGCCGGAGTTCTTTAGGTGGTTACGGTGCTAGCTGATTGTAGTGGAGGACTGGCCATATGCAGGAACTGACTTCACTGGAGACCCAGATCTCCCACTGCCAGAAGGAGATGACTGGGACAAGGAGTTGGGTAAGACCTCATGTTTTTGATTTTATGTTTTATATATTTTTTTTGTTAATACACATTCATTCTAGCACATTTTATATATGTATGCAGATGTGGGACCTGAGAGACCAGCTGGGATGTCTCAAATATCACGAAGGACTCAACTCGCCCCTGATCCTCAGGGAGAGGGCACCGGAGGAGAGGAGTTGATCCAGAATCTGGAGGGTATTTCCCGAGGGATCCCAGACTATGCTCGGCTGGCGGACGTATCGATGGCATACCAGCATCATACGGTGGGAGTTCCAAGTCGGATCCACCGAATCCTGAGACGCTTAGTGCGTGCAGTCACATGCTATCATGAGCACCATGCGGATTAGCTCTTAGGATTTATACCACACCTATTTTTTGAGAGACGTATCGTCTCCGGATGTAATTAAGACGATTATGTATATTTTGACTTTATGTGACATACTCTATGTAAACATTTCGATATCTATATATATATGTGCATATCTATTCCTGGATGGATCTTTCTTTACATGTGATGATGATTTACAAATTGCGCAAATGTCTGTCTAACACCAAATTTGCTACTGCATATGTTAATGTATTCAAATGCCTGGGTATATGATGATATGTAATGTAGTCAAAATTCCTTTCCAGTAATCGAATACACAGATAAAGACGTAAGATGGATGGGTTTCTTACAAAATAGTGTCCGTTCAGTTGTAACACCACAAGATGTGAATCTAGATACATGAGCAATTCACGGATACCAAGGTTTACTGCCTCGGTTAATAATTCTAACACAGCACTATATTCCGCGATGTTTTTCGTGGTACGTCCTAGACACACTCCTTGCAGGTTGATCAAATCACCAGCAGGATCATAGATTACCCAGGCTGCTGAAGACAGATTCCTGGTACTGCGGGAGGCACCATCCGTGAAACCAACAAATGGATGAATAGACATCTGCACAACCAGGAAGACCCGATCAGCAAAAGATGTTTACAAAGCACACCACACTATACATGCACACAAATGCAGGAACACACATCTATGTACACACACCACACCAAGAAATCACTTCAGGCATAGTACTTTTTAAGGTACAGCCCATTTCTGGGCTGCGCCAGCGGAACTCCTTCATAATCTATAAGCTCGTAGGCCCCATTTTTAAAAACGCGCTTTACTATATAAGGCCCATGCCACATAGGCTGGAACTTACCGGCTCCAAGCTTGTCATGTGCTTGATCGTACAGGATGACAAGGTCTCCTTCGATAAAGGAATGGGGAGAAACAGATTGATCAAAATGAGTTTTGACCCTCTTCTTTTGTGCTTCGATAACCAAAGCATCCAGACAACGGGTTTCATCTAACCATTCCAGATACAGAAGATGTTCTTCCTCAGCAGAAGTATTAGGTAGAAGCTCCACAGCTAATTTCAACGAAGGAATCTCGCATTCAACCGGAAGAGTGGCTTCCAGACCATACACCAATTGAAATGGTGTGAATCCAGTTGCACTCTTAGCAGATGTTCTGTATGCCCAGAGAGCTAAGAACAGTTGGAGATGCCAATTGGATTTGTGAATACCAACTGTTCGTTGAAGCATAGTGACCAGAACCTTGTTCACTGCTTCAACCTGACCATTCGCTTGAGGGTAGTATGGTGTTGAGTTGTCGTGACGCAAGCCCAATGTTGAAGTCAGCTCCGCCATCATGTAATCTCGGAAATGAGTACCGTGATCAGTGATGATGGCTTGAGGAACCCCGAACCGTGCAATAACATGGTTGAATATAAATTGAGCAGCCGTTTTCCCGTCAGCAGCTAGTGTAGGCATCGCCTCGGCCCACTTGGTGAAGTAATCGACGGCAACAATGATATACGCATGCCCCCCGGCCGAGTGAGGGTTACACGTCATAAAATCCATGCCCCATTTCGCAAAAGGACCGACGGTAATAACGGGATGCAATGGTAAAGGCGGCGCGCGCATCTTGCGCTGAAATATCTGGCATGGATGACATTTATGGACTGCAGTGATACAGTCTTTGAATATGGAAGGCCAGAAATAACCTGCTCGCAGAATCTTCTGGGCAGTAGCATACCCGGACATATTTCCACCACAGGCGCCACTGTGGCAGTCATTTAGGACCTTTTCAGCCTCTTCCAAGGTTAGGCATCGCCGGAGCACCGAATCTACTCCAATGCGATATAAGGTATCTCCTACTATACGGTAGGGCTGGGACTGGTGCCGAATCCGACATCGGGCAGCTTTATCCAACTCAGACCGAAATGTCGAGGTCTGAAGATACACTATTATGTCACCGTACCAAGGGTCACGAGTACTGATGAGGAAAAGCGTTTCGTCCAGTATATGATCTTCAGAGTGTATCAGTTACAGAGTCTACAAGGGAAAGCGAATTTTCTTCGGCGCTTTATCCCGAATTATGCCGAGGTGGCCAAAGGATTCACTCGTTTGTTAAAGCAGAACGTTCCCTTTCATTGGGACGAAATTGCTTAGGAATCCTTTGAGAAGCTGAAGACGTTGCTTGTCAATGCTCCATTGCTTCGTCCTCTGGATTACCACCACAACTTCACTTTATATCTAACCGCCGCATTTAGCACCATAGCCATGGTCTTGGTGCAGGATGACGATGACGGTGATGAACATGTTGTTTATAACCTGTCACGGAACCTTCTCGATCCAGAAACACGCTATGCTCATGTCGAGAAGTTGGCATTAGCAGCAATACACATTGTACAACACTTTCGCCATTACATTCTTTTGCGTACGATAACAGTGGTTTCAGACTGTAACCCTATGACGTATATTCTCTCTAGACAATTATAGATTCTGGGTTCGATCCCCAGTCGAGTCGCCAAATTTTTGAGGAGGTAAATCCCCTCTGCAGACAGAGGCAATCCCTACTAGCCCAATAGGGGTCTAGCAACAATCACGAAATGTTACGACGCAAGTTCCTAGTTACGAATGAAAAGACCAAAGATGGAGGCCTACCTGGAATCCAATGCTACAATCTGAAGAAGAGAGCGTTCCCGTTCCTCAGCCTCGGCAGATCACGATCCTCCACGATCTCCGCGGATGGACACCTGCACATGCAAGAAACAAACAGATACAAGCATAAAATCTAGCATACGCAACTAAATATCAGTCAGAAAGGATACTACTCATATTAACATAATCGAAAACAAAGTGGAACCATAATCGTAATCATTCATTAAATAACAATCGAAAGAGATTACAACCAATGTTCTGACGCGTGGTCTCCTTCGGATGGGTCTCCAGTCGTTCATGTCTCGCAAAGCTCGCCAGGGAAAGGGAAAACCTCTCCAGAGTCTCTCAACGATAGTCTCCTTACTTGAGTCGGCCTTAAGGGAAGAAAGAGGGCTCTTACAGCACAAAGGCTCTTGGGAATTTGGAGATTCAAAGCTTAGGCACTTCAAGACTAGCTTGCAATGGCAATAGGCAAGCTTTTATAGATGGGGAAGGAGGGGGTTGGGATCCCTATTATTGTGGGATTGGCCCTATCATCAAGGAAGGTTCCATGAGAGGTGGCAAACCACTTCCCTTCCATGGAACTCCCGTAGCCAAACCTCCCAACTCAAGATAGGCAATGGTTTCTGAGTTTGTTGAAACACAACTTCCGCCATATTTATTTAAAAAACACTCCTTAAATTGGTTGGCACGACTACTGCTCTGGGACAGAGTGCCAGTTGGCGTGGCCTCTTTGTAGGATTTTCCCCATTGGCACGAGTTATGAACTGTCTACTCGTGCCAATGCAAAAGGAGATGTTTTCATGATTTTTTGCAAGGAGATTTCTTTAGGGAAATTGAAGCTCATGCTTAGAGGAATGCTTTGATGATGTTTTCAAGGCATGACAATGTTCACAGGTCACAAAATGGGTCCTCCATTGTGTGGGACGAGGAATGGTAGGGACGGTGACAAATTACTGTGTAACAATATGTATAATAAATGAGTAATGGTATTTCATATATATAATAAATGAGTAATGGTATTGTGCTAGGGTAGTCAACTTATCATAGAAAATTTTTAATCATTGTAGATTATGTGTTAAATATTATGTTTTTTTTTTTTTTTTACTTAGGGATATGTGACACTGATGGAGGTGTGGGTCAATATGGGTGAAACAATGGGTAATATCGCCCACCACCCTACATTTGAATGAATGAGTCACAATAAAGGTTTGGGGTGGCATGGCCACACCCTAGCATGCAAATACATGAATGTAATTAATTGGAAATGTATGAGGATTGATAATGTTAACTAGAATGGGGTCCAAAGGTATTGGCTAAGCATTTTTTCGAGGGAGGTTTTAACCCTCGACATAGCTGGAATGTTTGAGTTGGAATCCTGGAATTTAAACGATTTCATAAGGAATGTGTCGTACAAATTCTCCAATGGGCATTTGTGTTTTTTGATTCTAAAGCTTTGATATTTATCACCATGGGGATGTGAATAAAATCTAGAGTGTAAGAAAATTAAGAAGGGAAGAGATTTTCTATCAACCATCATGTTAGAAAATTCTTAAATAACTTTAACACATTACATGCAGAAATTGAAGTACATCTATGTCTCGGTAACTCTGAACTCTCCCAGATTTTATTGAATTGTAGTCACTTTGTGGCTTAACATCTAACTTGTTATATAGTAATTCATTTATAGTGATGAAAATGTTAAATGGTTCATTGCATGGATTTATTTTTCCTGTTGTGAAAATTGGGGTAAATTAGTGCTCCATTCTACATTTGGGGGAGGGGTTTCTAAATATATTAACTGGATATTTTGAAAAATTAAATCTATTTGTTGCGAGCCTCTACCTTGCTATGGCATCAGCATAGAAAATATTCATAAGGCGTTAATGCTCAAATATTTATTATGGGGTTATTTAACTATGTGGGTTCATTTCCTTTGTCATGGAAATTATTGTAACTTAGCACCTAGTTTTGGGGATGGTAGGGCCGGGGGACTCTAGATGGCTTTAAATAGACACTGGGTGAGTTTCTTTCTATTTTTTTCTGGATTGTACATTATTTTGGTCATTTTGGTGTTTATTTAATTGTGTTTATAATGCTTAAATCATTATTGTGGACTTCTCTCTAGTGTTACTTAAACTATAATTTTTTTTGTAGTAACTTGGGTTATAACTGACAACTTGACACCATGCAACAAAAACGAATAAGTTAGAGAGGCGCGGGAGGTGGCTGAGGTGCTCAGGGCCATAATAAATACTGACAAGAAGCCCAAGAGGTTGTTAAATCCTTCCACATGGTCATCCATGATTATTTTCACAATAACATGAAAACCCTTGAAAACCTAGTTGGAAAATATCATCACACTATGTCAGACTTAGAGCTATTGGAGGAGTTTGGGAAGCTAATTTTTGACCCTGGTCACACCAGGAGCTAGAGGAAATAATATATATAGGCTCTTTTTCTTTACTAGAAAATGAAGGCTTTGATGGGAAGGACCGTAATGAGAAGGTAGGTAGATCAATGCAATATATTTTCCCACCTCGTGGGCATGAAAAGAGAGTAGCACAACATGCGATTACATATGGAGAGAATGGACACTTGTCGAGCTCAAATTGAGTATCACATCGTATGGATCGCCACGTCAATCACTCCTCCAAGATCCAATCAAAGAGACCCAACACGAGTGAACTCATTTGGCTCATAGCTAATAGGTTTTTTTTCTTAGCATTTTATGGGATGATGTATGTATAGATCTTTATTAATGCTACATATATTACTCATTTTTCAATTTTGTACTGGCTACTAAATCAACAAATGGTAAAAAATACTTGGTTTTATGCTAGGAATATTGAGACCATTTGACGTAAATTTTGATGACAATGATTGTCTTAACTCCGTAATGTGTTTTTTGGTTCATGTAAGGTAATACAATTCAAATTAAGAGAATAAATAACATGTTATTTTATTTTAATATGGTATAATTAAATACATTACTTCCTTTTGTGAAGGGTAATTTTTTTTACTTCAAAAAGGGAGATAGATCCAAAATTCTTCATGAGTCTCTCTAATATCTCTCCCAGGAGATTATACCACTACAAAAAATATACCCTTAGAGGGATGGCATAGACATAGATCATATACTATAAATTAAAATAACCATAGCAACTCCATATAAGTTTCTATCCTATGTTTCCATATACATGAATGATAACAAAACAAAAAACATGAGGATAAGAAAAAAACATCATAATGTTAGGGGGAGGTTCTGAATCTAAGCCATCAACTCGTGAGGTTGAACGAGGTTTCAAATTTGTAGTAGGAATGCCAAGGTTTAGTGTAATGTATTCTAATTTCTGCTCCATCATCTATATTTTGTAGTCATAATATTTTATATGCTCGTGCATGTGATCGAGAGTGTGCATCAAGTCTCTTCTTGAATCTTAAGTGTCAAACAATGTACAACCCAATATGAATTTCATTTGGTAATAAATTTATCTAGTTAGCATGCATTGATATATTCTATTCTGTGTTTGACATGTATTTAGGGTCCATTTTCCCATTTTACCCTCACCTCTAAAATTTACAGATATGATCTTTGTGTTGTAGCTGCACATTTTGAACAATTTAGTTCTTCTTGTATTTTTATAGAGATTTAATCATAATGGATTGAAGCCAAGCTAGTTGTTATATTATGAATACAAGACCCACCTTCTCTAGTTTACTCTTCATAATTAGTAGAGACTCTCCATGCACATACTCACTCCCTTGGCATGCTACCACATACCTCGACTTCTTGAGTGAATGAGGGTAAGGTATCATATAGAAGCTCAATATAGGAAGGAAACTCTTCTATGTTCAATGCAAACTATATCCATCTATATTAATCTCAAATACAACTAAAGAAGAATCCATCTATCATTAGTGAACTTAGAGTAGTGGGGCCAAAAATTGTACTCATGTGAAGCTCCTATTTCTTAATTGCAAGGGTCTTTCTAGCCTTGCTAGAAAAATAGAAATTAAAAGACTCATTTAAATTCATTCCCCCATGCTATCTTTCTATAGAAAATTATGATGGAAGGGGGAAAGGACATCAAAATTCTTAATCCCCTACTTTGAGACTAGGATTTTTGCGCCATGAATGTTGCTGGACAATTAGAAGACCTCACATCATGTTGGAACAATAATTTTTATTTTCCTTATTTCCACCTAGTACACAAAATTGGGTCTAATTTTATACATACACTCTTCGGACATGGACATGTCTTTATATAACATAAATTTGTATAGACCATATGTGGAGAAAAAGGAATTTTGCAACAAATATTATTTTCTTCATTTTCCCCCTCTAGTTATAATTGAATAAAAATTAAATTTCACTTCAAGGATCTATGAATTAGGGGGTGCCTCTACAAGGGTGGATCCCCTATTGAAATTTTTATATCCCTTTTGGATGATTTTGGACTCAACGATAGCCTTCCTCGTCAGCTCCTTCCAACATGGTCAAATAACAAGCTAGGAACGACCAAAATTACTAAACGATGGGATCAAATCCCCATCTCAGATGCTCTACTCGATAATAGCCTCAAAAATATGATAATTGACCTTAGTGGGGAGTGACTCATATCATTACTATATTCTTTTCGAACTATATATTTTCCCTGCAAAACCTTTAGTCCATTCAAGCTCAACAAATCTTCATTAGAAGACCCTATTTTCTATATCTTCTGAAAACTAATTGGTCTCATCTCTTCCAAGATCACCATTATTACCTAGCCATTTAGTTCCAAATTAATATCAAACTATTGAAGGGCATACTTATCAAATGGGAGAAACATTAAATCTCAATTACTTTCATCGTTGGATTTGGGAAACTATAGAGAGGTTCCAAAGAACTTGAAAAAGAGAATAACAAATCTTGAAAACTATAGAAGGAAAATATTTCTTGATAGAGATAAGGATTGGAGGATTAAGAGCCATGCACTTTGGTTACAAGAATGAGATTACAACACCAAAATACTTCCAAAGAATGGAAAATCACAGTATATTCGTTAATACAACTTGGGGAATTAAAGGCACTTGTTGATCCTTAGTCACCCCTTTCTTTGATATTATAGATGAGGGTTGTTTCTATTTCAAATACATTTTTCTTTAAGACACTTAGGCTACCATTCAATAAATTTTAGAACTAGCAATGCATTTTAATAGTTGTGTTGACTAAAATGGGAATGATGCCTTAAAAGCAGAGGTCTCCAAACAAGACCTTGAGAGAGTTCTCCATATGTTTTGTTAGAGAAAATTTGTGGTAGAAAATGGGCCTCAAAACAAAAATGTACAAACAAATTCAACTTTATCAAAACCAATAGGATTCGAGATGATGATGTCAACCATGGATGATGATTCAACATTTTTGAAGTAAAAAAGTAAAAAGATAAAATATAAATTAAAATTAAAAAATACTTTTAAAACTTGTATTTTCAACTTATCTCCTTGCAGTTTCACTAAAATTTGGAGTAGGAACACAGTTTGGCTGAAAAAATTAATTTCTCATCCAAGGGGCACACATGTTGCATACTTTCGATGTACCCTTATACACAAAAAATGAGAAATACATGAAAAATGTTATTAGAGATAATTTCTTTCATGTATTTCTGATTTTTTATGTAGTAGGGCCCATCAAAAGTATGCAACATGGTACTCTGTGGATGCAGAATTAAATTCTACATCCAACGAGTGCTCCCAATCAAAATTTGACTAAAACCATAGGGGGACAAGTTAAAAATACAAGTTCGAAAAAGCATCTAAAATGTGATGATGTAATCTAATATTATATTATTATTTCCACTATTATTTATTAAGATTCTTTAGGAGGCCCATTTTAGACGTCAAAAATTTCTCGAAAGATAAAAGGAAAGAGTCCTAGGATGGATGGTCTCCCAATTAAATATTACATGAGTTGTATGGACTTCCTAGGTCAAGATCTTCTCCCTATCATTGAATATTGTGGAACCTCTAGTCTCATATTGCCCCCCTTCAACTTTAACTTCATTTCCATTGTCCATAAAATTGATCATATGGATCCCTTTGATCAATTCCAAACTATATGGCTATGAAAATCCATCTAAAATATCATCTCCAAACTGATATCCCTAAAAATAAATTTTATACTTTCTTGAAACATATCCTTTGAAAAAATTTAGTTTTTTCTAGACATAAAAATTCATGAAGCCATTGGGCTTATTTAGGAAGGACTCCACACTAGTAGAAAAAACAATGTAAACTTTGAAACGGGAAAGGAAACAAGTACCCGCTCTTTTTAGGTAGCAAAAAATCATTTGATTTTGAAAAGCGTTGATTCCGAATACTCTTAGTTGTTTTTCAATATGTTTTTGACACTTCAAATTTTCTTATGTACCAAGTATAAACATTATTTTTAAAATTTTATTTATTTTGATTTTGATTTTGAAAAGTGTTGATGCCGGCATCATCCCCCTTTTTAGAAGACTTATTTTTTAGTTTAAAATTTTTAATGTATTAAATGTTAATAATTTTTTTCTAAATCTAACAACTTTTGAATTACTTGCCTTCTTCTTCTATCTTGACATATTCTTTGAAGTTTTTTCATGTTTTCATTTTATTTTTTTTCGTTTCATTTTTTTTGTAGTGATATCTTTGATTTTTTGCAGTGTTAAAAAAAATTGTCAAAATTTTAATATTTCGATCTTCTATATAATTATATATTGTTAAATAATATTTCATTGTACATGAAATAATTGTCAATAAAAAAAAATATATTTTTCAACAATTGACATAAAAATACACATTTTCAATATAAATATAACTGAAAAAATACACATTTTGAGACTTTCTTGCTAAAAGTGACTTGTCAAATCAACCATTTTTATAGGAAAAAAATAACAAAAAAAGTTTAAAAAATAGCAATTTTTATGAATTTTATGTTGAAAATTAATAATAATCACTGTTTTTTTCAAAAATTAAATGATTCACATTAAAAATGAAGTGAAAATCACATAATGTAAACATTAAAATTATAATAACAATAATTGAATACTTATTATTATCATAAAATGTCAAACTCAAAACATTACAAGTATAACTAATTAATAGTTACAAGAAATGATCTTCAATTTCAAGCTTAACAAAAACTTAATAAACAACATCACATAACCCAAACTCTTCATCTTCAAGAATTTCATTCGTGTCTTCTTCCACAATATTTTTTGCTTTAGTTTGGTCATGTTCCTCTTCTGATGGATCCCTTATGTCTGCGAATCTCCCAAAGTATTCCTTTCCAGTTATTGCATATAATGGTGGTTTAGGTTCCTTTGCTCTTTTTACCACATGGGGTTCATTAAAATCCCCTTTCCTCAAACCAACTTCTTGCATTGCTTCTAGAAGAAATTGAAGAATATTAATTCTTTGCTAAATAAATTTGCATTATACTGGGTGTTTCTCAATGGAAACACAATTTATTCCTTTTTGTAAGGAACTTGCTAGTGTTGTACCTAATCATCAAGTACAAAAGAAATAAAGAAGTAAATTAGAATAAAAACATAAAAAAAAAGTATTGAAATTCAATTTTATATAATAAACTTACCTTGAATGAATGCACACATGAACACATGACCCGGCCTGACACCCCCAATGCACTACCCAAATCGAAACCCCGAACGCACGACTTGACCCGACCCACCCAAATGCACGGCCTGACTCGCCCGAGCACACGACCTTACCCAACTAGCCCGAACATAGGATCTGTCCTTGGGGGGAGAATTATGAGAATCGAGCCCCTTCCTAGTAGGGGGCCAATTCTGAGAATCATCTCCCATGCCTGGAAGGGTGGTCGATTCTGAGGATCACTCCTTCTTATGAGAATCACCCACCTACCATGTAGGGGGGAATATTCATAATCAACCCCCTTGGTTCGAGTCATGCATTCGGGCAGGTCTGGACGGGTCAGGTCAGGTCGTGCGCTTGGGTGGGTTAGGTCATGCATTCAGGGTTTCGGATTAGGTAGCGCATTCAAGTCCTTTAGCACATGTATTCAGGTTGATTCATGTCATGTGGTGCTTGGGAAGGTGCCCCCTTGTTTGGATGCTTGCCCACAGCACAACAGCACATGCATCGAATGAATGATTCAATATGCTCGAGTAGACGACATGACCCAACATACCTGAACGCACGACCCAACATGCCTAAGTGCATGACCTGACCCGCCCTGCACGACCTAACCTGACATGCCTAAATGCATGCCCCAACCTAGGGTGGCCGATCCTGGGAATTTTCCTGCTAGGTCAGGTCATGCATTCAAGCAAGACAAGACAGGTTCTATGCTCGGGCGGGTCAAGTCGTTCATTCAAGCAAGTCACATCACGTCATGCATTTGGGGGAGTCAGGTCCTGGGGGTGATTAGGCTCCCTAGCATGGTTTTGTTGACGATTCTCAGAATTGGCCCCCTACCAAGAAGTGGGGGAAATTCTCAAAATCAATCCCGCTAGGTTGGGTCATGCATTCAGGCGGGTCCGGTTGGGTTGGGTTATGTGTTCGACCGAGTTGGGTCGGTTTGTGCGCTCGGGTAGGTTGGGTCATGCATTCGTGTGGCTCCATTCGGGTCATGTGTTTAGGGGGCACCCACCCTAACCCCACATGACCTGACCCGACCCGAAACAAATCGACCCCATTATCAAGCAACCTGATCCCCTCGAACGCACGACCTCACCCGTACGAATGCACGACACGACCGGAATTTCCCTAATGCATGACTCGACCCACCCGAGCACATGACCCAACCCAACTCGACTCACAAGGGATGATTCTCATAATCATCCACCCTGCCTATTATGGGGTGTGATTCTAAGAATCACAACCCTGCCTAGCATATAATCAACCCCCTTGCTTAGCACGGGGGTCGACTCTGAGAATCGCCCCACTAACTTCTATGGGACCAATTTGGAGAATTGCCCCCCTTCGAGGAAGGAGGTGCCGTAAGGGGGCCGATTCCGAGAATCAACCCCCTTGCCTAGCACGAGGGCCAATTTTGAGAATCATCCCCCTACCATCCAAGGGAACGATTTTGAGAATATGTCACCTAAAAGGTGTGGGGGTGACGGGGCCAATTCTAAGAGTTTCCCCCCATTCCAAGCATGGGAATCGCCCCCCTGCCTAGCAAGGTGAGAATTCTTAGAATCAACTCCCGTACCTGCTTGGGGGGCTATAATGCCCCCCTTGCCAGCCGAAGGTGGGCAACTATTCTAAAAATTGTCCCCGTGGGTTAGGCCGTGTATTCGGGCAAGTCGATTTGTGCATTTAGGCAGGTCAGGTCATGTCATGCATTCGAGGGGGGTGTGTAGGGTCATGTGTCTGGGTCACACAAGTCATGCGTTCGGGTCGTACGGGCACCCTTTCCAAGTAGCCTAACCCCCCCAAATGCACAACCCGACTTGCCCAAACATATGACATGACCCGACCTGCCCGAACACAGGACCCGACCCAGCTCGCCCGAATGTACAACCCGACTAAGCCCACCCAAACACACGACCCAACTTAGGGTGGCCGATTATGATAATAATCCCCCTTGCATGGTTCGAGGGCTAATGCTAGGAATCGCCCCCCTACCTAGCATGTGGTCTGATTCTAAGAATTGATCTCCTCCCTACCATGGGGACTATTCTAAGAATTTCCCCCCTCCCTAGCAGTAATCGACCCCCCTGCCTACGAACGGACCAATCTTGAGAATCAACCCCCATCCATGTAGGGGGGTGATTCTTAGAATCAACTCCCATACCTATGATGGAACCGATTATGAGCATCATCCCCCTTCTAGGTAGGGGGGTTGATTCTCAAAATCGGCCCACCACCAGGAAGGGGTCGATTTTGAGAATTGGCTCCCTGTTGGGGGGGATTCTCAGAATCATCCCCTACCTAGCAAGGGATTGATTCCTATAATTATCCCCACTTCCTGCCTGGGGTTGATTAATAAAATCTCTCGTTTGGTAGGCAAGAGGGTCGATTCTAAGAATCGGTCCCCTTTGGGTTGGGTCATGCGTTCAGACAAGTCAGGTTGGGTCATGTGTTCGAGCGGGTTGGGTCGGGTTGTGTATTCGAGGTGGTCATGTTGGGTCGTGCATTTGAGTCGTACCTGCCTACAACATAGTGGTACATGCCCCAAACACATGACATGACTCGACCTGCTCGAATTCATGACCCAACCCGACCGGCCTGAATGTGTGACATGACCATACCAACCCGAATGCACGACACGAATCGACCATCCCAAATGCATGACCTGACCCAATGGGGCCAATTCTCAATTCTCATATTTGGCCCCCAAGTACAAAGAGTGGGCAATTCTTAGGATCGGCACCCCTGACAGGTGGGAAGGTCAATTATGAGAATCGACTCGCCCCCTATGTCGGGTTATGCGTTTGGGTGGGTTGGGTCAGGTCATGTGCTTGGGTAGTTCGGGTCGGGTCATGCGCTTGGGTGGGTCGGGTCATGTGTTCAGGCGAGTTAGATCATTTTTTTGGGTGGCTCTGGTGAGTCAAGTAATGATTTTGAGCTAGTGAGGTTGCATTCTAAGGGGGTGATTCTCAGATTCAGCCCCATCGGTCGGATAGTGCGTTCGAGTGGGTCGAGTCAAGTCGTGTGCTTGGGCAGGTTGGGTCATGCGTTTGGGCAGGTTGGGTCGTTTTGTGGGTGGGCGGGGGGTTGGTCGTGTCCTGCATTCGGGTGGGTCAGGCTACTTGGCAGGGGGCCGATTCTCAAAATTGCACCCCTACCAGGCAGGGGGGACGATTCTGAGAATAAAACCCCCCACTTGGTAGGGGGTCGATTCTCATAATCGACCCCCTGTGAGATAGAGGGGTCCATTTTAAAAATCACGCCACTTGGTTCTGGTCTGGTCATGCATTTAGGTCTGTCTAGTGCGGTCGTGCACTTAGGTGAGTCGGGTCAGGTCATGTCGCGCATTCTGTCCTATCAGGTCTTGCATTCGAGGGGGTTGGGCCAGGCAGGGGGGTCTATTCCCTCGGTCGAGTCATGTCAGGTCATGCACTTAGGCGGGTCGAGTCGTGTGTTCGGGGGGATCGGGTTGGGTCGTGCATTCAAGGGTTGCCTGCCCAAGCCCCACACAGCCCAACCCAAACCAAACACACGACCTGAACTGACCCACCCGAATGCATAATTTGATGTGCTATGGGTGGGCATGCCCACAAGGGGGTGCCTCCTCAAGCCCCGCCATTCCCACTTGAGCCTCGTATCTCCCACCCAAACAAATAACCCCCCCTATCAGGCAATCAGACCACCCCAATGGATGACCCTACCCATCTTAATGTATGACATGACCAGAACCACCCGAATGCACGACCTGACCCGACCCACCTTAACACACGGCCTGACCTAGTGCTTATTAGGGGGACTAATTTTGAGAATTGACCCCCCTTCTAAGCAGGGGGGCAATTCCGAGAATCAGCCCCCCAAAAAAATCGGCCTCCTTGCCACACAACCTGACCTTCTCGAACGCACAACCCAACTTAGCCAAATGCACGACATGACCCAACCCAACCGAACACATGACCTGACCTTCCCGTGTGCATGACCCAACCTGAGCTACCTAAACGTACTACCCAGCCTAGGGGGGATGATTCTAAGAATCAGGTCCCATGCTTGGTAGGGGGTCTGGTTCTGAGAATCAGCCTCCTTCCTTGCAAGGGGGTCGATTCTAAGAATCACCCCCATGCCTGGAAGGGCAGTGATCCACATAATTGGCACCCATTCCTATGAAGGGGACCTAATTCACAGAATCAACCCCCCAATTCTCATAATTATCCCCCTCCTAGGCAGGGGGTCGAACCCCCCCTGGGTCCGATCATGCCTTCAGGTGGGTTGGGTCGGGTCATGCAATTGGGCAGGTCAGGTCGTTCGAGCATGTGTTCTAGGGGGTTGGGTTGGGTGGTGTGTTTAGGGGGCAGGCCCGAGTCCCACACACATTGACTTGATCTTATCGCATGACCGAACCTGCCTGAGTGCACAAAATAAGTCGCTCAAATGAACACACTATTGTGTTGTGGGTGGTCATTCCCACATGGGGGCACTCACCCAAACCAATCGACCTCCCTGCCAGAATCAACCCCCACTAGCTTAGGTCATTTGTTCGAGTGGGTAAGGTCGGGTCGGGTCATGCGTTTGGGGGGTCACGTCGTGTGTTCGGCAGGGGTTCAGGCCGGGTCATCCGTTCAGGGCATTCGGGTTGTGATTTTGATTCAGGCCAGGTGGTGTGGGGCTTGGGTGGGCACCTTACTACGGGCGTATGACATTTTTCTGCGAGAGGGCACACGCACAATGGGGCGCCCTCCTGTATCCCACGACACAACAACACGAGCCGGGGTGGGTTGCTCGTTGCAGCATAACAGGTGTTGTTGTGCTCTGAGTGGGCATGCAGACATGGGGGTGCCCACCCAAGCCCCATGGCATGGTGTCGCAAGCTCAGACGGGCACACCCCCTATGCGCGTGCCCACCCGCAACACAGTGACATGTTACAACATTGTGTTGCAGGAGGGCACACCCACAGGGGCCGAACCGCCTGAGCCCGCAGGACTCAACCGAGTGCCCGCCCACAAGACAGTGACACTCACCACTGTGCTGTGGCAAGAACACCTGCTTGAGCCCCATGATGTCATGTTTTGGGACTTAAGTGAGTCTCCCCGTGTGGGCGTCCCCCTGTGGGCGTTCGGGTGGGTCGAGTCAAATCATGTTTTCACGAGGGTCGGGTCTTGCATTCAGGTCGGGTTAGGTTCTGTAGGGCTTTGGAGAGTGCCCACCTCAAACCATGTGATTTTTTTTTAATTTACAGAAAATAAAATTTATTGTATTAGTTTTCTATGGTATTCTTGATGAACCTAGCAACCTAACTGAAAGGTAACTTCTAGTAAACTTTTGGTGGTTTAAAACTTGTAGTTGAATTGAGAATTTTTCATAAGTGAAGGTCAGTTTCCTTCTTGTTGGGCACAATCACGACCATATTCATAAAATGTTCAATGGCTTTTCCGAAAAATTGAGGAGGAAGGATGTTGGGAGCTTGCCATCATTAATTGAAGGTATTAAGAAATCATATATGCGAAAGCATATTTTTCATGTGTTAGAAGAAACTGTTGACATGCGAAGGTTTATTATGGGATCGCATGGAGAGGAGAATTACATTAAAAAACTTAATGACGTTAGCTTTCAATGTCAATTTCGTATTAAAATAATTGATGGAAAAACACTTATATGGGGCAAGAAGTATGCAACTATTGCAGAATGGGGGTCGTCATCAAGTTTAGCATTTTTGAAGTTCATTCCATATCATCCAATATTTGCATTAAATATATCTTTATTATAATCATTTGTTGAAGTTCATAATGCACGGAGGCATAAAAGAGATATAGATTATTCTGAATTCCTTGAAGAAATTAAAAAATATATTATATATACATATGATTAGTTTGATGTTGTTGGTTCAATTTGGTGGGAGTCCTTTTTCAATGATTAGAGTGATATTCTTTCAAGATCAGCAAATGAAGATATTCTTTTGAAAACTCCATTTATTTGGCCAAAAAATGTGTCAAATGAACATGAGGAAAAAAACATTGTTGAACAACAAAAATCTCAAGGTATTATTAATTATACACAAGTGGAGGAAAGAGAAATGTATATTGGTTCTAGAAGACCTCATGCACAACGTGAATCCATGGAACACCTTTACAGTGGTTTAGTACAAGATATTAAGGAGGGTTGCATGATCGCAGTGTTAGCATATGGAGATGCACATGGCTATACATTCTCGATTGCCAAGGTTATAAAGGTCGTTACAAAAAATGAAGATGGTACAGGGGTTGAAATACATCGGTATGCCACAAACGCACACCCATTCAATGGTGTGTACAAGCTAGAGATGGTAGTTGATAAAAATTTGGCGAGAAGAGAAAATAAAGGGCACAAATATAAATCATCATCGCACAGACCTCTTTAAATTAGAGGAAGTTGACGTACTTTTTTATGACTTAAATTTAACAAAGAGAGGAACTCTTCGCTCCAAGACAATAGAGATTATGAAGAGGTTTCTACCATAAGAAGCCGTCTTGAGTTGGGAGTCTACTGAACCCAGTCATAGATCTAGAAGACTTTTGAAACCTAAAATGGTGCGCATGCATGTTGACTTGGATGGGGCACTAGTTGATGACAGAGAAGAATATGGAACATCTTCATATACATCTAGTCATTCATCGCAATATGTCAATTCTGATGGTGTGTAAGAAAATATGAGTGATTTTGAATAATTGTGGAAGAAAATTTACATAGATTATGTTTGCATTGAGCAATGAAAATGATATTTTAACTTCCATATGATCTTACATGAATTTATGACTCATTTTTATGTTTGTTGGATTATATGCTTTAACTACAATGAATTAATTTGTTTAAAATATTCACAATGCAACAATAACTTAGAGAAATAATTTATGTTTCTTTGGGTTATTTTATTCCTATAATTTTTTCATACTATCATCGTTGAAATATGTTAAAAAAATAATGTTTTTTAATTCTATGGTGGAAAAATTGTGATTTTTTTATTATTATTTAACATTATGGTTGAAAACCATTAGAATTTTAAGGATTTTTAGTGTCATGATATTATATGTTAAATGACATGGATAAAAATTGTTGGTATTTTAATGTGTTTAAAATCACATTATTTTATATTTAACATCATTACTAAAAAAATGTTAAAATTGTACCTGAAAAATAAAAATCATAGTCTAGCAACAACATTAGTGTGTTTTTTCTATTTATTTGGCACATGGAAATTGGTTTTACTACCAGTTTAAAAAAATGTTGCAAACTAACCCTGAAAAAACTAAAACCTCATTCTGGAATAGACACTTTTCATTTTTGGGTTGTTTTTCATGTTTTTTGGGTGTTTTCTGGCTAGAGTTCCCATATTTAGTTTATAGTTCCTGTTTCAAAGTTTACATTGTCGAAAATAGATAATAGTGACTAGGTGAGTAAAAAGTTTAGTCACCACAACTTTTCCAAGTCAAATACTACAAAATATGATCAATCTGAAGTTACCCAACTAAAAATGACTAGTTTAGTCCCAAGTTAAAATATAGAACTACCTAATAAGTAATATAACTAAAAATGACTAACGTGAAGGACTAATTTAGTCTATGAACAAAAATATGACTACCTAACAAGTACTACAATAATATGAATCAATTATTAGTTATTTTAATTGTGCATGTAAAATTCAAGATGATGGATGAAGATTTATGTGAAAAAAACCAAGTCAATATATTTTCCTAAAAAAAACTTGAGAGTGTTGTTCAGTTTGTAAAATAAACACATTTCCTAACTTAAAAAGAGAACTTAAAAGTATGTTCAGATTTTTTTCCCAAGCACATATCAAAACCTTCCATGGAAATAAATTTAACCTCTATCTCTAAGGGATCTTATCGCCACCTCAAGGTGCTAGGAAAGCTCTAATATAATTGTTGAAAATATATTACATAACCTCTTTTTATCATATCAATTCAACTCTAATTCAGGAAGCCAACACAACCATTAGGAGATGATGGATACACTTTTTTAAAGAAAGCAGGTAGATATACTTAAGTATTTTTAATGTAAACACATATGATAAACTCATGGTTCTATGAATTCTAACCTAGGGTAATATGCCATTAGGGGAACACAAGGTTCTTGGAAAATATACACATGAATAAAACCTCATTCAATCCAAGGCCAAATTTGATATTGAACTGAATATGTGGATATCAATATGATAAGTTCACCACCTAGTGATAACCATATTTTAGTTCATAGTATAATGAAAATGTTAAGTTGGGTTACACTTTTTGCCCTTTTTTGAGAAAAAGTTTCATTTTTTTTTGTTCTTCAACTTTCTCCAAGCCAAACCAAATTTTATGTTTAGAATTTCATTTTGTGATAAAAATAAAAGTTCTTAGAATTTTTATTAGCTTTCTATTACTCATTTTTTGGAATTTGTTTATACACATTTGATATGTCAACTTAGCGTTTCTTTGAGTGTGTGGTTTTTAACAATCAAAGGATTCATAAAAATTCATGTTAATACGTGCTGGTGTATTCTTTGAAAACTTTGTGTTTTTGAGAAACAAAATGTGTTACAACAATTTAGAGAGAGTCTACTTCGGTTTCGTTATATTTACAAAACCAACTGATGCATATCATAATTACTAGAATTTTTTGAACTGATCCAATATGAAAAAATTGCATATTTTGAATATGTTTTGCGACACACGAAATTTCTCAACATATAAGTTATAAACTAAAATCGAAAAACTACCCATTACAGACGACAGACCAATGTAATGCACCATGATTTTTTTAATTTTTTTATAGTGTATTTTGGAAGATACAGAATATTGATTTCACCGAATCATAATGACCTTCAGAAATTGTTTGCACCTATTTAATTACAAAATTAATTAAAATTAATAAATATTTATGAAATTCCATAAAAGTTATATTTCCTGAAAGTAGATTGAATTCTGCAAATGCTTGTCTTGGTTCTAACACTTAATTCGGAAAGTTTCATGGAGTTTAATAAATCCAAAATTGAAGAAATGTATTCAGATCTTGGCTCTGCATAATTGTAGACGTGTTAGTTCGGCCGAACTTTAAAAAAATGTTTGGCTGAATTGTTTTTTGCGCCGACGACCCGTCAAGTCTAACAACACAAAAGTTTGGCCGAATTTCTTACCAAAGTTCGGCCAAAATTTTACTTGATTTTTCGTTGACCAGAAAATATAACGAATCCCCTCCAAAAAAAATATTTCGCAGCAATATAGATTGACGTAAACGCATTCATTATTTTCGCATAATTTCACACATTTCTTTATTTGGTCTGATTTTGCAAAGGTTTGATTTTGCAAGGGATTTTTTTGGGTTTAAGGACTTTTTGGCATAACATTCAAAGGACATTTCTTGGAGGTATGTGATACATTTTTTGGATGTTTTTCGGGCTTCATTTTTTTTAAGGTATTTTGTTTTTAGAGGTTTTGGGCTTAATTTTCATTGTTTTTTTTTTTTGTAAGGTATTTTTTTTTAGAAGTTTTGGGCTTAATTTTCAAAAAAAAAAAATTTAAAGGTATTTTGTTTTTAGAATTTTTGGGCTTAATTTTCATTGTTTTTAGAGGCTTTAGGATTAATTTTCAAAGGACATTTTTTTGGATATATTTTGTTTTTAGAGGTTTTTGGGCTTAATTTCCAAAAGACATTTTTTGGACTTAATTTCAAAAGGACTCTTTTCAGGCTTAATATTCAAAGGACATTTTTTGGAGGTATTTTTTAAAGTGATATTTTTTAGAGGCTTTTTGGAAGTATTTTTTAAAGTGGCATTTTTTAAGAAGTTGGGCTTAATTTTGAATGGACGTTTTTTGGAGATATTTTTTGAAGTGACATTTTTTTAGAGTACGTGTTTTGGGTTGAAGTAAATTTTTTATAATGATTTTTTAAAATGAGTTTTTGTCTAACTTTTTAAATGAATTTTTTTTGCAGGACTTGGAAGGAAATATTTTGAGCTTCATTTCATTTTTATAAGACATTTTTTTCTAGGATTTTTTAAAGTAAGTATTTTGGATTGAAGTATGTATTTTTTGCAAAAATTTTAAAATGATTTTTTTTAATTAAATATTTTGTGATGTTTTTTTTAATTGAGTTATTGTCTAAAATTTTGAAGGAACTTTTTTGAACTTCATGCTCAATTATCATGGGAAATAGAAGGAATCACAGGAGAAAATATCATCGAACAAGAGACCCTGAGGAACGTAGAGAACAGGGGAGAGAATCTCGCAAAAAAAAAGAGAGAAGCACTCTCAAATATTGAAAGGGAAAATCAGCCTCAACTAGAAGTTGAAGCATGCATGTAAATATAAATATTATGAATTTTATATTTAAAATTTTCCTAGTGTAAAATGTGAAGCTTAATTTTTATTTAATGAACTAATTTGAGAAATATTTTGCAATGTAAAGAGAGAGAGATATTCCTCAAAACATTGATAATGAGATATAAAATTTTGAAAGAGAAAGTGAAAGAGATATTGAACCAATGATTGAAGATGGTGAAAATGTTGAAAGTAATTCAAGTGAAGAAATTGAATCACAAGGTGTTTATATATATATATATATATATATATATATATATATATATATATATATATATATGTTGAACACATGCATGATTTATTCAAAGTATACATATTTATTAATTTAGTTATTTTTTGAATATGTAAACTTATTATGTACTATTAATTCGAATATGTACCTATGAAATCAATGTCAATGATGAGGTTTTAGAAAATGTTGACACTCACACATATGGAGGTAAAAGAGCTGACCATGTTCTACGATATCGTGTTAAACGCATTTTTGGTACGTACTTCATAAAGGAAAATGTATCAGTTCAAGCCCAATTGTTGAAAGGTGTCCTATCATTAAGGAAATTAAAATAAGCTACGACTTTATTGGGCATTCGAAAATCAAAAAAAGATAAAAGGATGAAGGAAAATGTGATACAAAATATAAATAATACTATAAATTCAATTAGAATATCTAGAAAACAAAACGTTTCAGTTGTACGTAGAAAAATACATATGGCAGTGGTTTCATCAAGCACTAAAGAGAATCGCTTGGTAAAATCTATGACACGAGCATTAGGAACCTCACAAAAAAATTTGCACAAACATCGAAAATTTAGGTTACAAATAGATTTAAATGTTGAACTCACTTGTTGGAGAGATATTTTTAGGCAACCATAAAATGATAGACTTGGAGAAAATGTTAAAAAAATAATATATGAATATTGGAAGAAAAATTCACATGCTTCGCCAAATGCAAGGGATGTGATGCAAATAAGAATAGCGTGAAATCAATACAAAACACATGGAAAACATTTCTTGGACACCACTCAGATAGAGTTTCTCAACAAGCTCAAAGAAGAGAATCGTTAAATTGATGTCTCAATCAGTGCTTTTGTAAAACAAAAACCATGGTATGTAAATCCTATCAACGTACGCGACACTTGTTGTCATTATCATGTGGAATTTCAGTTAGATTACGACACATTCCTTAATTTTGGTAGAAAATTTTGGAAACATTCACCTCATCCTTCCACTATCTGTGATTTCATATCTCAAATGCTATGTGGAAGAGAAAGCCATGAATTATTTTACTAAAAGAAATGTGTTGGTGGTAAAAAATGCGATGATTGTGGAATTTGAATAAATTTCAAAACAAATATCGTACTGATATAAATGATCAATCATTGTCCAACATGAAATTGAAATGAAATAGATATGAATATATGTATACATCCATTCAAGATTCAAATAATGCTAAAAGGATTGAATTACAAGAAGAAGAAATTTTTGTGATAGATTTTTTGAGAAAGTTTGAGACATAAATTAATAAATACACCAATAATTCCCATAGATCTCAATGGAAGGACTTGAAATTCAAAAAATCCCGTGAAATTTCTCCACCAGGGACCATTTTGTCAGTAATTTATTTTACAAAAAACTAAACATGTGTTCCAAAAAAATAAATTCAGAGTGAATACTATCATTCTGACCAAGTCTTCATGCTCGTCCATATTCTATATAGACATGCTGAACAAAACATTGATCATATATAAAGCACCGGTGAAAATTGGCATGTTATTAATGAATATCACTTTTATATCAGTGACGATTGTACACATGATACATATTTTGTACAACACTGTTTTGGAAATATTTATGACTCCTTAAAAAGTCATGGAATACAATTAAATGAACATTGAATATGGTCAGATGGATGTTTAGGTCAATTAAAATCTTCAAGATCATTCTTTTGGTTGTGTTGTCTTCATAAGAAAACATGCATTAAACATTGTTGGAATTTCTTTGAGACTAGACATGGAAAAGGAGAACATGACAGTGCAGGGACATGCATAAAATGAGCACTTCGAAGATATCAAATGAACCTCTCTATAATACGACTTGTAGACACTAAAGAAGTTGTTCAATGGTGCATCGCTGCACTAAGCCATGAGACTAACCGATCAAGGGAAGTGTGAAGGTACATTCAATTTAATTTTTATTGGATATCCAATTTTAAACAGTGTAAATTTAACACAATGATTATATTTGATGGTATTTTCATATCATATTTACATTCTTCTTTGAATTTTCCATATATACTTTTTTTTTTTGCATATTAGGGTCGAATATGTAGATAGATCGATTGGAAATGATGTTGAAACAATAAAAAGGTACTCAAAAATTGCACTCAATTAAAACAAAGTTGTCCACAAATGTGTTTGCATTGGACAAAAGAAAATATTCTTGTTTTTGTCATGTTTGCATAGACAACACAAAATCCAATGATGTTTGTGAAAACAAAATGTATGTAAAATATTGGAAACATACAAAGTTAAATACAAAGGGGAAAATGTCCAGTGCAATGTTTGAAGAAATGCAATCAGAGGAGACTACAATATCATCTGATGGTGATCGAGTTTCTAATATTTTTAGAGAAGGTAACATTTGAAGTGATTTCAAATGATAGAGATCTAGAAATAGATACTAAAATTATTTTAAAGTTAATTTTTCATGTTAATTATGATCTAAATTTAAATACATAAGTTTGTTTTATTGTGGAGATGTTTTTTCTATAATTGCACCTACTGTCAACTATGAAAATGTGAAGTATTATTTGATGCGTTGCACTGAATGAAAGATGAAATCATTAGAAAAATATAATGATCATGGGTTTCTATATGACAGAGGATCTATTATACTGAAAGGTTTTTTTTTAGACAAACTAATCAAAGTGGGGATTTTATTTACTTTGAAGACTATGAACCTGATGTCATAAGTTTTCAATATAGTCACTTGGTGTGTGCAACATGCATAAAATTGATAGAGGTTCAATCAAAGAAAAAAAAGAAAATTAAGAAATGGAAAATGTCAAAATCCAATCATGAACGGGTCATTGAAGATGGAATTCCATTGGAATTTTTTTGATTGAACTGGGCAAAAATTATTCTCTTTGGATTCATGCTTTAGAAATTCCAAAACGCAACGAAAAATTTGGTTGCCTTGTTATGTTATCTGTGCAAGTGTTTGCACATGTACATTGTTTTGGTACATGCACACTAGTATCAACTGAAAGTATATTTTCCATTGGCATTGATGAAAAATGTTGCACATACTTGATATATATGTTATAGAATGTAATTAGCTGAAATTAGCCTTTCTATGTGCATTGATGTAAATGTTGCACCTGGATATATATGTTCTAGAATGAAATTAATTAAAAGTAGCTTTTCTATGTGCATTGATGAAAAAATTTTCATGTACTGCATATATATGTTATAGATTTCAATTAACTGAAACCAACTTTTCTATGAGCATTGATGAAAAAAGTTGCACATATTGGATATATATATGTTCTAGAATGAAATTAACTGGAAGTAGCTTTTCTATGTGCATTGATGAAAAATGTTGCAAGTACTAGATATATATGTTCTAGAATGCAATTAACTAAAGGTAGCTTTTTGATGTGCATTGATGAAAAAATTTTCACGTACTAGATATATATGTTCTAGAGTTAAATTAACTGAAAGTATCTTTTCTATGTGCATTGATGAAAAATGTTGCACGCACTGGATATATACATTATACAATGCAATTTTAAAATTTTATGATTGTTTGACACATCTAACAAGACCTAGAATCTTATGATTATATATATATATATATATATATATATATATATATATATTAGTTCAATCATTTTAACATATATATTCAAACATGTACTTAAATCATTTCTACTTGTACATATATTCATGTGATTTTCTTTTTGTTTCAAAATGACAACTTGAATTCTAAAAACAAAACATTATATCATAATCACATGCCAAATGTAGTTCAACCTTCCAAAACTTGAGTTTTAAAAACAAAACATTATATCACAACATTACTTCACATGCCAATTGTAGTTCTTCTATCCAATAAAAATAAAACATTATAGGTCACAACATTACTTCACATGCCAAATGTATTTCAACCATCCAAAACTTAAGTTTTAAATACAAAACAAATTATAACACAACATTACTTCACATGCCAAATGTAGTTCAACCATCCAAAACTTGAGTTAAAAAAAAAAAAAAAACATTATTTCACATGCCAATTGTAGTTCAACTATCCAATAAAAACAAAACATTATATCGTGCAATCACATGCCAAATGTAGTTCAACCATCCAAAACTTGAGTTTAAAAAAACAAAACATTATATCACAACATCACTTCACATGCCAACTGTAGTTCAACCATCCAAAACATGAGTTTAAAAAACAAAACAAATTATATAACGCAACATTACTTCACATGCCAAATGTAGTTCAACCATCCAAAACTTAAGTTTTAAAAACAAACCAAATTATAACACTACATTACTTCACATGCCAAATGTAGTTCAACTATCCAACAAAAACAAAACATTATATCACATTCACATGTACCAAATGTAGTTCACATAAAATATGTCCAAAATTTGTATAGCTCACAAGTATCAAGTATCAAGTATCAAGTTATATATGACTGCATCTAGATAAGACTATATATATAAAAAAATATATTTAAGACTAAAACTATTGAAAGTATAATGTTGCACGTGTGCATGTGCATATCCATAAAATATAGATGGATGTAGTGTCTATCCCAGCAAAGTCACAATCCTCGAGCTATCCTATGAAGCATGGGGAACCTGTACACAATGTGTACAAACATTAAATTTTAATGTTTTAAAATTGAGTGAGAATATATAGAACTTCATGTTAAAAAAGTCATGCAATACCTCATAAGGTTCCCTCTCCATTTGTTACTCATCTACTAAAACTTCCCCCACTGGAATATCTTCAACAATAACCAGACAATATATATATATATATATATATATATATATATATATATATATATATATATATATATATATATATATATATATATATATATATATATATATTTCAAGTGAAAGTGTATATATAAAATTATTTTCAATAATATTAAAAAAATGTTACAAAAATTGTTCAAATGGTTGAAATGGTGGGGATGTTACTATCTCCATCGCTAGAATCCACGGAGAAAAGAAATCATCCATAGGAACCTAAAATTCAAAAAATGTAAAAGTATAAAATAACTCAAGATCAAGATCTCAATTTATAATAAAACTTTTTAACTTCAATTTATAACTTATAACTTAAAAACATATATGTAAGTGAAAACATGAATACTTGTGCTGGTGGATTGGCACATCTTGTAAGAGAGGCTCCAATCTCCCAGAAACCTAAAATTCAAAAAATTTAAAATAATCAAGATCTCTAGATCTTAATTTATAATAAAACTTTTAAACTTCAATTTATAACTTATAACTTAAAAACATATATATATTTAAGTGAAAAATTGAATACTAGTGCTAGTGGATTTGGCACATCTCCTAAGAGTGGCTTGGAAAGAAAATCTCCAAAAACCTGAAATTAAAAAAATTTAAAATAACTCAAGATCTAGATATATCTCATTTTCTAATGGAATTTTTTGAGGTGGAATATATAACTTAAAAACATATTTAAAAATGAAAATTTGTTCATACTCGTGATGGTGGATTTGGCACATCTCCCAAGGAAGAAGAAGGTATTTCCATCCCAAAAACATCAGATGGAATCAGAATCTGTTAAAACATTTTATTATATATATACATGTACATGTGTGCAAAATTATTTATTTTAAAAATATCTCATCATGTTTCAATATATACAATAATAGATAAAAAATAATTGTACATCATCATGTGTTCACTTAGAAAACACTAACATTTTCCAACATATCTTGATGGTGACAACCATTTTGATTTTATGATTAATGGTAAGACCCATCTTGATTGTTTGAACCGGAGGCTTCAACCATGAGCATGACAACTGCAAATGGTGTTAACATATAATGATACATTTTTGTTAGATTAATATATACAAATAAATGTATGTATATATGTATTCATTACAAATTTTACATGTGTTAAAATAATTCAACCCCAACCATTAACACATATCGTTCGCATGCCCTCTTTCTTATGAACAATTAGGTCCTACCAACTATTGCGACAATTCTTTGCATATGTTTTTAGATCTTCAACACTCATGTTGTTAATCTCTTCATCTGTATAATACACAAAATTAGCGTGTGCATTCTCACGTGCTCTTTTTCGATATAGACAAACATAGACTCCACCCAATCCACTGTGAACATTGTCAATGATGGCATCCCTTGCTTCTCGACTAATTTTAGAAGTGGCAACCATCTCTGACTGCAAATTTTTGTACATGAAGAGGTCAACCAACCAATGGTGGCTCAAGGTGACGCAACTCAACATCACGCCTAGCACCCCTACAGTGACACAATCTCCCTTTCCCAGGACCAAAAAATTCAGAGGGAAAGTCATTGTAATTGGGTTTCATTTGCAAAATAATTATGCATAAAATAATTTTGCAAAATAAAGCAGAACCTCGTCGTTCCATGGGAGTCTTCCATAGGCCGCAAGGTGTCTATCATACACATCACGAGCTATATGAGGGTTCTTGAAATATTGCAACTTTAACATCTTGATTTTCAGCCCTTCTTTGAAATTAAACATATTCTTGGCCATTTCTGATGTAACTCTTTGTTTAACAACCTCCCATGTATCAGGACCCATCACTGTTTCCTTTCTTTGTCTCATCACTTCTACAAAATTATCAGTGGTTGGCCAAGCTTTAGGTACACATCTACTAGTTCGCTTAAAGACTGTGTAACTATCTCCAAGCTTTGTCGACTCTCAGCAGGTGGAGTCAAGCCACGAGATCTCTCTTCAATTTTTCATGAAGCTGTTGACACATTTGTAAGGTGCATGGTTGCATGTTGGTTTCGCAAGGTATATTGGAAATGTCAAATGGATAAGTCATGGTTGGTGTACAACCTTATTCTTGAATGACGCGTTCTGTCCTACGTCTTTTTTTAGCAACATTTGGAGCAACATTTTCAGCCTCTACATTATTATATAAAATTTTGTATATTAAAAAAACACATGTAAGAAAATTTGTAAAATTTCAATGAAAATAATATTCAAATTGATGGCCACCTCGATGTGGTTGGCTAGCATCTTTCCCACCCTAAGACTGTTGAGAACTAGGACAACCCTGCTGAGAACTAGAAAAACCACCGATTGGTTGAGAACCGACATGACCATATCTTGATTGGCCTCTAGGGGAATACATATCACCACCTTCACACAATCCGCCAACACTTATTGATGGCCCTCCAAGGGAATGTGAACCAGCACCAACCTCACGAGACGAGAGAGAAGCTTCATAAAAAAAATATGAATTTATAATCAATTCAAAAATACATTCATACATATAAATACATGTACATATTCATTTATTAAATTGCGTGAACCATGGGCATGCTCCATTGATGGAGTAGACACCCTTGTCCTCCTAGCTCCTAAAAAATAAAAAATGAAACTTATTAACAACTAATTTAACTCACAAAATTGATAAAAAATCAATTCCATATGTACACACATCTATGTATATGTATAGAGATTTAAGATTATATTTAAATACCATGAACATCCCTCAATCCCTAATCCCCCTCTCTTGTAGAGATATGGGATTCTATTGATCTTCGTCGTTCACCGTCCATGATATATACATCTGCAATGGACATTTACAATTATTTTTTTAAATTACTGGTTAAAATGAATTCAAAATAAATTTCAAAAAATTAATGTAATTTAGTGTACACAAATTATGTAAAACACAATTTTCAAAGTACTAATTGATGTGTGAAACTCAATTTAAGAAAAAAATTTATAAAAATGTTAAGTTCACCAAATTGCGCTTTACATGGTGGGAGCACCCTTGGTATATAATTGAAAACATGGTGGGAGCACACTTGGTATAAAATTAAAAAAAAAACATGGTCATTAAAAAAGAAGCATGTAACTCCATTTAAACAAAAAAATTTCGAAGTCCTCACATTTTAATTTTATAAAAATGTGAAGTTCACCACTTGTTGCAAATGTGAAGTTCACCAAGTTGTGCTTTACATGGTGTGGTGGGAGCACACTTTGTATATAATTGAAAAAAGCACATAGTCATTAAAAAATAAGCATTTATAAGTACAGAACACACACATACTTACAATTTCCATCAATAAATTTCGAAGGAGAGTGTCTCAACACTAATTCATCTTTGAGAGATGAATATTGAATTTTTTAAGAAGAGCATCTCAAAACTAATTCATCTTTGAGAGATGAATCTTGCATTGGCATTGCCTCGTATATTTTTAGTTCATCTATTAATTCATCTTTGATATATGAATCATGAATTGGAATTGCCCCACACAATATATTAGTAGACATCTTATTAATTTTTGTACAATGTCGTATTCTAAAAAATTGAAATTGGCTAACAATATTGTTTTCTTTTCCATGCAGTTGTTTTAGCCTCTCCTTAACTTGGTACATGTATTTCATCTAGTTGCACAAAAGTTTGAAATTGGTGAAAACTATAATTCCATTTGATCCATACTCCCTAGTTGTTACCAAGCCTTCTATTGATGAAATATAATATGCCTCATTGTTTGTTGCTCTTCCCGGTATATTCATTTTCCTTTGGACGATCTTGCTAGTCGGAATATTGGAAAGCACATATGTAATCACTACTTTCCCTGGATTGGGATAGCAAGAAACATCTATGCATAATGTCCATTTTTAAACCATATTTAGTGGGTTTTTTAATCCTTGGAAAAAAAAAATCAATAAAATATATTAACTTAACATCTATTGCAAATTCATGGGAGAAATGTCACATGTGCATGAGATAAATGACATGTGCATTGTTTATTTTAAATTTTGACTTAAAGTTTATGGCAGAATTCACATCTAGAAATGAGATGCATTAAATATTGCATTGCCTAGAGTTTAAGGGAGATTTGCGACACATATACATTGTTCATGCATGGTTTGCCTTAAATTTTGCCTTAAAATTTATGGCATAAATCACATCTAGAAATGACATGCCTTAAGCAAGGATGAGATCCAAAGGCTACCTAGCCCTTTACATTCCCTAAGAAAGGATGAGATCCAGAGGCTACCTGGCACTTTAGAGACTCCTTTGGAACTTGTAGAATTTAAGACGCAACAAAAAAACTAAAATCCTATGGAAGTTTAACCACTTTAAGTTCAGTTTTTAGGCCTTAAATTTTTCCTTCAATTAATGCAGGAAGCCCTTGAGTTTGGGGGATCCTATCCTATGGAAGTTCAACCACTTTAGGTTTAGTTTTTAGGCCTTAAATTTTTCCTTGAATTAATGGCATAAATCCTTTAGTTTGTGGGAGAAATGAAATTTACATGGTTTGAAAAATTATTTTATGCACTTACTAAAACAACTAGTGGTGGTGGTTGATGAAGTCATGTCAAAAGTCACACCTTTATGAGTTTGTGGGAGAAATGAAATAGAAATGACACATGCCTTAAAGTTTGCCTAAAATTTTATGGGAGAAGGAAATAATGACACATGTACAGGGTTTTCCTTAAAGTGGTAGTGTTTTATGGATATTAAAATGAAGAACTTCTATTTCTGTTCTAGAGATTGACTGTAGCGGCATTTACTAGATATGTCACCTTTACAAAGAGATGAGATCTAGAGCCTACCTGGCGCTTTATAGACTCTTCCTTTAGAACGTGTATAAGTTAACACTCAACAAAAAGACTAAAATCCTTTGGAAGTTCAAAATCCTATGAGAGTTTAGCCACTTTAGGTTCAATTTTTAGGCCTTAAATCTTTCCTTAAATTAATGAGAGAAAGCATTTAGTTTGTGGGAGAAATGAAATTTACATAGTTTGCAAAATTATTTTATGCACTTACTAAAACAACTAGCAGTAGTGGTTTATGAAGTTATGTCAAAAGTCACACCTTTATGAGTTTGTGGGACAAATGACAAATTTCCTTATAGTTTATGGGAGAAATGAAATAGAAATGACACATGCCTTAAAGTCTTCCTAAAATTTTATGGGAGAATGGAGAAATCACACATGTACAAGGGTTTCCTTAAAGTGGTAGTGCTTTATGGATATTAAAATGAAGAACTTCCATTTATGTTCCAGAGATTGACTATAAGGGCATTTATTGGATATTTCACCTTTAAGAAAACATGAGATCCAGAGGCTACCTCACCCTTTACAGACTCTTCCTTTATAACTTGTAGAATGTAACACTCAACAGATAGACTAAAATCCTATGAGAGTTCAACCACTTTAGGTTCAATTTTTAGGCTTTAAAGTTTGGCTTGAATTAATTGGAGAAATCCTTTAGTTTGTGGGATAAACGGAATGTGCATGTTTTGTCTTAAATTTTGCCTTAAAGTTTATGGGAGAAATCACATCTAGAAATGACATGCCTTAAAGTTTTCCCAAGTGCCTAGAGTTTAATATAGAAATGACATAGAAAGAGAAATCACATCTAGAAATGACATGCCTTAAAGTTTCCCAAGTGCCTATAGTTTAATATAGAAATGAAATAGAAATGACACATGCCTTAAATTTTTCCTAAAAAATTATGGGAGAAATGACATGCGTATAGGAGAAATGACACATGTACACGGTTTTCCTTAAAGTGGTAGTGGTTTGAACTTACTTAAACTTTTTCCTTAAAGTGGTAGTGGTTTTCACTTACTTAAACAATTAGTGGTAGTGGTTGATTAAGTTATGTCAAGAATCACACCTTCATGAGCTTGTGCGAGAAATGACATGTACATGGTTTGAAAAATTATTTTATGCATTTACTAAAACAACTAGTGGTAGTCGTTGATGAATTTATCTCAAAAGTCACACCTTGACGAGTTTGTGGGAGAAATGACATGTGCATGGTTTTCCTTCAAGTTTAGTTTTCCTTGAAGTTTATGGGAGAAATCACATCTACAAACCTTTACTTTGGCATCTATAAATAGGCTAAGAACATTAAAAAATAATTTTCAACTTGCATTAGTTATGTCCTTAATAAGAAGTATGATTTAGCACTTAATAGATTGTTTAATAATTTATAATAATGTCATTTTTGGCTTGTACTATCATTCATCCTTGATATGTAAAAAAATTTACAACTTGAACATTAACCTACACTATCATAGCATCACTGTACATAATCTAGATTATTAATATCCATTACATCATAAAACACTCCACTTTTAACATTTTACAAGATTAAAAGCATCATGGAAGGTGTAAATTTAGGTACATTAATGAAATACATTGGGCTGATTTAAGTATTCCAAGAATTCTGAGTTGCTGAATTCTATGTGTGAATTTCTTTGCAGTGTGTAATTCTGTTCACTCTATGAATTTTTGTTCATTATGTTGATGAATTGTGTGTGAATTTTTATTCATTATGTTGCTGAATTCTGTGTGAATTTCTTAATTATCTTCATTCTGTTGCAATTAACTCAAATAAAATGTGTTCTGGAAATACATTACACAAAATAGCTGAATTAATTTAAGTATCATAATTGATATGTACATAGAAAGATTTCTAATGTAATTATAAAAAATTAAATATGTACAACACATGAGTGGAGGTCAAACACATAGTATAAGAGACTAAGGATATTTGTACAAGAGGGTTTTTCCTGAATTATAAAAGAATAGATTTTTGTAAGAAAATATAAATCTAATTATACCTTGAACTGAGTTAATAAAATCAAAGTAGTGATTCTAAAAAGCCTGGAATTTTAGAATGTAAATATATATAAGAATCAAAGGAAAATGGAATGAGATAAACATAATTATATACCTTTGTTATCAAATCTGGAGTTGGATATAAATTATCAATTTCTGAAACAGAAGCTTGAAAAGAAAGAAATTCTCGATATTTGTTATGATTTCGAAGAGTGACATGAAAGATAAAAACAAGGGAAACAAAAAATTAACGAAAAAAATAAAGAAATCAAAAATAACAAAATCGGAAATACATAAGAGTGAAATTGAAATAGAATTTCATTAATAATGAGGTCAAGTAAGTCGCCTCTAGTATTACTATTAGAATTAAAAAATTAATACAAAATATCATAATTGCCATCAACGATAAGTACTAGGGTACTAGATTGAGAAATAGCGATCTTTTTTGAGAAATCATATTTCATTAATAATGACGTAAAGTAAGTCTTCTCTTTGTTGCAATTAACTCAAATAAAATGTGTTTTGGAAATACATTTCACAAAATACCTGAATTAATTTAAGTATCATAATTGAGATGTACATAGAAAGATTTCTAATGTAATTATAAAAAATTAAATATGTACAATACATGTGTGGATGGAAAACACAGAGTATAAGAGACTAAGGATATTTGTACAAGAGGGTTTTTCCTAAATTATAAAAGAATGGATATTTGTAAGAAAATATAAATCTAATTATACTTTGAACTCAGTTAAGAAATTCAAAGTAGTGATTCTAAAAAGCCTGGAATTTTAGTATGTAAATATATATAAGAATCAAATGAAAATGGAATGAAATAAAAGAAATTATATACCTTTGTTATCAAATCTGGAGTTGGATATAAATTATCAATTTCTGCAACAGAAGCTTGAAAAGAAAGAAATTCTATATTTTTGTTATACTTTCCAAGAGTGACATGAAGGATCAAAACAAGGGAAATATAAAATCAACGAAAAAAATAAAGAAATTAAAAATAACACATTAATTATTTTTTTATAATCGAACACTGGTGCTGTATCTACTAAATGGGACACACTGTTTCTTCCATTTTTGTCCTGGATTGATTGACTTATGTAGGGAGGAAGCAAGCAGGTGGATCATTCAATCTTTACAAGTCAAGCTTCAACTTGACTATAATACCTTTCTTAGTGACAACCATATCATCAATACAGTAATCACGTAATCAATATATAGCCTTCTTCGGTCCTGCTAGTGGGACAACATCTGCCTATGAGACTTAATATGGAACCATACTTATATGGCTAGCTTAGATGCTAGTCGGCCCACCCAGGTAATAATAAGTTGGGGTTTTTTTTATTGGGATTACGTAACAATGTTTATGGCTCTATAACTGACGAGTAAAGTAATTCCAATATGTTTATTAGAATTCAAAATTTCATACAGAATATTATAATTTCCATTAACGATCAGTACGAGGGTACTGGATTGAGAAATAGTAGGTTTTTTCCAGAAAGAAAAAATGTTTATTCTATTATATCATTAAAAGAGAAATACATTCATCCTATCTATCAAATGATAGAAAGAAGGAAACAAAGAAAATCAAAACCATCATCCTTTAATAGTTTTAAAAATAAATTTAGAATCTTACCTTGACATCGATACAAAACTCGAAATATATACAATAAAGATAACCACATTTAAATATTTCTTCACGTATCTGTGAATTAACCATTTCTAAAATTCAATTTTATTAAAAAAAATTGAATATTAAAATTTTAATAGATGATTTATTGAAAACAAAAAAAAAACTATCATATAAATCATATCACTTATCATTGGTACAGGGATAGATATTCTAAAATATTATTCCTGGATCTTAGGGAAATATATTTAAAATAAAGATTTAAACATAAATTGATAAATGTGAATAGCCATTCAAAATCAAACTGAATGATTTAACTTTCCTAATTTTCCTCTTTACTGCATAATTTTTTAACATCAATTCACACGATTTAAAGAATAAGAACTAACAGAAATGTACACTCTCCATTATTGTAGGTGGGATGGATGTATAGATCCACATGTGAGGACGTGATTACTGGGTTCAAGGTATAGTGCTTAGGTTGGTATTCTAAGGTAATTTAAGGCCCCAAAACAAAACATTCATAAAACTTTAAATTCAATGGCAGTAGCACCAAAATAAAAAAAAGAGAAGGATAACATACCTGTAAATTCATAGACGACAAGAAGAGAAAGCCACAATGACAAGATGAGGTGGTAGATCACTAAAGGCATCATGGAGGACACAGAACAAATTCCTTGTGAACAAAAAAATTTAAAATTTAAATCAAACAAAAAAAAATTACAAAAGAAACAAAGCAACACCTCACCTCGTCGCCACGGCATAATAGAGCAACACCTCACCTCGTCGCCACGGCATAATAGAGCAGCACCTCACCTCACCTCGTCGCCCCTGCAAACACACAAACGCAAGATAGACAGACACGAGACAAAAAACAGACAATGGTAATACGCTTGAAACCTATAAAGGTTTACGGGCCAATATATTTATAAGAACAATTTCGGACGAACTATTTTAAAAGTTCGGCAAAACTAATAGTTCGACCAAACTATTCGGCTAAAATTTTGTTGCGTTTTTCCCATCTTCGGCCAAAAAATTGTTTGCCCATGTCGTCAATACGCCGTCAATGTAAACAGGAAAATTATTTCGACCAAAATTATTTCGAAAGTTTTGCCAAATTCTAAAACAGTTCTGCCGAACTTTTAAAAATGTTCGGCCTAACTATTGGGAAAATGAATTTTCCACCCCTGATTCTCAAAAAAGTGTAACCCACCTTCGTGGGTTTACCCAGTATTTAAAATGGAAGAAGATATATGTTGAAAAATCTAGGTCAAACACTTTCCACTTGAGGAAAAAAATAAAAATAAAAATCATTAACGCATCGTAGGTATTTCAAGGTCCCAAAGAGGATTTATATTTAATCATAATCCAAAGGAAAATAAAGAAAAAAAAATTATGAAGGTAGGTATTTTTTAATATCCTTGGTGTCCATTTTTATCACTGATATGTATCTAAATTTGGGGTTTCCCCTACCAATATAATAAGTCATGATAAAATAGATAGAAAAGGAATTTATATGAAAGGTGGTGCAAGAAGGTCATCAATGGATCCTTGCAGAAATCCCAAAACCCAATTCTGTCCCAATGACAATGGAGATGTGAACCCCAACTCCACATGTATTTGACTCTCATTCTTCTAGTTATCCATATTTTATTCATTAATACAGATGTGTGTTTCTACTAATAAGGCCTCCTAGCTTGGAATTTTACAGATTGGTATTGCATGAAGGATGATAGATTAGTGACACTTATTATCATTCGATTCATGTTTCGTTTAGGGTAAATGATAAGTGAATGTTGCAGTAACTTCTATATTCTTCCTTTTGTGTGTGTCTATCAGTAGTATTTTTTTAAGATTTCATTTACACTCCTCCTAAAGGGTGGGACCTTCATATGTTGATGAAATGGCCTTGAAGGATGAATCATGCCTATTTTGGTTAAATTTCCAGGACAGTGGACCCCTAAAAAATCAGTGGAAAGATGCAACTAGCAAAAATTACTTACACATGCCTCGAAAGAAGTGAATATTGATGGCTGGCACAATGACATGGAACCATTTTCACTGGATAACCATGGTCCCAATGAAATCTTGCCCCATTTTTTCAACTATGATCTACCATTTCAAAATTATATCATTTTCCCCACCTCTATTGTTGCAACTAATAGTGGGAAAAAAATTAAGTGGTGATATTATTATTATTATTATTATTATTATTATTCTGTTAATGGAATATGTAGTTGGTTTGTCCTTGTACTCACATGACACCAAGTCATTCATGTTTGTTGCCACTATACCCTCTAGGTGGAACTATACATGCCCCCTACAAGGCACATGGGTAAGTTGATATTTCAACTTGACCTGTTCAACGACATGAATGCTTTAGCAGTGTATTAGTTGGCCAACATGGTGCACCCCTAGGGATTTAAGAAATTACAATTTTATTTAAAAGAAAATAACAATTTCATTTGGATGAGTGAATCACATGTGTTGTAAAAAGGACTTCTTTATTAAATTTATATGCCTAAAGAGAGTTTCTTACTTAAACACTTCATGATATCATGATCTGTACAAATGAAATTTCCATGTTAATGTTTAGTGATGGGAAACAATTAGTAATATTTTATAAGTATATCTACACATTTTGTGTTATTGTTAAAAGAATTTATCTGTGTGGTGATTTTTTAATGCAATTTTAGAGATTGAAATCAATGAAGTTGGATAGAAAATTAGTGTCATATCAATCATAACTTTACTTTTTTAATTTAATCTGCAGTTACCTTATAGTGGTCATATCAAGCCAGATAATTTGTTGTGACCTGACTCAATCACTACACTTTAGTACCTAAGTGAAATTGTTTATTCCCTAGAGGAGTCATAATAATTCAACTAATATGTATTATTGGATTTCATGTCACAAGTATCCTATTTGGGATGGATTGACAAACTTTCCTTAAGAAGGATCAATGTGCCTATTTTATTTGAGATTTAGTTTTATAGATTGTTTATTATGTTGAAATCTAAGATGTACCAAAACATTCTAAAAATGGTTTCAGAACCTAGCTATTACATTAAACGTTGAGTTGTACCAAAATAACATCTAAAGGATACAGTGTGAAGTGGGACAAATTTTGGCTCTAATTTTTTTTCAAATTTTTGTGGTATATTTCTTGTATGTATAACTATTAATAATAGCTGAAATTAGTTTCTAGCTCATGCTTAGATTCATGGAATATCTTATTACATTAAAATATATCATACTAAAACATCCGTAAAGGTGATTTTCATTGTCTGGAAAATATCCTATTGTGAATAGGTAGAACTCTTCTTGGCTCTAAAATTTTCAACTATGTGTGGTTTCCTTTTGAAAGATAGTAATACCTAAAACTTGATACTACCTAAAACCCTTAAAATGAATAATATTTGGTCACATTGGCCTTTTTTGTATGGAAATCCAACAAAATGTTCAACATACTTTTTGTTGTCTTTGATAATATATCTCATTTATTTAATACATTTCCACCCATAAACCCAAAAATATCCAAAAATATTAAAAAAATATTGCAGATAAAAATGCAAATAGGGTAATCAAATTTTCAAGTAAATATTTCTATTTTATTTTTCTGATTTATTAGGATTTTTAGAGGTTGAAACTGTTATAAATTTTTGAACGACATAAATATTGGATTTGGACTGGATTTTTACATTACATTTTTTTGTGTACTAAGTTTTTTGAATTACAATTGATATTTAATTTTTAATATGGTATTTATTGATATTAATTTGTGTAGTAGGAAGATATGATGTAAGCAACATTACTCTAATATCCATTTTCTCCTTTCATTTCCATGTACTAAAACCCATACACATACTACTCACACTTTGTGGTGTATTGATATGTGTGGATTTTATCTAGTTGTCTTTCCCCACCTCCCACAACCTTGCACCACTTTTGCCTCCCTATAATGCATATTTGTTGTGTTTTGTGCATCCATAAGCACAATACAAAATGGAGGCTACTCATAGACACTTCCTATGTGTTAGGCAATTAAATGAATATATCACGGCTTGTGTGCACATTGGTGTCATGTTTCATTATTTTACATACTACTATTTGATAGAGATAGGTCATGTTGTTACCTTTAAGTTCACTCGGTTGAGAGATGGCCTTATTATGTGGCTCATGTACATGCACAAAAATTGGATTCAAACCCTTAACATCCCCCTTGGTTGGTTATATTGGGCTTTCATTGACTTAGGATCGAGACCAATCACCACCTTCTTTTCCATATGATAGATGGTCACCTCATCTTCCAATTCTCCATTAGAAATTAGATTTGAGGGGTCCTTCACTACCTATAATGTGATTCAAGTGGTTCCATCCCAAAATTATTTTGGTACCCTGATTATAGATGTTTAATTATTTTTATGAGGGGGTTTCTTAGGTTTAAATCATAGTCCCCTCGTGGTTCCCCCTTCCAAATTATTCGAGAGAAGGATCACCTCTTTTTTCCTTGTTATGTGGCCAGCTAAGGTAGTAAATCCTAAAATTATAATTCAAACTTCAAATTCATTGATTTGTATTTTATTTTTCTAGTATAAAATGTTATTTCTTCTAGTATAAAATGTTATTTCATAAGCACTTGGTCACACTAGTATACTTGAGTTTACACATCTATCTGGTAATTTTGTGGATTTAGTTGTAGAGGTATGTTGTTATTAAGTATAATTGATCAACCCTTTTCCCTTTACTTTTAGATTTAGATTTTCTTGATTGAAAATGAAACATGAAACTTTATTAGGGGAATTTAAGTGCAATCATTTATATTAATGATGGAATATTGACATTATATAAAAATTAGGCTTATCTATTAGCACATAACTTCTAATTTGATCATTAATATTAGACTTCTTGCACAATTCCTTAGAATTATATATGACTAGTTTGAGTTCTATTCATGTATAGAATTATAAATGTCAAAAAGAAATGATAATGAGAAGAAAGTACTAAAAAAATAGTTTTTTGAGACACTTTTAGTCATGACAGATCTGAATCCTACAACACTAATATCTTGGCTACTATATTTGTTTTTTTATTATTCTCAAAAAACGTATGTTCAATGTGGTAAATGTCAAACATATTCATGATAACGTTTTGTCTTTAATGAAGCTATAGAATCCCACATGATCAATTTTGAAATTATATTGGACCATTGTCACTGGTTTGGATCATCATCTTGAATTTTAAAAGATTTCGAAATATTGTAAAAATTCCTTGTTGATACGACACTATTTTGTTGGAGCACTACACAATTCCTCCCATATAGTCACAAACAAATACCTAACTGCATCCCTAATGTGTTATTCCCCTCTATATTACCTCTTGGAGTCCACTTTGCATATATACCACCAATACCTTTGGAATTTGATAAGTGTTTTAGCATAACTTATCTTGGTTGTATGTAGGAATGATAATTTTTTCCTTAATCAATTTCTACTGTGAAGTTTATGATCCTTAAACCTTTTGCATTCACAACATTTTAAATTTTACATCTTGTATTTCTTCGAATTTTCCATTCTTTAAGTGAATGGTAGGATTAGAATATCAATTATTGATTTTCCAAATATGTCCATATTGTGTATAGATGTAGTAGATTACAAAGTGATAGTATTACTAACTTTTTTTTATCTTTGTGTTATATGAGATAGCTCTAGACCACCTGATCCTTGGGGAGGATCATAAAAGCTAATAACTAATGATGCTATGCCTTATCTCAAAGTAGTTAACTACTTAGAAATATTTAAGAATAGGAGGGAGATGTATGATGGGTTTCTTGAAGTAATGAAATATTTCAATGCACAAAGGTTTACATTTGATATTTTGTATGATATTAGTAATTATTAGATTTAGCAAAGGGGCCTCCATTTTTTACCTGGTTTCCTTTCCTTTCACGATCGATACAACTAGTGTTATTTCCACAGTGAAGGATTTTTTAAAAGGTTACCACAATATTATTGTATGCTTTAACAAATTTTTTCCTAAATGCTAAGAAATTACACTCCTATTGGAGGAGGAACCTACACGAAAATACCAGGGCTAGTTGAATTTGTTTAGGTAATCAGTTACGTCAACAAGTTTAGGTAATTTACTTACCAAGTCAGTACGTGGATATTTTTAGCTTCAAGATTTGGAGCCTTTGTTTTCCAGCTAACAATGAAACCCCAGCCCAAAAAGTAGCAAGTTGAACTTGACTGAAGTAATCAATTATCTCAGCAAGATTAAGGTAATAAGATTAATCTCTTATTAGTAATCTTAGAGCAACCATCCAAATCTATGTTGGATATCAGATGCACAGCAAATTATAAAACAAATACTCAGCAAATCAATCATGCACATAAAGACACAGCAATTAACGTGGTTCACCCAACCAGTCTGGGCTACGTCCACACAACATAGGCATCGGCAATCTTATTAATCAAACAGGAGATTACAAACTCTCACACACTCAAACCATCCGTATGGATACCTGTTTTATAGCAAGGAGAATCTAACTGCCTCATAAATCCTCTCACATCAAATTTAGGATGCATTAACTCTCTCCCAACAACCTGGAGCTAATCTAGCAACAAATTCCTATTGTTGTCACACACTGAGATTTTTTCCTATTTTATTTAAAACAGAAAATCTCAACAATCTCCACCTTGACAACAATTAGCCTGATGCCCTGTTATTATTATTTTATCTTTTCTGCAAGCCAAGAGAAGCCAAACACCAGCGTAGCTTCTCTAACAAAACTGGTTTCGTGAACATGTCTACACAATTCTCCTTTGTATGCACCTTTTCAAGAGAGACTCCCCTTTCAGTGATAACCTGTCTTACAAAATGGTACTTAATTGGAATATGCTTTGATTTACTATGATAGGCCGGATTCTTAGCCAAATGTAATGCACTTTGACTATCACAAAGTAACCTGATGTTGTCCTGTAACCTACCAAACTCACCAAGCAAAACTTTCAGCCAAACCGCCTCTTTGCAAGCATGCGAAGCAGCAATGTATTCTGCTTCAGTAGTGGATAAAGCAACAATGTTTTGTAGCTTTGACATCCAGCTAATAGCTCCACCTGCAAGAGTAAAGACATACCCTAAAGTTGACCTTCTCTTATCCAAATCACCTGCAAAATCAGAATCAACATACCCGCAAACAGATTCACTGCTTTTATTGTAAGTAATACAATAACTACTTGTGCCTCTCAAATACCGAAGCACCCATTTCACTGCTGACCAGTGTTCTTTACCCGGATTTTCCATATACCTGCTGACAACCCCAACTGCATGTGAAATATCTGGTCGAGTACAAACCATCGCATACATCAAACATCCTACTACATTAGCATATGGAATTCGAGACATATAATCCTTTTCTTCATCTGTATTAGGACATAAACTGGAAGAAAGATTAAAATGGGAAGCTAAAGGGACTGACACAGGCTTCACATTGTTCATACCAAACCTCAAAAGTATCTTCTCAACATACTTCTGTTGTGATAGCCACAGCTTACCATTACTCCTGTCTCTGAAAATCTCCATGCCCAAAATCTGTCTTACTGCTCCTAGATCTTTCATATCAAATGTCCTTGCCATCTGAGTCTTCAACCTGTTGATTTCTTCAATGCTTTTGCTTGCTAAAAGCATATCGTCAACATACAACACTAAGATAATGAACATGCCATTACTTAACTGCTTAAAGTAAACACGATGATCATATTCACTTCTTATATATTTTTGACTCAACATGAAAGAATCAAATTTCTTGTACCACTGTCGAGGCGACTGCTTCAGACCATACAATGACTTCTTGAGCCTGTAGACAAATTTCTTATTGCGATGCTGAACAAACCCTTCTGGTTGTTCCATATATATTTCCTCATCTAAGTCTCCATGTAGAAATGCAGTCTTAACATCTAATTGCTGCAACTCTAAATCAAGCAAAGCCACTAATGCTAACACAATTCTAATTGAAACAATTTTAACCACTGGTGAAAAAATCTCATGAAAGTCAATGCCGGCTTTCTGAGAAAACCCTTTTGCAACCAGTCGCGCTTTGTACCTGTCCTCCGTATCATTCACACCCCGTTTCAGCTTGAAAACCCATTTACACCCCACAGTTTTCCTGTCTTTCGGAAGCTCAACCAGATCCCATGTGCCGTTCTTACTCAAGGCCATCATTTCGTCCTTCATGGCTGCTTTCCACTTATCACTATTCGAACCTTCTATTGCTTCCTGATAGCACAGAGGTTCATTGTCATTAGCAGTAAATGCAACTGAAGTAACATAATCATCATACCTTCTCGGTGGCCGTTCGATTCTTGTCGACCTCCTTAAGGATGTTTCTGGTGCTTCCTCGATTGGCTGACTACCACCTATAGGAACTTCTTGCCGATCAGTATCTGAGACCTGTTCATGATCTAAACCTGAACCCTGTTCATGTTCTGATTCTGAAACCTGTTCATGACTAGTATCTGAACTATGGTCATCATGACTATCATTAGAAATGCTATCAAACTGAATGTGATGAAAATCAAATACATCATCCTGTTTCAATTTACTATCTACATCTAACTGTACAAGAGAGGATTCATTAAACTTTACATCTCTGTTGATGATGATTTTGCGGGTAGTAGGATCCCACAATCTATATCCCTTTGTTCCAACACCATACCCAACAAAGATATACCTTTTCGACTTTGGATCTAACTTAGTTCGCTGATGTTTAGGCACTAGAGCATATGCATCACAACCAAACACTCTGAGTTTAGAATAGTCACAAGGGTGTCCTTTCCATACCTCTTGCGGAATCTTGCAGTCTATTGTCGTCGATGGAGATCGGTTTATCACATAACAAGCTGTTGCCACTGCTTCCATCCACAACTCCTTTTGCAACCCGGCGTTACTCAGCATACTCCTTGCTCTCTCTAGAAGAGTCTTGTTCATGCGTTCAGCAACTCCATTTTGCTGAGGAGTATAAATCGTGGTCTTATGTCTCTCGATCCCTGCATCCTTGCAATAGTTTTCAAACTCCTTGGAGGTAAACTCACCACCGTTGTCAGTTCTTAAACACTTTATATTTCTACCAGTGATATTTTCTACCAATGCTCTAAACTGTTTGAAAATTGTAAAAACATCAGACTTTTTTTTCATCATGTAGACCCACACCTTCCTAGAAAAGTCATCAATGAACGACACAAAATATGACGAGCCACCATATGAAGTTGTAGGGGCTGGTCCCCAAACATCTGAATGGATATAATCAAGTATGCCTTTACTAGTATGTTTGCCTGTTTTAAATTTTTGTTTACTTTGTTTGCCAAACAGACAATGTTTACAGAAATCTAACTTTCCAGACTTTAGATTAGGAAGTAATTTGCGATCAGCCAAAATCTTTAACCCTCTTTCGCTCATATGGCCCAACCTTTGATGCCATAGGCGAATGGAACTACTGTCATGTTCAGACACCGTAGACACATGATCTGACCCTGTTCTTCCTTCTAATTGAAACAGATTTCCTACTTTCTTAGCCTTCAATACTAGTAAGATACCTTTATATATTTTCATAACTCCACCTTGAATTACAGTTTTATATCCATTCGTATCCAATGCTCCTAAAGAAATTAGATTTTTTCTTAAGTCTGGAACATGTCTCACATCCGTTAACAATTTAGTTGTGCCATCAAACATTTGCAGTTGTATACTTCCTATCCCAACAATATTGCAAGTAACATCATTACCCATGTACACGACGCCATCATCAACAGATCTATACGTCTTAAACCAGTGTTTATTGATACACATGTGGTTAGATGCCCCGAAATCTAACAACCAATGTTGATCATGTTTTGACATATTAACAGACAATACTTCGTCGCTCATACCTGAACCAGATGCCGAACCTGTATCTGTCGTGTTAGCTTCCTTCTTTTTTGTTGAAGAGCCTTCTTTAGCAGCCTGCTGTCGTTTCCAGCAATCCTTCTTTAGGTGTCCAGCTTTCCCACAATGCTAGCACTTCACCTTTGTCTTATTTCCTTTAGACTTTGAACGAGAGTTGCTATGCTTACCCCCGGAGTGTCTCTCTCTTGGGCGACCTCTGGCCATCATTGCCTCTGATGTAGAGGTTTCTGCATTCGACCTCTTCCTCGTCTCCTCAGACAACAAGGCTCCAACCACATCGTCAAACTCAAGGATGTCTGCAGTACTAAAGCTTATGGAAGTAACAAAGTGATCCCACGATTCGGGCAATGAACACAATAGAGTTATTGCCTTATCCTCTGAATCAAATTTTACATCTAGAATTTTTAATTGTACCAATAGAGTATTGAAAACATTCAGATGGTCAGTAATCGAGGTACCTTCCTTCATTCGCAAACCATAAAGCTGTCGCTTCAGGAGAATCCGATTTGTCAAGGATTTCGTCATGTAGAGCTTCTCAAGCTTCGACCACAAGCCTGCGGCGGTCTTCTCTGACACAATGTTGAACATAACGTCATCCGCCAGACATAACCGAATTGCGCTCAGAGCTCTGTCATCCAACTCATCCCATTCATCCTCCATTAAGGAAGAAGGCTTTTTGCTTTTCCCCAACAGCGCTTTCGCCACGCCTTGTTGAATCAGCAGATCGTGCATCTTAACCTTCCAGATCTCGAAATTATTCTTGCCATTAAACTTCTCAATTTCAAAACGGGCACTTTGAGTTTTCGCCATATTGTGTCACAAAAAAAAAAACCTCCAATTGCAACTTTTAATGAAGAATGCCCTTTTTAATAAAAATGCCCAAAAACAAAATAAAAATATATCCTTCACTTTTAAAGTGCCTTTCATTTGATACCATATGCAAATGGAAATTAATATTCAAATCAATTTATAATAAAATAAATCCATCTTAAGCTCCACTTCAAATCGATTTTAAACCACCATAAATCGATTTATCATACAAATGAAGTTGCATGACATATTACTTCATATAAGGAATATATAAATCGATTTAAAAAACTCAAAACAAATCGATTTTGTAAAACTCAAAAAACAAATCGATTTTTAATATAATTGATTTATACCAAGGTCCAAATTTCATCAATTCACTTCAATGCTAATCGTTTTTTTTTAAGACCCATTTCAGAAAACGTTCCAAAAAATATCAATTTAACTTTACGGCATTTGAAAAATAGGAACTCAGCTTTTTAATGAACCAATTCATACCAGCGTTTCACTCAATCATATGGCAGCATTGCAGCGTCTAAATAAATCGACTCTGTGTTTCCTTTGAAAAAACATATCACACCAGCCTATATCACGTGGAGTTCCACGTATTGCTTCAACGATTGTTTTATGAACCCACCTACAGCGATCCGTTCACAATCAATTTAAAAACAGTGATCGGACTGGCCCTCCATGCAGCAGTGCACCAAAAACGCACCAGCACTTATACGCAGCAGTACGCACCAGCAACGATTTTTAATAACTCCACGCAGCAAAACGCACTTCCTCCACTGCGCGCTCCTCCAACACGCTTCGATACCAATTGTTGGAGAACAGATGCACAGCAATCTAAAACAAATACTCAGCAAAAAAATTAAGCACATAAGACACAGAGGTTTAACGTGGTTCACCCAACCAATCTGGGCTACGTCCACACAACATAGGCATCGGCAATCTTATTAATCAAACAGGAGATTACAAACTCTCACACACACTCAAACCATCCGTATGGATACCTGTTTTATAGAAAGGAGAATCTAACTGCCTCATAAATCCTCTCACATCAAATTTAGGATGCATTAACTCTCTCCCAACAACCTGGAGCTAATCTAGCAACAAATTCCTATTGTTGTCACACACTGAGATTTTTGCCTATTTTAGTTAAAACAGAAAATCTCAAAAATCTAGTTTTCTCATTTAGGTTTCTAGGGTAAAATTTCCACGTTTTGTGGTGTATTTTAATTGCCATGCTCACAATATTATTTACGAGTTTGAAAATTATGTGGCATGATCTTCTCATTGTTATATTAAATGAGTTGGGAATTTCAATTATCTAACTGTGGAATTTGATGATAAAATCTAATGGTTGACAGCATTTTGATTATTCATTCCTGTTTTCTCAAATAAATGGCTATGATCTCTGAGTTAAATAAACATGGTATGTGATATGATAAGTAACATATATGTAGATGTGAGCAATGTATTCAGCGTAATTTTGGATTTAGTGCTCATACTTCATCACAGTAGGTCTTTATATCCATCGTTTGGTAAAATAAATAGCCAAAAGATGCAAGCTATCTATCTAGGGTGTTCAAGAGATCGAGTGTTTCCATCACAAAGTCATTGCACTTCCATAGGGGGTTGTTAAATTGGGATTTTTAAGAGCATGAATGTTAGGAAATGTTTTTCCTTAAATGAAATTTGGCTCTTTCATTTGATTAATTCATATCCTTACTGAGCAGGTTATCTTGACCAGGGACATGTCCATCACTTGAGACAATAACACATTTTTTAGAGTTTGTGTGCAACCATATGATAGTTGTACGGATCATAAATATCACTACCGGGTGTTCTAGATTTTGCGGCTCATAATTTGTTACTGGATAAGTTCATTAGGGAGAACTCTCATAAGCTAAAACAAGCCTTTATTAATCGTTGGACGATCATTGTATAACCAAATTCCACTATGAAATTGACTCAACCTGAAGATGACGTCAACTCATTAGAGATGAAATAAATGTAGCACGAGGTGCATTTGTTGTTGTCTAGATCAGATTGATAATAAAAACTCGAACTTGAAGAAAATAAATTATATGCGTAAGAGATATTCAATGTTGGAAGCATCCATTCTTATGGATGAGATCCTTTCTTTTATTTTTTTATGCAACAAAGAAAGGAAATGACTTGAAAAGAAGAAATTGTCCCAAATTGACTACTCAAAACCAATACGAAAGAAATCGACTGTGCTATTGGAGTTGCTAGAGGAATTTTTGTTTTCCAGTGAAGAAATTCTAATCATTTACATGGTTTTTATACTAAGACATGAATGCTGACAGATGAGAATGATTCCCTCCTAGAGAAGAATCATGGGAATCTCAAGATTTTCCTCCTATCATTTCAAGAACAACATAAAGGGGATGTCCACAACAAATTGGCATGATAGGACTGAAACAAAGTTTTGTTACCCAAAAACTCTAAGCGAAGTGATTATGACTAAATCTATCATTTTTTTTCTATTTAGAATAAATAGAAAGTACATTTTTCTTGTTAGTTGCACAAAAGGGAAGAGTTGAATCTGAAACAACCTGAATAGCTCAAATTCTCTAAGAGAGAAAATAAAAAACTGTAATTAATAAATTCTCATTTATATTTATTTTTTTCTCTCCACATGAGGGTATATATGTGAGTAAAAATATATTTTTCCCATTAATATGTGATTATCATATTCATTTATTGCTTGATGTGGATGATATTGGCTGTTTTATTAAACCTTATGTGCAAGTAGCTTTGGAGGCTAATATTTGAAATCTTTGTTGTGTAAGCTATATGCAATAATGTCATGGATCTAACTGAATTCTCGAATTTTTAATGAGCCCACAACGTAAATGGAACTATCCCATTTGTTCTATTCAGTTGAACAACAACAAAATGATTTGTTACCTACAACCATCATTATATGAAAAGTCACCATTTTGTATTTCATAGATTTGGCTAGTCACTCCTCTCAACTTTATTTCTCTTTTTGAAATTTGGTGCTTAAGTGATTCAAATTTCTCACATAACCTATCGAAGAAAACATATGCCACCTATTTAATGAGGCCCTACATAAATATTTAATATCATGTGCATTATCTTGTAGTTCTTACTAGCAAATGGCATGGAATGGGGTTCAGAATTTCTTCTCTTTATGTGAGCAGATAAACGTTTCATTTAAATCTCCTTAAAACTTTACTAATACATCTATACAACTACCAATGTCTTTCTATGGGAAAAAATGAACATATGGTTGTGTTATTTCTGGTGCCATTGTCATATGGATGCTCTTTGAATGATTGAATTACCACTTCCTTACTCTTCTTTGCCTTTGGTTCTCTCCATGAAAAACTTTTTCCTCTGGTCATATGTTGTGATTTTAATCAACATGTTAGTGTTTTATCTGTTTTGTAATATTTTTTACTCAATGTGTGAAGGTTTTAGCCATTAAATGCACACTCTTTAGGAGTTTAAGCTTGAAACTAAATTTGGAACAAGTCTTCGCCAAGGATGCACCCAATTTCTCTCCCTAAGGATATTTTCATTGATGTTACTATTGCTCTAAGAGATAAAATCAAAAAAAAATTAGGGTTTCTGCAAGAAGTTGCAATAGGAAGAGATATAAAGAAATTTTTGGTGGTAATTAAGATATCCAAATATTTGTTTGTCTTATGATTTCTTTAATTTGGTAAATCCATTCTGGTGGGGATCTCGAGGACGAAGTATTGAATACAAAAATTAAAGACTTGATGATTTTTTAGATACATGAGCCTTGGTTATTAATCGAAAAATTGAATGACTTAACTTACCATGCTTACTATGATAACCCTTTTGTACATGACCTCAGGTCTAAAACTATGGCTAAGCTTCCAGGCTTAAAATCATTCGCTTTACTTCTTAGGGTTTTATTATGGCATTATAACTTTTCGTCACAAGGCTTGAGAGGGAAAATATGGGGCAAGGGTTTCGACCCTATGGCCACCTGCAACTCTGTCAATGTTTGATTGTGCATACATAAGCTGCTTTATCCTCCTATGGAGCACCCATCTACATGAAGAAGTCTTGAGTCTCTTGGTAACGCTGAAAGTTATCTTTTTATTTTGCTTTTGATTCCTCTGTTTTTGTCTATCGAAAATGGTGGTCTGTTCGTGACTTTTAAGACTGGTTTCTGTATATCCAACAGGGGTTTTCTATTTCCATGGATGGCTTAGAAATATTCGCACAGGTAAGCTTAACTTCTGGTTTCATTTCTATGTTTCATTTTTTTTCGTTTCTAACCCTCCAAGACAATGTCAATAGGAAATGACTCCCCGAATTCATTGTAATGAATTCACACTTGTATTTGCCTTCTGCTAAAGGTTATTCTACCTTAGATATGCTTCTGGAAATGATTCTCTCCACCCTTTTCTTTTTCTTTGCCTTCTGTGTCAATTCGTTGCTTCCGCTTCTGAAATATTCGTGTCTCTTTCTGTTTTCTCAAGTTTTGAACATGGAGAAGTCTTAGGCCGTTGTCTTGTTCTCAAAGTTGGTAGTTTTTAATAAGGTAGGAACCTTCCACTATGTACTTAATGTCTTTAACTGTGAAGAATGGAGAAAACCCAGGAGGGTTTGATCCTAAGTCGGCTATCAATTAGTTTCCTTTAGTTCACTTGTAGCATCTCGATACAGACTCAGAACTTCACTGGTGTCTTCGGCGTGGTCTTTGTAAGCTTGTAATCCTTGCGGGGAGAGTATAAATGCTCATTGTCACTCAGTCTAGTGTATATATATTCAAAACCCTTACAGGGTTTGTTCTTTTAAATTTTATTCTAACTGAGATTATAATGTTTCTCTACTACGACTTAGTTTGTTTATATATCAGAATTTTAAGAAGGAAAGATAATGTAGAAATTTTATCAATATTCGTTTAAAAGAATACCTGTGATTATGCTTGAAATGTGTGATAGTTACTTGGCTCAATTCGACTCTAACTTATTTTTCCAATACACTATCTTTATTGAGTTTAACATAGTCCCATCATATCTGAAGGACCAAAATATTCACCGAATAATTTATCACACAGATTAGCTCTCATACATAGAAAATTACTTTTATAAAGGAACCTGAACATGCATTGTATTCACGGACACACACAAATTGTTAATACAACTTCTTCTAATTGTTTTTCTTTCTCAAGATAGCAGACCCTCACAATGGTGGATTTGGTTTGGTTTTATTCCTTTCCAAAATTCCCATATGGTTGAGAAACTGTCAATGAGTTTCAGAACAGTTTATTAAAACTAAACACTTAACTTATCCTAATATAAATATTCTTTTAATCTACAAATTACAATGGATGTGTTGGCCCAAATTAACTTAAAACAAAGTAAAATCAAAATCAAAACTTCTTCTTATGTCCAGTAGAAGAAATCAATTCCAGTTGTAGCCTTTTAGTTGGATACTCCTACATTAGGCTCCCAAGGTAAATTAAACTCATGGCTCCTGTCCATGAGCTCTTTAATAGTGTACCCGACGCTTTGAATTTGGGAAGCATCCAACCAAGAACAATCCTCAATAGAACGGTCGTTCCATTAGACCAGATACTATAAATATTCTTTTCTGCATGTCTTCTTGGTTACCTTTGTGTCCAAAATCTTTTCAATTTCCAAAGGTTGTGCTAGAGGCATCTGTTTAATCCATGGTCTCTCCTCATCCTGGATGTCTCTTGCTCGTCTCTCTGAACTGTCTTCCTCATCAATAGAAATGTATCGGTACAGATCTGCCACATTAAAAATGGGCGAGACTCCTACACCTGGAGGTAACTGTAACTCGTAAGTGTTTGCAAAAAAAATCTGAAGGATTCTACAAGGCCTGATATTTTTCATAGTCAATTTGTTGTATTTGCCTTTTAGAAACCTCTCCTTGCACAAGTGTGCCAGCACCAGGTCTCCTACTTCGAACTATACCTACCGCCTTTTCAAATATGCTCTCTATTTATATCTTTGGTTGTTGTGCTATAGCTTCAATTTCAGTTGTTCATGTAGATCGTTGATTTCTTTCATGAAATATTTTCCATCAACTCTCATGCACTCCAATTGACCCAAATCCCGTAACTCAAATACTCCACGTGGGTGCATTCCATATATGATTTGGAAAGGACTTCTGCTCATACTTCGGTTGGGAAAATTATTGTAGGCAAACTCTGCTTGTGTAAGCACATGATCCCACTCTCTGGAATTTTCACCAACCAGACTCCTCAACAGATTTTCCAGACTCATGTTCACAACTTCAGTTTTCCCATCTGACTGTGGGTGATAAGCCGAACTGTAATTTAGTTTGGTGTCTAAATTTTTCCACAATGTTTGCCATAAATGGCTTGTGAACTTTACATTCCTATCCGAGATGATGGATTTCAGCAAGCCATGTAATCTGGCCATCTCTGAAAAGAACAAGTGTGCTACATGTGTGGCATCACTTGTCTTTCTGCATGGAATGAAATGTGCCATTTTGCTGAAACGATCCACCACCACCATGATGGAATCGAATCCGCACTATGTATTTGGTAGACCTGAGACAAATTCTAAGCTAACTAAGTCCCATGGTCTATTTAGAATGGGTAAGGGTGTATACAACCCTGCATTTTCGCTATGTCCCTTTGCATGCTGAAAAAATTTACACCTGATCATGAATCTATGCACATGTCTTCGCATCCTTGGCCAATAGTACAAGTGGCTCATCTAATCCAAAGTCTTATCTATGCCAAAATGTCTAGCGAAACCTCTACTGTGCTTTTCTTGGATTAAGTTCTCTCACATAGAACATTCTAGAATACACAATTTTCCTCCTCTGAAAAATAACCCCTCTTAAATGTTATAGTCCAACCATGGACTATTTTCTCTCAACAGTGGATTTTGGCAAGCTTCATCATCTTCCCTAAAATCTGCATCCATCTCATACAAATATTTGATATTCTCAAATCCCAACACTTGTATTGTGCTTTCTTATAATATCAAACTTCTCCTGCTTGATGCATCTGCCACCTTGTTGGCCTGACCGCTGATGTATTTCAAAAAAAATGTAAAAATCTTCAAGTACTCCACCCATTTCACATGTTTATGATTAAGCTTGTGTTGTTGCATAATGTATTGTAGCCCATAATTGTCTGAAAACAAGATAAATTCATTAGCCAGCAAATAATGTCTCCAATGCTTCAATGCTTGGATGACTGTATAAAAATATTTGTCTTAAGATGTATACTTCTTCTTGCTCTCATTTAACTTCTTGTTGCAGTATGGTACTCGCTTATCTTCTTGGCTGAGTACTGCACCAATGGTTGTTCAACTGGCATAACAATGAACTTGAAAAAGTTTGTTAAAGTCTAGTAATATTAGAACTGGTTTTTTTGTGATTTTCTTTTCAACAACTAAAAAATTCTCTCAGCAGATTCTGTCAAATGAAAAGGTTGGTTTTCCTTCTTAACGGTATCCACCATAGGTGAAAAAATACCACTGAAGTTCTTAATAAACTTCTGATAGAAACTTTCCAGTCCATGAAAACTTCTTACTTCAAACAAACTTTTGGGAGATGGCCAGCTAACTATGGCTACAACCTTCTTTGGGTCCATCTTCAACTCATTTAAAAAAATTGCAAATCCTAAAAAAATTAATTCTTTCTTGAAAAAATAGCGCTTTTTAAAATTTATCAGCAATTTATTTTGCTGCAATTTTTCTAGCACACACCTGACATGCCGAAAATGTTGTTCCTTCTTCTTGCTGAAAATAAATATATCATTAGGATATACGATCAAAAAATTTCTAATTAATTCTTTAAACATCTCATTCATCAAATGCATGAATGTGTTGGGAGCATCGGTTAGTCTAAATGGCATGACCAGCCATTCATACAAGCCTTCGTTGGTGTTGAAAGTTGTCTTCCATTCATCACCTTCTCTAATCATGATCTGGTGATAGCCGCTTTTCAGATCTATCTTTGAAAAGTACGTTTTTACACTTAGACAATAAATAATATAATCCATCCAAGGTAAAGGAAACCTATACCTGGTAGTGATCTTGTTTATCGCTTGGGAATCAGTGCAGATTCGCCATCACCTTCTTTCTTGGGAGTTAAAACAGTCGGAACAGCACAAGGAATCAAACTCTCCCGAATCAACCCTTTATCCAAAAATTCTTGTACTTGCTTCTTGATCTCCTCATTTTCTTTCGAACTCATCTCGTAAGAAACCTTGTTTGGAAAACTGCCTCCCAAAATAAAATCAATATGGTGACTAATGCTCCACTTTTGTGGTAATTTATCTGGTAGATCACCTACCACAATAACACTAAACTCTTGCAACATGTCGTGTATTTCTACAGCAAAATTAGTAATTTCCGTATGCATCAATACTACTCTTTTCCTCTGCACAGTTGCATAATTTACCTCATTTTCCTCAATCTGTCACAGAAACTCCTTTTTGCCTATCAACACTGTTTTAGTCCCGCTAGTTTCTTCATTATTTTCTTCCTTCATGGGAACTAGTGTATGCTTTATCCCATCCTTAACAAATATCTAACAATTATTTTTCCCATCATGGACAACCTTTCTGTCATATTTCCATGGTTTTCCCAGGAGAATATGGCACACGTCCATAGGCATAATATCACAAGTCACCTTTTCCTTATACTTGCCAACGTGAAACTCCACCTCACACTGCTCATCACCCAACAGTTGGTGTCCTTTCTGCAACCAATACACCTTATATGGAGTCAGGTGCTTCAGCTTCTTCAAACCCAATTTTTCCACCATCTCAGTGGCTACCATTTTACCAGTTCTCCCACTATCTATAATTAATTTGCAGCATTTTCTATGCGACTTGCACACAATCCGGAACAATGCTTTCCTATGTGTCAGGTGAACCACCTCCTTAGCTGGTTTTAGTAAAACCTTGTTCAACACAAAGGCCTCTCCTATTTTAGGCACATTCTCCACCTCTTATGGTGGTGCCTCTGCTATAGTAGGTTGAGCAACATACTCTCCCCTTTGTCCATATTGCTCATTTTCAGGACATTCAAAAGAACGGTGCCCCCATTTGTGATGCTTGTAGCATTGGTAGGCATTTCCTCTCCCCCTTCCATTACCCCTTCCACGCCGGTATGGCCTTCCACCTCTCATGTTACCTTCCCTCTCAGTCTATCCCGAAGTCTTCGAACTTCTGCCCTCTTCATTGATGTTAGAAGATCTACCTCTACCAAATTATTTTCCTCTCCCTCTACCAGAACCACGTCCTCTCTTTGAATTATGCTTCCTCGTAAACTTCTCTTCTGCTTTCAAAGCACATTGATATGCCTCCTCTATAGGTTTAGGGGAAAGAATATTGTTCTCATCTAGGATCTCCATCCATAGACCATTCACAAATATTATTGTATTCTCGAGGGTATCTTCAACATACTCGGCCCTCAGGTTCACCTTATAGAACTCTTCGATATACTCCTTTACCGTCATCATCCTCTATCTCACGTCTTGCACCTATCTGTAAAGATAAATTTGGTAATATTTAGGAATAAATTTTCTTTTCATATTCTCAATAATTCTATCCCATTTCTTGATCAATGGTTTGTTCAATCTCCTCCTTTATGCTTGCACACTGTTCCACCATAGTGATGCGTCTCCTTTCAACTTGGTAACAACAAACCTAATTTTTCTATCTTTACTAATTTCCTCATATTCAAAGTATTGTCCAACTCACTTATCCAGTCCAACAATTCTTATGTGGAAAAGCTTCCATCATAATTAGAAATCTCTAGTCTTGGTTTGCTACTAGCCAACAAAACTTATTTCAAGAGATTGATCTCTAGTCCCTCTTCTTCTGACCCATCTGTCGTTGCTGTTGTTTCATCCTCACTGTCATCTCCACCTTCAGGATCTATGCATCTTCCCGCTGCCACTTCTCTCAAACGTGATGACAAATTTCTGATCTCTTCTCACAGTCCTTCATCTACTACTCCTCTTATAGCTCTACACCGACCTCTTCTTCCTACTTCCATATTTACTGAAGATGAGTAACTTTCTCTGATACCACAATTGGTGGGGATCTCGAGGATGAAGTATTCAATACAAAATTTAAAGACTTGCTGATGTTTTAGATACACAGACGTTGGTTGTTAATTGAAAAATTGAATGACTTAACTTACCATGCTTACTATGCTAACCCCTTTGTACATGACCTCTGGTCCGAAACTGTGCCTAAGCTTCCAGGCTTAAAAAATTTACTTTTTAGGGTTTTATTATGTCATTTCAACTTTTCGTCGCAAGGCTTGAGAGGGAAAATATTGGGGCAAGGGTTTTGACCCTGTGGCCGCATGCAAGTTTGTCAATGTTTGACTGTGCGTACACAAATTGGTTTCTCCTGCTATGGAGCACCCATCTACACGAAGAATTCTTGATTCTCTTGGTACTACTAAAAGTTCTATTTTTATTTTTTTTGTGATTCCTCTATTTCTGTCCGTCGAAACCGGTGGTCTGTCTGTGACTTTTAATACTTTTTTCTATGTATCAAACAAGGGTTTTCTATTTCCATGTACGGCTCATCAATCTTCGAACATGTAAGCTTAAGTTCTGGTTTCATTTATATGTTTCATTTTTCATCCTTTCTGACCCTCCAAGACAATTTCAATAGGTAATGACTCCCCGAATTCACTGTAATGAATTCACTCTTGTATTGGCCTTTTTTTGAAGGTTCTTCTACCTCAGGTATGCTTCTGGAAACGAGTCTCTCCACCCTTTTCTTTTTCTCTATCTTCTGTGTCAATTCACTTCTTCTGCTTCCAAAATATTCATGTCTCTTTATGTGTTTTGTAGGTTTTGAGCCTAGAGAAGTCTCAGGACGTCGTCTTGTTCTCAACGGTGGTAGTTTTTAATAGGGTAGAATCCTTCCACTATGTACTTATTGTCTTTAACTGTGAAGAATTGGGAAAACCCATGAGGGTTTCATCATAATTCAGCTATTAGTTAGTTTTATTTTCTTTACCTCGCTTATAGCGTCTTGAGACAAGCTCAGACCTTCACTAGTGTCTTCGCCATGGTTTTGGTAAGCTTGTAATCCTTGGGAGCATTATTATGAACAGGCAGCATTCTCGGTCAAACGTATATATATATATATATATATATATATATATATATATTCAAAACCCTTACAGGGTTTGTTTATTTTAAGTGTTATTATAACTGAGATTATAATGTTTCTCTGCTATGGCTTAGTTTGTTTGTATATCGTACTTTTAAGAAGGAAAAATAATATATAAATTTTTATCAATATTCGTTTAGAAGTATACCAGTGATTATGCTTGAAATGTGTGATAGTTGCTTGGTTCAATTCGACTGTAACTTATGTTTTCAGTGCACTATATTTATTGAGTTTAACTCAGTCCTTTCCTATTTGAAGGTTCTGTAATTTTACCAAAATATTCACAACATAATTTATGACACAGATTAGCTCTCATACACATAAAATCACTTTTAGAAACGAATCTGAACATGCATTGTATTCACGTACACACACAAATTGTTAATACAAATTCTTCTAATACTTTTTCTTCCTCAAGATGGTAGACCCTCACAATGGTGCATTTGGTTTGGTTTTATGCCTCTCAAAAATCCCCATATACTTGAGAACTGTCAATGAGTTTCAGAATAGTTTATTAAAACTAAACACTTAACTAATCCTAATCTAACTATTCTTTTAATATGAAAATTACAATGGATGTGTTAGCCCAAATTAACTTAAAACAAAGTAAAATAAAATTCAAAACTTCTTCTTCTGTCTAACAGAAGAAATCAACTCGAGTTGTAGCCTTTCAGTTGGATGCTCCTGCATCACATTCTCTTTACACACATATTTAATATCATGTGGATTCTCTTGCAAACCTTAGTAGGGCCATGGTTTCCTGCTATATTTGGAAGTTCATGCAATTTCTTAACTACATTTTACATAGGTAAGCACTCACTCATTTTTTTGTTTATTTTATTATCTTATTTATTTATTCGCTTTACATTTTCTTTAACGTTTATTGAAAATAGGTTAGAAACGACTTATTTATGGCATTATGATGTCATCTTATTCATTTTTTTTAAATTCTCTCTACCTTTCTATGAATGATTTGAGCTATTTTTCATTTTACATATGCAAATTGTCCTAACTCATGCCCTGGTTAGGGTTTGTTGTTGCACACACATTTTCTGTGTTGTATGAGAGATATAAAGACCAAGTGGACTCCTTTATTTATTACATATTAGATGAAATAAAGTGGCATTATGGGAGATTTGATTCCAAAGTTTTGAGAAAATCCTAAAATGCCTTGCTTATCCATAAAAAATCATAAACAAGTGCTAAAGAAATGGGTTCTAAAGGAGAAGGATGGAAAATATTATGGGAAGAATTTTTTCACAATGACGTAAGCAATTATTCCTATCTTAATGATCTATATAGGAAGTGGCATCACTAGGATAAGAAAATTTTATTACATCATCTTGAAAGAGATGAAGGGTCCTATATTGCTAGAGCTCTTCATTAAATGAAAGACCTTTAGACAATGAAAATTAAGGGAAAATAATAATTTTAAATAAGGAGGCTATGAGAGAAGAGGATAATAGTCTACACAAAGAGGATAGAGATGAGATAGTAATGACGGGAATATGTTATTAATATTAGATCTCTTAGTCAAAATGAGGTCACTTTGGGTATAAGTTGCATCTTAGTCAATTTCCTAGCTCTAGTAGGTTTCATATCTTGAATGTTGATAGAATAACTACTAGCAAGAGAAGCTATGGGTGTCATAGAGGTGAAGGGAAAGGTTCATTAGAAGGATAGCAAGGAATAATTGGTCTTTTATGGGAGAGAAAGAAAAATTTATTATAAAGCTTTTAAAAATAAATATAGATTTCCATTGTGAAAGTTAGTTTACTACTTATAATTTGATAAAAATGAATTTTGATGCAGGAACTATGACTAATTAGAACTCTAAAAAAAATAAGAAATTTGAACTAAAATTATTAACAAAACTGTGATTCAAGAACTATTATCCATAAGAACTATAACACATGAAAAAACAAACTAAGATTAACATGAACAATGGTCAAGAAGCTTTGACTTGTTAAAATAATGACAAAAGTTATTATTATTTATAAAAATTCTTATTCAAAGAACCATTACTAAAATTATATTTAAACAATAAATCCTCTTAAGTTATAAAATTGATAAAATTATAAATTTATAATAAATTCTCTTAATTTATAAAATTGTTAAATATAATTGATAAAATTATACATTTATAATAAATCCTTTTAATTTATAAAATTGTTAAATTTATAAATTTATAATTGATAAAATTACATTTTATTATTATTAGAATTACAATTGTTGGATTTATCGAAAAAGCTGGAGCGTTGTGCAAGGCAAACCCTAGCACATGACCTAACACCTTTGTCCCTCTGTGGCTCCTGCCTCTGGCTGCTGCAAGCTCTGCCCCTGCAGTGCAGAGCTTTTCCCTGCTGACTCTATCTATGGAGCAGAATGAAGGCCAAAAGGCGCCTTCCTTCAGAGATCAAGTCGTGGGCACCTCTCCTTCTCCGAATCTTTCATTTTTCACGTGCTTAATCAACTCATCTACCTCTCCCCACTCTGATATGGAGCTTCTTCCTAGCTCCCCTCATCTGGAAAAAGACAAATAAGTTCCTCCCCCAAGCTGGATGGCTCTGCCAAAGGGCCCAAAGAAACTACAGGTGAGTCTGTGCGGATGACGCATCAGAAAATGAACTCTGATGGTAGTAACTCGACGACCACAAAGGAGGGTCAAGACTCGCATAAAAAGGTGAATGCATGCCACCCAAAAGCTGTAAAGATCCCTGAAATAGTTATTCGGGAACCTGACATCGGTATCTACAGAGAATATATGAGAGAACACGCCATCATTTACATATTCATGGGAATTTGGCCATCCAAAAGAGCCCTCAAAGGGTGGATCCAAGCCAAATGGAACCCCAAAGGTGTGATAGAACTCCAACTTGGCTCAAAAGGATTCTTCACTATTATTTTCACTCTCCGGGAAGACATAGATAAAATCTTTTAAGGGGGGTCATATTTCTTCAACTCTGTTGGACTCTACATGAGATACTGGAAGGATAACTTCACTCTGTACAAAGAAGACTTCACATGAGTCCCAGTCTGGATTAGACTATGCTCTCTCCCCATGGACTACTAGGCACCATCAATCCTCAAAGCCATTCAAAATGAACTAGGAGAATATATGAAGATGTCAAAAGGCACAAAGAATGGTCATTACATTTCATATGCTCGTATCTGTGCCTATATTGACATCTATGGCACCCTCCCAGAAGCCATCAATCTGAACTTCAGAGATGAAATATGGACCCAAATGGTGGACTACGAAAATATACCTTTCTGATGTCGGAAGTGCCATGAGTATGGAAATCTCTTCAGATATTTCCCATAGAATCAGCCACCCCCAAAATAAACTCGGGCAAGTAGGAAGGACGATCAAGGCTTCATCAAAGCGAGCCACAAAAATAGGCAAGGAAAAAGGAACAATACAAGAAGAGAAACTCCAAATCCCACATAGCAAAATAAATATGACATCCTCTCTTCTATAACAGAGGAAATAAGACAACATAGCAACGACAAAGAGCATACCACAGAACAGGAGAAGAACATGGATACAGACATGGAGAACACAACCATTCTCTCTCAAGAAGAACAGAAAACTCAAGAAGATAATGATATGAACTTCATCCAGGACATACCAACGTCAGAGGAAAAATAGATTGAAGACATCCTAATGGGCATGGACCTGCAGAAGATATCAAGGGATTAGACCACAAAAGGTATCGAAGGAATACGAGAAGATTACATACAAAGGATTGAGGAAGCATAAATTTTGTAACAAAGCCTAAAAAAGCAGAGAGAATACCAAACCAAGTGGAAAAACCAAGCCAGCGGAATCAAAGCGAACCTCAAAGCCAACCACGAGATCACTAAAGGGCCGACAAAGAGAAGGTGTCGGAATACCAACACTCAACATCTCCAAGAGCTCATTATTTGCCTTATCAATGAGGGCAAGGTAAGGGTAGTCTCTCTCTCCCCTAATACATTACTATGATCTGTACATCTTGGAACATTAGAGGACTCAATAGTTCCGAAAAAAAAAGGATCATCAAATCCAAAGTTACCTTAGGAAAGACTGATATTCTATTCTTACAAGAAATAAAAAGTGGTTGGTCAGATATGAATGACATTCAATAGGCCTACTTCAGGAAACAATATAGTCATTTTCCTATTGTTGCATCCATCATGACAGAAGGCATAGCAAAATTTTGGAAAGACTCAAAGTTCCATCTAATTAAATCCTTTGCTTCCAAGCATGCCCTTACAACGGTTCTCCAAATTACAGGAAAAAAATAAAATATATGCATCACCAACGTCTACGACCCACATACGGTTAATGAACGCTCTTTTTGGATCAATCGTCTCAAGATTCAACTCCATCCTCTCAGCCATCCATATCATCTTCTTGTTGGAGACTTCAACATGATCCTAAATCTGGGGGAAAAAGGGGCGGAATTCGCAGATTGGACTCAGAATCTTGGGCCTTTTAGAACATGATACATGACTTGGGCTTCATTGATACCCCCACAAAAAATGGCATTTACACCTAGAACAATAGAAGAGGAGGATACCATCAAATAGCCTCCAGACTTAATCGCTTTCTCCTCTCTAAATAACTCTTCCTCTCCTCTCTCGAAACGGAGGCTAGTATTGCTCCTCAAGTTGGCTCAGGTCACTAGCCAATCGTTATGACTATAAAAATCTCTAAAAGACTAAAGAACGCAACCTTCAAGTGTGAAGCATGCTGGCTCTCTTACCCAGATTTCCAAGAAAGAATCAAGGACTGGTGGTCTATATCGCTTCCTCAGCATGGCAGCAAGATGCAAAGCTTCCAACAAAGACTAAAAATCATCAAACAAGAATTTAAAAAAATGGAACCAGAAAAACTTCAGAGACATCACAACGGAGAAAAAAATGATCGAATTAAAAATGAGAGCCCTTCAACAATGCATCATTCACAATGGAATGACAGAGGAAATCAAACAAGAAGAAACAAAACTTCAGAAATAGTGGGAAGAACGAGCCTCTCAAGAAGAAACCCTATGGAGGGAAAAATACAGGATTAGCTGGCTTAAAGAAAGGGAAAAAAAATATAGCATTCTTCTACAAATCAATGATCCAGTATCCAAAGCAGCACAAAATTCTCAACCTCAAAAACAAGGAGGGTCTCATGCTCAATACACATTAGGAAATTGAGGAAGAATTGCACCAACACTTCTCAAGAATCCTCAAAGAAAGCAATCAGCACAACGAGGAACACATCAAGAACATCACGAACAACATCCCCTCCATCTTCACCAGAGAACACAATCAGATGCTTTTAAAAAAAATAACCATGGAGGAAGTGGAAGTTGTTGTCCAGTCAATGCCCAATGGAAAGGCCCCAGGACCCGATGGTTTTACTATAGACTTCTACAAAGCTTGTTGGCACATAATTAAGGAGGATGTATATGACATTGTGGAGGAATCAAGGATGAATAAATCCATATTTCCTTCCCTTAATGCCATGTTTCTTGCTCTCATTCCCAAATCTGATAGGGCAGACTCTCCTGATCACTTCAGACCTATTGCTCGATGTAATGTAATATACAAGATCATCTCCAAGGTTCTCTCCAACCACATCAAATCCCTCCTACCTCTCCTCATCTTGGCCAATCAAACTGGTTATGTTAAGGACAGGCAAATTATGGACAACATCATTCTCTCTCAGGAAGTCATCCATTCCCTCAAAGACTAGGGTAAACAAGGTATGCTGATTCAACTCGACATGTCCAAAGTGTTCGATAATATTAATTGGAACTACATCAGACACATGTTGGTCGCCTTCGGTTTCAGCTTTGACTACATTAAATGGATCATGGCTTTGGTCTCGGGGGTTTTTTTCTCCATTCTCCTCAATGGCTCCCCTTCCTCCATCATCAACCCCTCGTGAGGCATCAGACAAGGAGACCCTCTCTCAACATTCCTCTTTGTCATCATAGTTGAGGGTCTTGGTAGGACTATCTCTGCAGCCTCCTCTATAAATCTTATCTTTGGCCTCAATATTTATCCCCCTTACCCTCCCATCTCCCATCAGCAGTTTTTAGATGATACGGTCCTCATGGTTAACCCCACTTCCAAAGAAACCCATGCTTTTCGTAAAATTCTTGATGACTTTGCTTTAGCCTCGAGATCCTCTGTCAATGACTCCAAGTCAAAAATATTCTTTCTCAACACTCGCATTTCCATTCAAAGCCACATCACCAGAATCCCGGGATTCCAGAAAAGTAGCTTCGCCTCAAAATACCTAGGTGTTCCCCTGACAGACAAACCTTTAGCCTGCTCGATCTGGGAACCCCTTATATCCAAGCTCAAAAAAAAAAAACTCTAATTGCACCTTCTGCTCCCTCAATTTCACAGGTATATTAGTCCTTGTCTGCTCTATTCTTCAAGCCATGCCCCTGTACTAGATCTCTGCCATTGTTGCTCCCTGTTCCATCTCGAAACAGATCAAAGCCATCCAAAGAGATTTCCTCTAGAAAGGTAAAGCCAGCAATGGAAAATGGGCCTTGGTGGCCTGGGATAAATTCTGTTCCCCCAAGAAAGAGGGCGGTCTTCGAATTCGAGACCAGAACATATTGGGCAAAGCAATGGGAGCTAATACATGGTGGTGTTGGCTCATAAATCCTACCACCCCTTGGACCATGCTTTGGAAAGCCAAATATGCCCCCTTGCAGCCTTGGGACTCTCTTATCAGACTCTCTGGAAATCTCAGAGGCTCTCCCATTTGGAATCAGGCATGGGGAAAACAGATCACTCATTCAAAATCATAGCTTCTGGGAGATATGCAATGGTGAGAATGCCCTTTTCTGGGAGGACGCCTGGGAGAAATGTCCTAAACTCAACTCAGAGATCTATATTCCAGTCAGAAGGCAGCTATAAATTCAAAACAAACACAAGGTGAGAGATTATTAGAAATTCTCAAAAATCTCCGAGTGGAGGGAATGGGTGGATATCAAAGACATTGTCCCTATCCCTTTCCACCAGTCGATGAACATTCTTGCAGAAGAGCTAACCAATAGACAAATCCAAAATGAAGATGGACCGGACATACTGTGGTGGGGCTCCAATGCAGCAGAGAGATTCAACATCAAAGAAGCTTACAACATCTTGTAGAGTCCCACCCCAGAACCAATTGAAAGCAAGTGGTAGAGACTCTGGAGCAGGAACCATTAGCCGAAAATTAAACTCTTTCTATGGTTAGGCAAGCATAGGAATTCTCACATGGGATAATCTACGTAAGAAGGGCTTCACAGGACCCTCCGAGTGCACGTTGTATCATTCCAACATGGAAACTTCCAACCACATCCCGAACACCTTTCCTTTCGGCTCCAACATTTGGTCCTAGTTCCATTTTTTCTTCAAAGCCTCTGATCACACTCCTGATTCCATTATCTCCTCTCTGGAAAATTGGCGCCCAGCCTTCTCTAACCATCCCCTCATCAATTTGGCTTGGAACCTCCTTCCCGGAATCATATTTTGGGCCCTTTAGAAGGAAATTAACTCCCACATTTTCAAAAACAAGGACTCAAAGGAATAACAACTTCTCCATAAGATCAAATGCACTCTGTGTGAATCTGCCTCCATCGCCAAACTCCTGGACCCCTCTCACCCACACTCGGTGGATGATCACAAAATTTTATCCCTTGTCAACCTCCCCTCCCCCTCTTGCACCCCCTCCCTTCCTTTTTCCATATGGAAAACTCCCGATCATAATTTCTCCAAGCTCAATTTTGATGGAGCGTCCATGAACAATCTAGGTATGGTCGGTTTCGAAGGTGTCTTTCGTAACTCTCAGGGCTCTATCCTTTGGATTTATTATGGAAATCTTGGGCACACCACTAACAATGTAGCAGAGCTCCATGCGCTTGCTGACGGCCTCGCAATAGCTAGACACAACAACTATTGGTCCTTTCTGGTAGAGGGTGAATCCAATGTTGCTACCCAAGATTGTAAGAAACTCCAACAAGGGCGTTGTGTCAGACAGGTTTCTGACGGTTGGCACATCAATAAAATCCTTCATAAAATCAAATCCAGCATCGTGGAGGCCAGAGGGGTTTCTTTCACGGCGGTCAGGAGAGATGCTAACAAGCTGGCGGATTTCCTTGCCAATCAAGGAGTGAAGACCTCGGAAAGACTTGTTTCTCAAGCCTGGGACTCAATCGGATTTCCAACGATAAAAACCGCTTGCACCAACATTAACAAACATGATCTTCAGAAGGCTTTGGCTTTGTAATTACTGCCTTCGCCCATCAATCATTATGACTTGGTACGCCTCACTCCTCACGATTGCTTGATTTGGTGGCTCGCCCTTGGTTTTCTCACCCTTGTATGTCTCCACCGAGGGAAATTACTCCCAGCCGGCTCCCAACACCATTGCCTGCATTCGATCCAGCTATTCCTACGTTCCTCCTTCCCTGTGGCTAGTCACCATAAATCCCCCTCACTTAGCCTTCATCCCTCATTTCTTGCCATTGTTTGGCTTTCCTCTCTTCACGCGCAGCAGTTTCTACCTCTTTCTCTCGGCCCACCCTTCCACTCCTTTTCGCATATTGCTTCCCATGCCCCCCCGTTGCCACAACCCTCCCCCCAGCCTTGCCGCAGTTGCCTTTCTTACTAGGAGAATCCATCTCGCCAGTTGGTCACGAGGAAGGAAATCTCTACTCGTAATTCCGCCCATATCTTCGCGGAGAGCACTCCGGCACCGGTGCAAGAGCATCTGTCTGGTATGGAGGTGGAGGATTTTTCCCATCACAGGACCACCCCCTTGGAAACGGTGGACAATGCCTTCCGCTGGATTCCTAACCTCGCTCTCACAAGGAGCTGAGAGAACTTGTATAGCCGTGCAATTGATCTACACTATCATACCAAAACTATGCTGGCCATTGCGATCCAGGAGCAGAGCAATGTCAACAAAAAGTTGGAAAAGAAAATTGACGTGTTGTCTGACAAATTCGAAGCTTATGTGAGGGCGATTCACCACCTCCGCTTCGTCGACAACTCCTCCCCTCATTAAGATTTTCTGAAACGCAGCTCGGTCAAGCATCATCAGCAGACGCCTAGGATCAAGGAAGAAGCTCAGGCAAAGGCTCACCCTCAGGATGCCGGTCCGTCCCGCCGCAATCTCCTCGACCTGGAGGAAGGCACCCCAGATCACCCGATTAGTGTGGATGATTATCTCAATGATGAAGAAGATGTGCAGCCCCCGTTGGGTCCCTGACTTTTCTCTGCTCCTCTTGGTTTGGCCTGTTTTCTTTTTGTTTGCAGCTCACTCGGCACACAAGATCCAAAAATCTTTTTTCCAGCACCATGAATGCTTCTTTTTATTGCAGTCCCACTGCTTCTTTTATTTCACCCACTCAACAATTCTCCTATGTATTCCCCTCCTTGAGTGTGCGCACGACACAACGGTCTTGTTTGGCTCCGGTCACCAGCCTCTGAGGTTGTTTGCATATTTTTTTTTTATACTTAATGTGAATAGATCTTCCCAGTTTACAAAAAAAAAATATTAAAATTACAATTGTTATTTCCCTGGATAAAATTATAACTAGTTCGGAGAACTATGAGTTTTTAGGAAATTCTTCTTCAAATAATCATTATTAAAATTATATTTAAACAATAAATCCTTTTAAGTAATATTATTGATAATATTGACAAAATTATAAGATATTATTAACAAAATTATAAATCTATAATTGATGAAATTACATTTTAGTATTATTTTAATTACAAATTATTATTTCCTAGGATAACATTATAACTAGCTAGGAGAATTATGAATTTTTAGGATTAGTTCAGTTGGTGGGAAGAACAATGAGTTTTTAGGGCTAGTTTAGTTGGTTGAATCATTGTTAAAGCACCTTTGCAATAAAATGTGAAAGATTCAATTCTCTCAACATTCCTAAAATCAAGCTGGTAGTTGAGATAGCTCTGAAACTGTGAAACATTTAAAAAAAAATATGAAAAGCTATCTGAAACGAGCATGGAAGTTTTGAATGGTAATATTATGGACTCAACTTGAATGGTATTACAACTTTCAGAAGCGTGGTTACCATGAAAAAATAGGTTTGCAACTTTGCAATTTGTTAAAGGATGAATGACAAGCCTCGTGTGCCCTTCACATTTTCACCAATAATTAACTACGCCTTGTACATGCTCACAACCTCTGCTTCAGGTGCAATGTATCTTATCTGTGGCAGTGAACCCATATTTAAATGTATATTTTAACTGAGCATGTTTTCCGTTTTCATGCTGTCTTTTCAGTGCAGTGGAATTTCACACTTCTGTAATCCGAAGCGTATGAATTGAGGCGAGCAAGGTAATATATTATGGAGGAATATCAATGAAATAACACGCTTTCAAATTGAAAGGCCCCAACACAGTGAAATAAGGGCATTCCTTTGCGCAAAATAGGGAGAGTAAAATAAGGAACTTGGTGTGAGTAAGTGGGACAAAGTCGAAATTCCAGTTATAATAAATAAAAAAATCAATATTAGTTATAGTAAATAAAAAATCAAAATTAGTTATAATAAAAAATCAATGTTATAAATTGGCTTAAAAATATTTCTCCTTCTTATTTATAAATAAAATATTTTGTCTTATAAAAAATATTTTATATATATTTGAAAAAAAATTAAATTAAATTAAAAAAATTAATATTTCCACTTTAACTATAAGGAAAATATAGAATTATTATATATTTAAAAAAAATTAAATATTAAATTTAAATAAACTATTTTAATATCTATCTTAACTAATATATCTTAATATTAATTTCTTAATATATGTTTTTTATGTAAAATATTTCAATACTAGCCAAAAATAATATATATATATATATATATATATATATATAACTTAGAAAATGTACGTATTTCAGTGGATGGTTTTAATATAATATAAAATTTTATTTTATTGTAAATGGAGTAAATCTAATGAGCCGGAAAATTTTAGGACGGTCAAAATTGGCGGAATACGACAATTTTTTTAAAAAATCTTGCAGAACCAGTGTTTGAATCCTGATTTTGACATTGGAAATGGATTCAGCACCATCAAAAACCTGTGGGACACCCAAAATATTAAACTTTGATAGTTATAACATGGATTTAGAAAAATTCCTGCCAGATTTTCTAAAAATCTTATCTGAATTTTCATGATTTTCAGGGCGATTCCTCTGGCTAGTTAGACTACGGCATTGTAAATTTGTAAACAAATATATATTAAATGATTTTTATCGTGTAGTTATAGGTAACACCAATGCTATGTCATTAAACGCCATGTATTTATAGTAAAATCATATACATGCTTTTATAGGTTTAATGTGTTATTATAATTACGCCATGTTTTTCTAGCAAAATCATATACATGGTTTGATAGGTTTAATACGTTATTATAATTTGTTTAGGTTTTTAATTATATGACTAAATATATTTTACATAAAATATATGAAAATAATTGGAAAAATCATATAAAATTAATTTAAATGTTATATACTAATAAAAAAATTTAAAACTTAAATGCTATATACTAATAAAAAATTTAAAAATCATCATTATATTAGTATAAAATTTGAAAAAATAAACTATATTATATGTATTCTATTTTTATATATTTATTATTTAAATTAAATTAAATTTAAAAAAAAATTAAACTAGAGATATCAAAGCTTGTTTAAAGTCTTTTGAAATAAAACATTTTATTAACTTTTGAACATTTGTTTCACATATCATATTAACAAATCTTATCACGCATTAGCCACATGAAAAGAATGAAAGACACTATAATTGAATATAAATATCATTTCAATAAATTTTATCAAGTATTTGCTAATGAAAAAGATGAATGAAACCATAATTCAATATGATTATTGAGATTGTATTTTAGTTTCCTAAATTTTTATACAAACTTATAAGAGATATAAGTCTAACATGTTTTTTTTATACAAATATTAAATAGATTGTGTAGGTTAAATAATCAAATTTAATAAAAAAATAAAATAATATGATAATGATTGGTGTAAGATGTAAAATTGTTTTTTAATTATACGATAATGTTTGAGTCTAAGATGTCACATTGGTCATAGAATAATTATAATGCAAAAAAGGATAGAGGAAAAGGAGATGCTCACTTTTTTTTATTTATATATTTAAAGATATATGTAGGAGTTAGTATTTGAATGAATTTGTTTTTAAGGAAAAATAAAGATAAAAATATGAGAGAAATGTTTTGAAGATGATGTAAGGGATTATCTCTATTCTAGTTATATATATATAAGAAGTAGCATCATTAAAATAAGGAAAGCTGATTATTTTATTTTGAAAAAGACGAAGCAGCCTATATTGTCTTAACCTCTCATTCAATGAATAGCAATTAGGAAAGAAGACCCAAGGGAAATGAGAATTTTAAACTCGGAGTTTATGAGAGAGGAGGCTAACGGTCTATAAGAGGAGGATTGTTGAAGAGGTAAATCCCCTCTGTGGACAGAGGCGATCCCTACTAGCCCAGATCAAGTCTAGCAACAATCAAACACGCTACAGTGCAGGTTCCTAATCGCAAATAAACGGACTTGCGATGAAGGCTTATCTGGAATCCAACGCTATCATTTGTAGAAGAGGTGGTGCTCCCGTTCCTTTGCCCTGGTAGATCACAATCCTCATGATCTCCGTGGTCGGACACCTGCACATGCAAGAAACAACACAAACGCAAGCATAAAATCCAGTATATACAACTATATGTCAGTCGAAGAGGACATAACTCATGAACATAATCAAGGACAAGAGTGGAACCATAACCAATAGTCGCTTATCATTAAAGACTCAAAAGAAGAATACAACCATAGCTTCGACGCAGCACTCTCCTTTGGCGGGTCATCAGCAAAACATGTCTCGGTAAAGCCTGTCAAGGATGGGACAAGCCTCTCTCTCCGGATACTTGGCAATAGTCTCCTTGCTTGGATTTGGCCTTAAGGGAATCAAGAAGGCTCTTGCAGCATAAGGATGTGAAGGCTCTTGGGAACTAGCTTGCAAAGGAGATGAGCAAGATTTTATAGATGGAGGAAGGGGAGTTGGGATCCCTATAATTATGGGATTGGCCCTATCATCAAGGAAGCTTCCATGAGAGGTGGCAAACCACCTCCTCTCTATGGAAATCCGTAGCCAAACCTCCCAACTCAGGATAAATATTAGTCCAGGAATTTGTTAGGACGAAACTTCCGCCATTTATTTTTAAAAAACACCTCTTAATATGGTTGGCGTGGGTACGGCTCTATGACAGAGCGCCAATTGGCGCGCCCTCTTTGGAGGATTTTCCCCCTTGGCGCGAGGGTTGAACTGTGGAACCGCGCCAATGGAAAAAGAGCTATTTTTAGGGTTTTTTGCAGGTATATGTCTTCAGGGAAATGAAAGCTCATCTTTAGAGGGATGCAATGAAAGTATTTTCAAGTCTTGTCTATGCTCACAGGTCACGGAATGAGCCCTCCAATGTGCGGGATGGGGAATGGTAGGGACGGTGACAAATTTCTGTGTAACAGATGCCCCCCAAAGCATGAGGCCTGAGAGAGGGAGAGGGGTGAAATGCTTTACGAGAACATGCCGACTGAAAACACTGCCATCAGAAAACTTGCGGAGTGAAGTACAACTGATGTCTCAGATACATGATATATATGTGTCTTTATGGGCACAGTATCCTAACTAGTCTGCATCATGGGATCCAAGACACTGGTGTGAAGAATGTCCAGAGGGTGATAAATGACTGGAGTATGGTCACAACCATCGATCGATCTGTGCAGAATAGTCCTAAAATCGCGACTGGATTATAAAGAGACACAATCAGGGGTCTTCTGCATCCCATCAGGCAGAACAAAGTGATTCAAGAATGCGAAGATATGTGAGTTGAAGCTGAACATGAAAGAACATGTCAGTTACAATGATGATGAAAGCTGTTAACAGACGTGAGAGGTACCACCAATAAAGACAATGGCCCTCAAGGTACTATACTTAGAGTCTATGACATGTGAATCAGTGAGCTGGCGTCGAACACTCGTAGAATCACTCGATCGGAGGCCAATGATGAAAACCTCATGTCGAACGCGAAGAACCTGCCATTGAGGCATGCAGGCTCCAAGGTACTAGAAGGGAGTCTCTAGATCAGCTTCCTGGATAATGAGCTGAAGTCGATAGGAAGTGACCCTTGATCGAAGGTGGGCCATAATGTTTCCCACATCATCGACACGAGACAGAGGAACATGATGTTTTTTGTGAATCAGGATCATATGAGAATCAGAGGAAGGTTGATACTTTGTAGAGGTCAACTTCTCTTGAACATATAACGGCACAATAGTGGATTTGGCAGTATTTGACATCAACGGATCAGAGGTCATGGCGACGAGGCAACGAGCAGATGAGAGGTCAAAAGGGATTATCCAAACCCACAGAGGCAAGTGAAGAACAAGATGAGATGTCCCCAACCCGACACGAATGCGAACAAGTGCCATGTTCAAGAGCGACATACTGCCGACACGACAATGATGCTGGTTCCATTTTCCCCCACCATTTCTGGCGAGTACCCCAATTATTTTTTATAACAAGCTTGGAGGGGATAGCATATGCTTGTAATATAAATCCTCCCTTCAAGCGAATCCATCCTAGTACATTTAACGAGCCCTAGGAAGGAGCGACTCAAATGACGTCATTTCAATTGAATCCAATGTCATCAGGGTTTAACGAGTCTGACAAAGGAAGAACTCAACGTCTTTTCATATTTAGAGAGTTTGAAAAGACAACAGAAAAGTAAACTCCAGCGGTCCCTTTTCGTAAATAGTTCCTCGGACCCAAAAAGGTAGAAAACAATATCCGAGAAAACCTCCTAGTCGTGATAGGCTAGGGTATTCCTTTTTCGTAAATAATCCATCCCAGCACGAAAAAGGGGTAAACGTATACTGGGTAGATGTCGATTCGTGTCCACTTTAACGAGATCGAAATGACAAGGGCCCCGGCAATCTTTTCATGTTAAGAGAGTCAGAAAAGAGCTAAAAGATGACTCCAAAGTGACTTTTTCGTGCATTTATCAAGTCCGAAAAATAATAAAATACAACTTGTTTCACCGTTTAAGTTGCGTAAAAGACTTGTTGCTGCACAAAAAGCAAGTGTAAAACCCATTTTTGACAAAATATATTAAAATATTCAGAAAAATAACTTTCAAAACCTATTTTAAGTTCAAAAAGTTATAAATATGTCAAATGGTAAAAATAAAATTACTTTTCACTATTTACCTCACTGAAGAGCAGCAGTGGTCCATTTTGTGTGCAAACTTCTGACGGCGATTACGACGAATCCGGGCTACCGTTCAGATTCTCATCTGTTCCAAGTAAGAGGCGCTTCTTTTTACTCCATTTCAATCCATTTTTCATAAATTTTGATTGTATATTAGACCTCTGTGAGGGATTTTTGAATTTTTAGGGCTCCACCCATTAGCGCTGGTATCCAGCACGGACCCGCGCCAATGGAATTTTATTTCCAAAGGGCCCGTGCCAGCGGCGCAATCCAATTTTCTGCTTGAAATTTCCACGTAATGAATGAATTATATGAATTTTTAAGGATAGCAAAGATCTAATTGAAGTTTTTTGACCATGTGAATGCAGGCAACCGATCAAAATGGTCATGAGTGGAAAGAGAGGGAGCACGGGGAAGAGGATGAACAGGCCATGGAGAATGAAACTTGCATGAATGCCCTCAAGAACTGCGGGCTTAAAAATTTCTTCCTGACACCTTTTTTACGAGCTCAGCCTGAGCTCCTACAGTACCTGATCAGCATATGGGACGAACATGAACAAGTGTTCAAGTTACGGGACCAAGTATTAGAACTGGAGGTCTCTGACGTATACTTTATAACCGGATTATCATGCAGAGGCCCGGTGCCCATATTTACAGGGAGCAGACCATCTGGTGAGAAGATGGAGCAAGTGATGGCACGAGTGTGCCCAGGGGCATGACTGGGATCAGGAAGTGGAAAGGTAGACATCCATACTATTCCTGATTTAGCACTCAGGGTAGTGCTTCATACCATCACGCGGGCCGCGGGATCGCAGGCAACACACGAGGCAACACACAAGGCAACAAAGACCCAACTCTTACTGGCCTCAGAGTGCATAGGTCCCCTATTGTTCGAATGGGCCACAGCAGTGACAATAAATATCAAGAGACAGCTCACGAAGTGCAAGCAGGCCAAACTAAAACAGTTTGGTTACGGTTCTATCCTGGTATATTTCATTCTGGAACGATTACCAATCTTCCAAGGCCAAGGGGCCATAGTAGCTGAGCCGATTCCACGAAATCCAAGGATGGCTTGCTGGGCGGCATTGATGCCCAGAGCTGGAGGAGGCCAACAGATGTCCTGAAGGCCGAAATTTTTTGGGTGGCTGCGGCGTCAGTTGATTGTAGTGGAAGATTGGCCATATCCAGGAACCGATTTCACTGGTGATCCAGATCTCCCACTGCCGGAGGGAGATGATTGGGACGAGGAGTTGGGTAAGACCATCTTTTTGATTTTTATGTTTTTATGTTTTTTTTTTTTTTGGTAATACACGTTCTGTCCTGACACATTTTATATGTATGCAGACGTGGGTCCAGAGAGACCAGCCGACATGTCTCCTATCGCGCGAAGAACTCTTCCCGCACCTGATCCTCAGGCAGAGGGTGCAGAGGGGGGGGAGTTAATCCAGAATCTTGAGGGTATTTCCCGGGGGATCCCAGACTACGCCCGATTGGCAGATGTACCGATGGCGTACAAGAGACATACGGTGGGAGTGCCTAGTCGCCTCCACCGACTTCTGAGACGCTTAGTGTGTGCAGTCACTTGTTATCATGAGCACCATGTGGATTAGACTCTCTAGGGCTTTTATTTCATGCATATATTTTGACAGACATGTCGTCTCCGGATGTATTAAGGCGAACACGTATATTTTTTATTTTAATGTGATGCACACTATGCAAACATTCAATATCTATATATATACATATCTATTTTCGGATGGATCTTTCTTTTTACATGTGATGATGATTTACAAATTGCACAAATGTCTATCTAAAACCAAATTAGCTACTGCATCAGTTAACGTATTCACATGCCTGGGTATATGTTGATATGTAATATAGTCAAAATTTCTCTCCAGTAAACGAACACGCAGATACAGACGTAAAATGGATGGGTTTCTTACTGAATAGTGTCCGTTCAGTTGTGATACTACAAGTTGCGAGTCTAGATACACAAGCAATTCACGGATACTGAGGTTAACAACCTTGGTTAATAATTCTAACACAACACTATATTCCACGATATTATTTGTAGTACATCCCAGACACACACCTTGCAGGTCGACCAACTCACCAGCAGGATCATAGATTACCCAGGCCACCGAAGACAGATTCCTGGTACTGCGGGAGGCACCATCCGCGAAACCAACAAACGGATTGATGGACATCTGCACAATCAAGAAGACCCGATCAGCAGAAATATTTTTACATCGCAAACCACACCACACATGCACACAAATGAAAAACACACACCTATGTACACACACTACACCAAAAATCACTTCAGGCGTAGTATTTTTTGAGGTACAGCCCATTTCTGGGCTGCGTCAGTGGAACTCCTTCATAATCTATAAGCTCATAAGCCCCATTCTTCAAAACGTGTTTTACTATGTAGGGCCCATGCCACATAGGTTGGAACTTCCCAGCCCCAAGATTGTCATGTGCTTGATCGTATAGGAGGACGAGGTCTCCTTCGATAAAGGAACGGGGAGAAACTGATTGATCAAAGTGAGCCTTGACCCGCTTCTTTTGTGCTTCAATAACTAAAGCAGCCAAATGGCAGGTTTCATCTAACCGTTCCAGATACAAAAGACGCTCTTCCTCAGTAAAAGTATCGGGTAGAAGTTCTACAGCTAATTTCAAAGAAGGAATCTCGCATTCAACCGGAAGAGTTGCTTCCAGACCATATACCAATTGGAATGGTGTGAATCCAGTTGCACTCTTTGCAGATGTCCGGTATGCCCAAAGAGCTGAGAATATTTGGAGGTGCCAATTGGATTTTTGGATACCAACTGTGCGTTGAAGCATAGTGACCAGAACTTTATTCACTGCTTCAACCTGGCCATTTTCCTAAGGGTAGTATGGCGTTGAGCTATCGTGGCATAAGCCCAATCTTGAAGTCAGCTTGCCCATCATATAATCTCGGAAATGAGTACCGTGGTCGGTAACAATGGCTTGAGGGACCTCGAAACGTGCAATGATATGGTTGAAGATGAACTGAGTAGCCGTCTTACCGTCGGCAGCAAGTGTAGGCATCACTTCGGCCCACTTGGTGAAGTAGTCGACAGCGACGATTATATACGCATGCCCCCCGTCCGAATGAGGGTTACACGTCATAAATTCCATGCCCCACTTCGCAAAAGGGCCGACGGTAATAACAGGATGCAAAGGGAGAGGCGGCGCGCGCATCTTGCGCTGAAACACTTGGCATGCATAGCATTTACGGACTGCAACGATACAGTCTTTGAATATGGACGGCCAGAAGTAACGTGCTCGCAGAATTTTCTGGGCAGTGGCATATCCGGACATATGTCCACCACAGGCACCATTGTGGCAGTCATTTAGGACCCTTTCAGCCTCTTCCAAGGTTAGGCACTGACGAAGCACCGAATCTACTCCAACACGGTATAAAGTATCTCCTACAATGCGGTAGGGTTGAGACTGATGCCGAATCCATTGTCGAGCATCTTTAGTCAACTCAGATCGAAATGTAGAGGTCTGAAGATACACGATTATGTCGCCATACCAAGGGTCGCGAGTACTGATGAGGAAAAGATTTTCGTCTGGGATATGATCCTCGGAGTGTGAAGGAATGGAGTCTGTCGGGAGTGAGCATATAAGATCCGCGAAGACAAGTGATTTGGTTGACTTAGCAGTAGTGAATTCTAATTCAAACTCCTGCAGGATAATGATCCATTTCGAGTATTTTCCCACCATTAATTTTCGAGAGAGAATATATGTCATGGGGTTGCAATCCGAAACCACTGTTATCATACGCAATAGGATGTAGTGGCGAAAGCGCTGCACAGCGTGTACTGCGGCTAATGCCAACTTCTCGACATGAGCATAATGCATTTCTGTATCGAGAAGGTTCCGTGATAGATAACAAACAACATGTTCATTACCATCATCATCATCCTCCACCAGAACCATAGTTATGGTGCTAAATGCGGGGGTGAGATATAAAGTGAAATCACGGTGATAATCAAGAGGACGAAGCAAAGGAGCATTAACAAGTAACGTCTTCAGCTTCTTAAAGGATTCTTGAGCAATTTCATCCCAATGGAAGGGAACGTTCTGCTTAAATAGGCGTGTGAATCCTTTGGCTACCTCCACATAGTTTGGGATAAAGCGTCGACGGAAGTTTGCTTTTCCCTACAGACTCTGTAACTGGTATAACAAGGAGGGTGATGGGAGGTTGATGATAGCCTTGAATTTTAAAGGGTCAAGGCGAATTCCGTCTTTGGAGACAATGAATCCCAAAAGATGGCCAGAATCCACGCAAAAGATGCACTTATGAGGATTAAGCCTAATATTGTAGCGCCTACAACGAAGGAAAATCTAGCGGAGGTGTTCAGGGTGGTCCTCTCGCCTAGCTGAATGAGCTAGCAAGTCGTCTAGATAAGGTTGAACGATATGGCGAATGTCATGGAAAGCGTAAGACATCGCACGTTGAAAAGTGGCTCCGGCATTCTTTAAGCCGAACGGGAGATTTTTATACGTGAAAGTACCCCACGGACAGATGAATGTAGTCTTGTGTTGATCCTCAGGTGCAATATTGATCTGATTATACCCTAATAAACCGTCCATCAAGGAATAAATCTCACTTCTGGCACATTCGTCGATGATTTGGTCTATGAACGGAGTGGGATAATTATCCTTCGGACAGGCGTGATTGATGTTGCAGTAATCAACACAGACCCTAATATTACCCTGATTTTTATCAACAGGGACAATGTTGGAAACCCATTCTGTGAGGGGGATGGGATAAATAAAGCCTGCGTTCAGAATTTTTTCAACTTGTGCCTTAATTGCAGCGGCTTTCCGAGGATGCATGGGGCGTAAGCGTTGGCGCACGGGCTTCGCACCAGGGTAGGTTGGAATCTCATGCACTACGATACTGGGATCAATCCCAGGCATTTCCTCGTAGGACCAGGTGAACACATCTCTGAATTATTTAAAAAGATCAGTATAGACTTGAATCTGATTTGGAGAACAAGTCACTCCCACGTGTATATTCTCAATGATCCCCAGTTTAATGGAGATGTTGATCGGGATAGTTTGGGTGATATTACTCAGGTTTCCCTCCGACAGAACCTCATGCGTCAAGATTGGCATTTGGAGAGGAGGAGTAGGAACCTGAGATGCATAACGCTCTAGACAATCCTCCATTTCCCCCAATCTAGGCATGAAAGAGGAACGATGATGTCCATCGCTCCAAGGCAGCTCCTCAAGACACATTGTTTCAACAATGTCTTCATCGGAAGGAAAAGTCTCTTTGAGAGGATCAGGTGAATCGGCCTGAACAAGCCAGGGGGATTAAGAGTAGACATCTAGAGCCATGCTCAAAGGAGCATGCTGAGGAGGCGGAGGATTAGATGCAGCAACAATTTCACAGTAGCTAATCTCTATGGGAGTCAAAGGCATTGATTCTACGAACTCAAACACCTGCTTAGGCGTAGGGATGAGCCAAGGGTCATCAGATCTGGAAATCATGTTAACTTGAGCAGTGTGCGGTGGAGGTGTGGGAAAAATACCCATGAGGACAGGGTCTTTGAAGAGACCCGGTCCTACACTATCAGGGGGATTCAGGATCTGATCCATGTACGGAACATTGTTCTCAGAGGTGGAGGTGAAGAAGGACAACTGATCCACCGTAACGATTTTTCCCTCGTGAGGGAACTTAAGAAGTCGAAAGACGGTGGACGGCACACATAGCATGGCATGAGTCCAGCTACGGCCGAGAAGTATATTGTAGTTGAGCCTGGCATCAACCACTTCTACCTCTACGTTGACAGTCTTCCCCTGTAAAGTGATCGCTAAACTCTCGAGAACACCCAGGGGTTTGGATTCCAGACCATCAAATGCCTCGAGGGCATTGGGAGATGATGAAAGAGCTGGAGAGCCAATGGCCTTCTAGCAAGTGGACGACATGACGCAGGTAGAGGCACCTTCATCCACAACAGCCCTATGGATGTTAATACCGTTGATCCCGACTTGAATAACAAGAGCGATCTGATGTGGAAGTCGGGGGGTGAAATTCTCCAAGTCTAAGGTGAGAAGACTCGAATCGGTGGGATCAATGCCACCGATTGCAGACAATAAAGGCTTCTGTTGCGAAGGACAACTTTGAAGGCGCCTGTGCCAAATCCTCAACAATACTGTAGTGCTGAGCAACACAGGCATTCGGATTGTAAGAAGATCTTCGAAGAACACCTTTAGAAGGTGGCTTCACAACAGGTTCAGGAGTAGGCTTCTCGATTTCCAATGAACCGGAGACAGGTGGGGGAGGTGGTCCATCCGCAACTGCCTTCCCAGGTGCCTGCTGCGATTCGTTGTAATCCTTCGAACGTGTGGCAACAGAGATAGGTGCAGCACCATTCATCATAGAAACTTGGGACCCAAATGGTGCATATGGTGAAGGTTTTTCAACCATCTGGGTCTGCTGAGACGGGAATGGTTCTTTAAGAACTGCCGGAGTCCCTTTAGAGCCCTTGATAAGTTGACTAACCTCGGATCGTCATGGACAATCCTTGGTATAATGGTCTCCTTCACAAATGAGGCAGGGGTACTTCGGTTTACGTTGAGAACCATCCTCAGTTCGAGATTTGGATTCTGGCTTTGGGGCGTCGGATTTGGATTTACCTTTGCCCTTCTTTTTCCCTTTGGAGGTTTTCTCCGTAGGATTGGCCTGAACGGCGTTAACCTCCACGTTTTTGCCAGAATCTGACGGGGTGGGATGAGTAGGAGTATTGTTGGAAGAATTAGACTTCTGCTTCCCATTCGAAGATTTCTTCAAATTCTAAGACACGGAACCAATGAAACCATCCACTGCAGGGGTAGGTGGAGCCTTAGAGGTTCCAGACCGTGGAGCATCAGGCAAGATATCATAAAGCGTGTCGGACTGAGAATATACAAGATCCAGATATTGGGCATGCGCAATGGCTTGTTCTTCCGTCACACACGCTCCCATCGCAATATCTTGGGCGATTTTTTTCACAAAGGAGGTGGTGAACCAGTGAGTTAGTATCTGATCAGGTATATGAAACTTGATCAGTCTATGATGGCACTGCCACTCATAAATGTGATCAGAAATGTGAGTGGCTTTGTCCTGCTTCAAAGAAGTTAGGAGGTGCGTCCCGGCTTCATAGCGAACTGGTAACTGAAAGTGCATGAGAAAAGCCATGGCTAAGGAATTGAAATCTTGGAAGATGTCGCGGGATAACTCTATATACCACTTAGCAGCAGCTCTAGTCAAAGTGCGTTGGAAGACGCGCAGACGAATTGAATCATCGACCCAAGAGTTAGGCGAACACCAAAGATGATACGTCATCACATGCGCTTGGGGGTCCTCCCCAGCTTTACCCTCAAACTTGGGGCAATCACCTGGTATCTTGGTAGGAACCGGAGGCCAATAAGGATTATGCAAAATTGGATCATTGGTCAGTTTTGAAACATTCGGCAACTCCAAGGTGGCCAGTAATGGCAATGGCGGATTGACCGGCATGCCAAGCCCAGGATGAGGACCGGTACCTGTACTCCATGCTGGATGGGAATATCCTTGCCCCCATGGGTTCTGTCCCGTAGGATTCTGACTGTAGGGCGTGTAGGTCGTATAACCAGACTGATTTGGCTACTGGTAACCAGCATGTGGGGCTTAATAACTAGAGTACAGACCCTGATTATATGTCGGCGTAGTGTAAGCAGCATTTGGATTTGGCTGCTGAGTATAGGTAGACCCAGGTTGATGAGGATAATACTGAGAACCTCAGGGCTGGTTATAATTCGGCTGAGATTGACCATGAGGATAATAACTGCCCTAAGGATGAGTCGGCTATCGATAAGTGGAACCCTGTGGAGCTTGATAACTAGGGCACAGCTGTTGATTTGGCTGCGGCATTGAATAAATCGACTGTTGGGCAGGGTTAATGGAATGAGCAGGCTGCCCTGAGTGAACAGGTTGACCTAGATAGATAGGCTATGCCGGTTGCGTAGGTTGACCTGGCTGTAAAGGAGCCCCAGGTTGTGCTGGATGGGCTGGTTGGCCTGGAGGCAGAACACCAAGTTGTACCGGATGGGCCGGTTGGCCTGGTGGAGGAATAGAGCCAAGTGGTTGCTGGTAACTGATTTGACCCGGAGCAGGATCATAGGATGGTCCCGGCTGATATGCAATGTTGGAAACAACGGGATACTATGGTTGCATAGGTTGAGAAGGCTGGATTTTCCCCCTAGGACCATAGACCGGTCCTGGTTGGTACCCCGACTGAGGTTGCACAGGTTGACCGGAAGGGTTGTAATATGGTCCTTGCGGACTGTACGATGGCGCTTGCTGGCCCGCAGGATAGCCTTGCATGGGCTGCCCTTGTGGGTCATAAGGATAGCCAGGTTGGCCCAAAGGTTGGCCTTGGAAAGGTTGCCCTTGCGGGTTATAACCCTAGTTATAAGGTAAACCTTGAGCATGGAGGTAAGCCTCAGGAGCGGGTAGACATAAAATGTCCCCGTGCTCATCATACTGATCTAGAAAAGCATACACGAGTGTACCATCCTATGCATAGTGCGAAAAATAAGAGCGGTTGGGATCTTAGGAGGATGCTCCAACCTCGGGGTTTGGCTGTTGTAGGGACAACCGATACTCCTCCAGAGATATGTTCTCTGGCATAGTAGTCACTAAATAAATGTCTTCAGGAGTCGACATAGCCCTCGCGGAGGGTGCCGTGACAGCGGGTGTAGAGGCGGCGACACAGACAGTGGGCCAAGAGGGTACAGAAGTGACAGGTGTCTAAGGAGACACCCCAGATGAAGGAGCAGTCGACCTCGGAGAAGGAGCTGACACTCCCATAGAGGCTGCGGTGGAAATGATCTAACCCAAAGATCTATACCCTGCTGGCAGTGAAGGACTAGACGCTGACATGACAGCTGGTTCAGAGTTGTCTCCTGGAAATAATCTTCGTGGGAAGAGTTGATAGTCTTTGCCAGACATTGGGATTTCCTCACTAGAATCACTCATGTTTGAGCCTGCCGCTAGATCTTGCAATAGACGGCGAGGACTAGGAGGAAAGACAACAGCTATAAAAGGCGAACTTGATGTAAGAGAAAGGAAATCAGATCCTAATCTCAATTTAGACCAAGGGTCAGAAAAGGGCCAATTGAACTCAACTGGTCCCCCAAAGGGTTGCTCAGAAAGAACCGGTCCCCCGTCAGGAAACTCGGAAACAATGGGCTGCTGTGGTTCAGTAGAGGATTGCGAAACCTCTGATGAATCGTTCGTATAAGGACTACTAGTAGATGAAACCGAGGGTTCCACCACTGCGGTAGTAACGACAAGAGAAAAAGATCAAACACACACATGGGCTGAAAAAGAGTCGAGACACACAATCAAACGGTCAACAAGCAGAATCTAGCAAGGCGTGTGATCGTGGGTGATTAATTTTTACCACATTGAAAAATAAGAAACTTCACCGTTTCATGTTTTAAGAGTCGAGAAACGGTCGAAAAGGTGACTCTATCTCTTTCAGATTTGACACAAGCGTGAAAGGACAAGTGCTTGGTGATCCTTTCAAATTTAGGGAGTTAGATAGGATCAAAATGACTATTCAAGAATACTAGGCAAAAGGGTGTACCAAATAACCATGAACTGCAATATACACCTTGGCTTTAATAATGAAAGAGAAATCAACCAAGGACTTTCCGTACGTGCAGGCAATCTCCCCGAATGTTGTGTTCGGTGTATCACGGGTATAGGGCGGCAGACTCGGCTTCCTATGGATAAAGGATTGAAACCTAGTGGGGTCTCCCTTTATATACGTGATGGTACGGGGAGCACAAGTCTGTACTAGTGCTGTCTAAAGCCAGGAGGCGAACGCCAACTACTAGGTTTTAAGATGCCGGAACACATCTCTAGCCTAGACCTCTAAATGTGTTTCTTTAGATTTCAATGCTGCCTTACTGTAAATTGAGTAAATTTTAAAGTTTATCTTCAATTACGTTTCAGTTTTCAGGCCCTAACGAATGTGATCTCCTAAATGCAAAACTACATGCCACAGTATATCATTTCGTTCGATGAAATCTAGCTACAGAAGAGTTAAGAGATTTTTACACAAACAAAATGATCAGAAGACAATCAGTGATATCTCTAATGCAGCTAATGAAACTAAAAACTTTTCTTTCAAAGTCACTAATTGCTAATAACACCGAAAAGATTTTAATTTGCACTAATCAATCAAGAGAAAAAGAGTTTTTTTTATTTTCAATGTTTGATAGCTAGATGCACTAAAAAAACCGAAAAAAATGAGAAGCAATTCGAGAAATGATAATAAGAGAGCAAAAAAAAGCAGATTTCACTCAATGGCACAAACAATCAGATCTCAAATCGACCAAAATTCTCTCAAAACCAAGAAAAGTCTCAAAGACACTAAGGAGCCGTGTGATCTAGGCCCAAAATGAAGAAAAGAGAAATTCAAATGAAAATGAGATCAGTCACTCAAAAAGCGCAATAAGATGATAGACAACTGTCAAACGAATGCAAGGAAGCAATCCCAAAGTCGACTGAATGAACGAAAACCAAAAACTCCCAAGGGAGGCTCAACTCACAAAAGCACCTAGATGCCCTAGGTCTCGAATGCAAAATCGAAATAAATAGGCAAACAACCAAAGGATAGAGGTTACAATCAGTCAAACTAGGCTCCAGTGGACTCAAACAGCCGAAAAAACAAGATCAAAATCACAAGTCAGTCCCAGAAAGCATGAAACACAGCAAACCATAATAGCTCACAGGATTGGCGCGACTGTGAGCTTGAAATTAGTGCCAGAAAGGCAATGGCGCGGGTGATACACAGGCAACCTGCGCCAATGGGCGCGACTGTAACGCTGAAAAGCGCGCCAGCCGAGTTTACTATGGAAAAATGAAAAACAAGCAATCTTAGACACAGACAAGTGATGACAAGGCTAAATAAAAGCCAAACAAACAGAAAAAACCAATCCAAAGAGCTAACCAAACAAGCAAGGCCAAGAAATTGACCGAAAAGAGAAGACAATACTCCAAGTTGTTCAGTCCGTAAACCAAACTGGAGATTGACTGAAGCAGCGTTGATCTACTCCGCTAATGCAGAGAAAAAGCGTTTCGAAGGCTATCTGGCTGTACTTCAGGCTCCGTCTATAGCTTACAAATCAAACAACAAGTTGAGTCCCCAGTGGAGTCGCCAAATTGTTGAAGAGGTAAATCCCCTCTGTGGACAGAGGCGATCCCTACTAGCCCAGATCAGGTCTAGCAACAATCAAACACGCTACAGTGCAGGTTCCTAATCGTAAATAAACGGACTTGCGATGAAGGCTTACCTGGAATCCAACGCTGTCGTTTGTAGAAGAGGTGGTGCTCTCGTTCCTTTGCCCTGTCATATCACAATCCTCAAGATCTCCGTGGTTGGACACCTGCACATGCAAGAAACAACACAAACGCAAGCATAAAATCCAGTATATACAAATATATGTCAGTCAAAGAGGACATAACTCATGAACGTAATCAAGGACAAGAGTGGAACCATAACCAATAGTCGCTTATCATTAAAGAGTCAAAAGAAGAATACAACCATAGCTTCGACGCAGCACTCTCCTTTGGCAGGTCATCAGCAAAACATGTCTCGATAAAGCCTATCAAGAATGGGACAAGCCTCTCTCTCTGGATACTTGGCAATAGTCTCCTTGCTTGGATTTGGCCTTAAGGGAATCAAGAAGGCTCTTGCAGCATAAGGATGTGAAGGCTCTTGGGAACTAGCTTGCAAAGGAGATGAGCAAGCTTTTATAGATAGAGGAAGGGGAGTTGGGATCCATATAATTATGCGATTGGCCCTATCATCAAGGAAGCTTCCATGAGAGGTGGAAAACCACCTCCTCTCTATGGAAATCCGTAGCCAAACCTCCCAATTCAGGATAAATATTAGTCCAGGAATTTGTTAGGACGAAACTTCCACCATTTATTTTTTTAAAACACCTCTTCATATGGTTGGCGCGAGTGCGGCTCTATGACAGAGCGCCAATTGGCGTGCCCTCTTTGGAGGATTTTCCCCCTTGGCGCGAGGGCTGAACTGTGGAACCGCGCCAATGGAAAAAGAGCTATTTTTAGGGTTTTTTTGCAGGGAGAAGTCTTCAGGGCAATGAAAGCTCATCTTCAGAGGGATGCAATGAAAGTATTTTCAAGTCTTCTCTATGCTCACAGGTCATGGAATGAGCCCTCCAATGTGCGGGATGGGAAATGGTAGGGACGGTGACCAATTGCTATGTAACAAGGATAAAGGGTAAGATAAAAAAGACGTGGATATGCTATTAAGATAAGTATATCTTAGTCAAAATTAATTCAGCTTGGTTATTATGTTGTATATTAGTAATTTTTCTTAGCCCTAGTAGGCTTCATATCTTAGATGTTTATAAAATAAAAACTAGTGATAAGAGTTATGAGTGTCTTAGAGGTGAAGGGGAGGGTTCTTTGAAAGGATAGAAACAAAATATTTGTATTGGAGGGGAGAGGAGAAAAAACTATTATAAGGTTAGTGGTAACATTCTAGTAACATTTACAGAGATGATAGCTAAGAAACTACTAAAAGAATCCCAAGAGGCCAAACCTTAAGGAGGAGTTTATCTATACATTTTTAAAAACATTTGAACATAATGCTAGAGGCTACATAGGAAAAACCTAGCCCATAGGCCATAAATTTTTTTTAAAATTAGCTGAAATTACCACTGAGATAACTAAAGGGGTGTAGCAAGAAAAAAATCTAGGGAGAGGTTGTCGAGACTAGTCCTACCAATAAGCCTGAAACCGGGACACAAAAATAAACAAGGTTGAAAAGCCTCACAAGATCCACAATGCACTTCAGGCGGGTGACATTGACACATCTCCAAGGAAATACAAATTGAAGTAACATGAAACATGAACCATTAGGTTGAAAAAAAAACACATTGTTGAAAGAGAATGCAATGATGACAACTCACCCTCAGAGAAGAAAGCCACGGATCAAAAACAAAGCCAGAACGACCATGCCACAAACTCATCTTTTTATTTGGCGTACTTGTCCTTGGTGAACCTAAAATTCAATAAAGCAGTCTAAGGATACTTGTGCTTTGTGTGCAATTTTGTATGATTTTGGATGCATGACACTTTATTTTATTTCTAACAAATTATTTTATTTCTAGTTTTGGAGGTCAATTGATTCAATAATTTTTATCAAAACTCAATTCATTGTAACTAGAGTCAAATGAGTCATCAAATTCAAGATTGTAATCAAACTTCAGGGTGCATGATCAATAGTACTTCACACCATTAATTCACATAAAAATCAAGAAAGCATGATCAATGGAATGAGTACAAGTGAGAAAGCAAGTGTTTCAAGTACAATTGGTTTAAGGAGGAACGTGCCTTCTAAATGCATCTTATAAAATTAAAAAATTGTAGAGTGAAACCATTAATTGAACAATAAAATTAAATTACTTGAGTGGAAATTACACAAAAATCAAACCATAATTCATTGAATGGTTGACACACTAGTATCTGCAAAATATCTTCAAAAGGAAATAGATATTAAGGACCAATTTCTTGATTTTATTCAAACTAAATTAAGAGAAAAAAATATCACATTGATGACTTGATTTGGGAAACCAAGAAAGACACAAAAATCAACAACCTCTCAGTGATTGGGAAACCAAGAAAAAGTGTACTCTTTCCTTGGAAACATCTAAGTGTAGAAAAGAGGGAAACATCTAAAAATATAGGAAAGAAGGAAACATCTCAATGTTTTTTCTTCATCTAATAATGAATTTGATTTTATGAAAATGTCTTTTGTAATTACAAATGAAAAATAAGGAGAATGATTGCATCGTTTTATAAAATTCTCATCTCTCCCTCATAATAAAGACCATGGTATTGTTTCGAGAGCTACTTTGTTATTCCTTTCTCGTACCTTTATCCTATTATGTGATTGTTGACATTATTTTTTAGATCTGTGGGTAGATCAATTGGTATTATATAATAAGATCTTGGAATCCATCCACCTATTTGAAGAATGTTTTTTAGCCTCATACATTTCAATCCATTCGGTGGATGAAAATCATGCCACCCTCTCAAGATCCCTCCACTGTAGACTTGCTAGTAAATGATTTAGCTAGGGCTCTGTAAGAGATAATTACCCTCCAAAACCAATGGCTTCCTCCAGGGAAAATGCAGCTTGATACATGCTTTCAACTGCCCAAATTCTCAGGCCAAATGAATGGTGAGGTTTTTGATTGTTGGCTCTGCAGTCTCTCCAGCTATTTCAGAACCTGTCCAACTATGGAAGAGGAGATAAAACTTCATATTGCTAGTCTACAATTGGAAGGCCTAGCAAAAATATGGTGGGATACTCATATTGAGAATATGTCCTTGGTTGTTGTACATGGAGAACCTGTTGATACCGGATCAACACCTATCACATATTGGGATCTCTTTTTCTAGGTCTTAAGAGAACGCTTCTATCCTCTAGGATATATCCAAAATATGTTTTCCAAATGGTTAAAACTTTGAGAACTACCCAATCAATCAATGTAAGCTTACATTGATTTCTTCTGCAAGTTTCACATTCAAATCCATATCTCCAAACCAGAAGAGGTACTAATTATCAAATTTAATTCTAGTTTGCTAATTCTTTTTCGACACGAATTTGAGTTTTTTGATAATACTTCATTAGATAGGCATTTATTCAGGCCCTGGCTATGGAACACAAAGTGGGTACTCGAATCCAATCTCCTCAAGACAGAAATTGTCCATCTCCCTCCAGTTCTTCTAATGTCACCTCTGCCTCATCCGCCACACCTCACAATACCCCCTCAAGCACATTTCATAAGACCAACTCACATGCTTCTACAGATTGTCGAGTACTCAAAAATCTACGCCATAAAAATAATATTTTTATAGAGGTCGAGAAACCAAATGCCACTACCTCACTTCCAATTGTTTCTCTCAAAATTCCTACTGAAGTGGACCCCTATTTTATCCTCATGATTGCTAATGCAACAAACACCTATGTTTCCCCTTTTTTTACCCATAATTTTGAAATCAAACATGAGTTTTCCATGCTTATTCTTGACAATGGGATTCAAATGAATGTTGTGGCACAGGACCTGGTTGAACGCCTTCGCCTTCCCACCTCTCCTCACCCACACCTGTATCAGCTCAGTTGGATCCGAAAGGATGGTCCTCATCTTACAATATCCCAATGTTGTGTTGTCACATCTTCTATTGGAAATTTCCATGAGACTGTGGTATGTGATGTTTATCCTCTTGATTGTGCTTATTTATTGCTAGGAATTCCATACCAAGAGGCTCGACATGATGTTTGTCATGCTACAAATCACCAATACCAATTGCAGCACGATGGGCACACCTATGGGCTCACATCCTCAGCTACCACATCAACCCAACCTTCTATTGGAAAAACTCCCATCATGAGAATCAATTTACATGAAAGTTTCTCTTTGTGCTTGGTCTGCCCTGTCAAGCCCGACAACCTCACCAATCTATTCCTTCCTACAGTGGCTCCTCTACTCCAAAAATTTGCAGATTTCTTCACCCAACCCACAGGACTACCTCCACTATAGGGCCAAAATGAACTTTCGAGTCGAGTTCCAAATTTCCCTCTTTCACAAGGTAGTGAGAGGAATATTGATAAGATTATTGCAGAGCACAATTTGTCATTGGTTAGTCAAAATGTGGTAAAAGAAAAAAATAGTGATCCAAATTACAATGGAGAACGTAATGGAATAGTTTCTCAATTTTTTCCTCCGAGAAGCATTCAGGTAGCTACATCTTCTTCCATGCCAAAACTAGTTGGAGACCATAGAATATCTCTAGGTCTAGGAGAAGGTTGTGTTTATTTTTCTGCTTAATTGGAACAACGTTGTCGACAGGCACATGAAGGAGTTCGAGAAAATAATTGTATCAAGGCACTTCCACATATTATTCATCCTCGCAAACTTATAAATCCTTCTCATCTAGACTCTATTGCACTTGTGTGTCGTTTCCTCCTTCCATTGGCCAAAGATGACAAAAATGCCCATATTCTTACCCAACTTCAAGTGGGAAAAATTCTCTTAGAACTTGTAAGATACACAAGAAGCCAAACAGTAGGTGCATCTTGTGAACAATCTAAATGGCAGGCTAATCTTATTCAAGTAGAAATGGAGCTAATTTATATTACAACAAATGCGGGGTGTGCAAGTACTTTAGCAACCATAGATGTTGTTTCTCCTACACTGAGGCGTATAGAACGAGCTACAATAGTTGTTGCAACACCAATAACTTATCATTCAAAGGAACTACTACAACTCATACATGAGCACCTTGAAGCTTTAGGACTCCCAAATTCAACATAAATTTTGTTGAAGGAGGCACATCTGGCATCATTACCATCCTTAGAAATGCCACATTCACTTCCCTAGAGGGTGGTTGTTCAGGAACCAACAGGGTGTCGCTTCAGTGGACAACAAGGCTAGTTCTAGGAGGCTTTCTATCAAATCCTTCAATTTTTTTAGTTTGTGAAGATGATTCTATAAACAAGTGCGATCCTTTGGGAAGTTCAAGGAAAAATGCTCTCACCTTTTCCTTAAATCTATCTGCCAATGTCAAAAAACCACACGCAACACAGTCATGAACAAACAATGTGGAAAGAATGAAAGATACGAGACATACACGTTGGAGTATAAAATCATATGAACATTGTTCTACTCCCCCACCCAAGCCTAACTTTGAAGCTACAAAACTTGTTAAAATACCCAATACCATGCCTATGAAGTAGAAAGAGGTGGAGAGGGACATTACAGCTCCATTGTCAAAGAATCCAGCGACCATTGATCCTTAAAACTCATCACCTATCTACATGATAAATCATGTTTGTAAAAATAATATTTATGTATAAACTGATGGGTTTTATGATACTCCAATTTGTGCCCAGCAGGATAAGGTGGATGATGTTAGTTTCATTGGAACTCCTTGTTGTGGGTAGGTACCAAGTTGTTCTTCTCAGCCTAGTTTACTAGCAGACCTGAAATTGGAAATAATGAGTATGCCACTCTAGACTCATTGGTTGTGCAATATTTGAAGCATCAACATTGACAATGCCATGCTCCTATGACGAATCTTCCTTCATTATCTTTGTTGCATCCACATGTATGTCTTGAACCTAGCAAAGCTCTACATGCACCTTTTAATACTGTAGGATGGTTAATCACTCATGACTTTAGAACACAGTATGGTAGAATGCATATACATAGGTGTGATTGGATGTTTCTTTTTAGTATTTTCAATCCTTTGCCTACATGTTATCATGATCATGTATTATTGACTTCATTTACATTTTTGGGAAATTATACACATAATTCTACTGAAACTCATGCTGGAGAATTGAAGATCTTTGATACACATAATGAAAATGTGCTAGAAAGCCACCCTTGCTTCAAATATGAAATTCTAGACTTCAAGAAAAGGAATACACTCCAGCAACCAAACTTATCATATATGGTTGGTCGGAAGGGACACACACCAGTGCGGGCAAAATGGATGTATGAAAAAACATTACAAAGCACATTCGCTCATTTGGTGGAGGAATCCGGGATGCTTCCTGATGTAAACAAGGAGGAATTGGTCAATCAAGAAAGATGCACAAATCAAAAACCTCTCACTGATTGGGAAACCAATAAAAAATGCACTCTTTCCTTAGAAACATCTAAGAGTAGAAAAGAGGGAAACATCTAAAAATCTAGGAAAGAAGGAAACATCTCAATGTATTTTCTTTATCTAAGAATACATTTCATTTTATGAAAATATCTTTTGTAATTAAAAATGAAAAATAAGGAGAATGATTGCATTGTTTTATAAAATGCTCATATCTCCCTCATAATAAAGACTATGGTATTGTTTCCAAAGCTACCTTTTTATTCTTTTTTCGTACCTCTATACAGTTATGTGATTCTCAGCATTATTTTTCATATCTATAGGAAGATCATGATTGATGTAGTGAATATAGTGAAGGTAGATGGAATTTATGATATGAAATATCATGTGGAAAAATTTAGTGGATGTTGTGATACACTTGAATTCATCCGGAAAATTGATGCAAGTTGTGGCATAAAAGGGCTCATAAAGTAAAGAGATGCAACATGTGATACAAATGACCTTATTCAAAAGTTTAATGCAGCAATAAATAGAACTAAAATAATAATAAAAAATGATGGAATACATGTAAAGTATGGTACATGTGATACAAATGACTTGATGGAATAAATGAATGAAGAACATAATAACAATAGCAACAATAGTGAAATAAATTGTGAAGAAGATACATAAAAATAAATTTATCTTTCGAGGATGGTTTTCAGACATTTGGAAGAAACCCCATAAAAGAAAAAAAATAGGCATGGGTTTGGCTACATTAATGGTAATAACATTTACATTCTAGATTACTCAAAACCAATTCAGTTTATGAGTGTATGGTTCCTTGATGAAGTTTGTTAGTGTTAGTATTTGCATCCTATCACCAATGATCAAATGGACTCTTATCATGTTTTTTTAGTGTCCCATAGTAATTTTTTTTCATTTCATTAGGTCTTCAAGCAAAAAATTGGTCACTGAGCATTAGGTTTAGATATTTTTTCCACTCCTTCCAAAATATTTAAATTGTTGGTCCATGTCATCAAATAAGTTGAGTATATCATTATTCAAATATTCTCATTATCATTTTAGTCATCACCGCCATGATCTCATTTAGTTCAGAGAATCCATTAGGTCATTAGGGTTTCACGGTCACCAAACTGCCAATTCATTTATAACATTCGACAAATTTGAAGAATGGTAATAAAGCAAGTCTCTTCAATAAATTTGGATTTTTAAAAGTAATTTTATGTTTATATATGTAATAAGTAGTCGAAAGTTCTAAATATGCAGTTAAATGTTCCAAGGAAGATTCAAAAAGTTCATATTACAAAATGTCCAAGTTTGTGAAGTCAAAAAGAAGAAAGAAATTCATGCTTCAAAACGTCATGTGGGGTCCATTATCACTTAAAGAAAGCCATTCCATGCTTACAAAAGAGCCAAAAATTCATAAAAAAATTTCATTTTCACTCCTCTTTCTCGTTTTTCAATTTTATGAGTTTTTTTATAAAAAATTCACTATGTAATTTTCTCTAATTTACAATTTGACTTTTGTAAAAGTTAAAAAGTGAATATAGATGAATGTAAAGGTCAAAATGTAAATGCAAATGGTAAAAATAGAGGTAAATAGGTGTGTTATCCTCCATTTATTGTTTTGACAATATGTCTCTTGATGGTTAGATAAAGGAGGAATTTGTTTTGCAACCTCCCTAGTGTGTAGCAGACTTCAGATGGGTGCATGAATTTGACTTTCTTGCTGGAAAATTCGACCTGCAAGGGAGGATTTCAACCTCATTACTTGTATGAGGCATTTTGTAATCATTTTCAAGGGTTGGAATCTTGGACATTGAGCTAGAGTATTTCAGTTTGACAAAGTAATACAACGAATACAGAGAAAAGTTGCAGCTTAAATTTAGGGATTCATGTGGTGAGCTTGTATGGCAATGTTTCTCTTTCGTAAGTCACTCCATTGAATGCTTTCTCTTTCCATTACATATCTACTACTTTCACTCATTGTATTCAAAGTTTTAAATCAAGATGCATGAGGAATAGATGCCCTGTTTTTATGCGATGATGATGTTGTGTTTATTTTCTTCTTAAGGAATGAATTCATAATTATATGCTTGTTACTAATCTCTATGTTCATCCTACACCATAACCATAAAACCTAAAGGGTCGTTTAAGCTTGGTTACCTTGCCCCTTTATTCCCTAGCAATTTTTTATCTTGTAACCCTACCAAAGTTTTCAAGCCTAGCTCTAAAGGTCCATATTCATCAAGCACAAAAATCCAAATCAACCAAACCCTAATCTACATATGTAGCCTAAATTATCTATGATCCAGTAAATTTCGTTGTGATCTCATTGAGATATCCCTCTCAGCCTAGTAGGGCTAGCTACTAGGTCAAAGTGGTATGTGGTTACCTTTACTGGTCTCCTTCTTAGCCTTTGGAGATTTGGTGGAGTGCTAACATCTTGGCGTCATTGCCAAGGAGCGAGGTGACAGATATTCCCTGGGAAAGAATGAAAGGATTAGATCTGATTTTTTATGGTGAACAGTGATCAAACATAAGAATTTTGTCCATCATTCACCTAGTGACTCCAGTGTCGAAGAATCTAAAGGTTCAGAATTTTCATGGAAACTGCACTTTTCAAGAACTGTTAGTTTGAAGAACTTCTTGGTGATTTCACTGTTTTCAATATGGATTCAACTGCTCGAAGGTATGCTCCTATTAATCACGATCACTTTCCAAGTTTTTTGAACTACATTCCTTGTGTACATTGGAAGACTTGTCTTTGAAAGTTCAAAGATGAGAAAGGAGATGATGCTGCTCTGCAATCTCGTTAAATTTCACATGCATCCACACAAGTTGAGCGTTCAATTTCCTAAATATTGTATGATGAATATGTTCATGGTCACCTTAGAGGAACAAGAAATATCATGGTATGAAGGTTTTCCACCTGGTTGTATTTATTCACTTGCTAATTTTCATATGATGTTTTATGAAAATTTTAAAGAAGAACATCCATCTTTACTACTAGTAAAATATTGTTGCAAGAATTTTCAAGGTTTTGTTCGTCATTTGGAAAGTGTTTATGTTGATGAAGTATTTATGGACGAGGAACTTAAAGAGGAATTACTTGAAATTACCTTCAAATATCATGAGAAAGAATCAGATCCTAGCTATCATTCAGTTCAGGGAAATTTCTAGCACACCATCTTTGCCTTGACTGAAGAGAATTCCAATCAGCCATCCGTTGGTGAACAGAAATTTGTTTCCACTACAACATATGAATATGATCAAGAATGTATTCAAATTGTAGAGGTCCAAGGCATTGAGGATTGTCATTTATAATTTTCTTCTTATGTTTCATGTCTTAAATTTTTATTTCAAGAAGAAATTTTCTCAACTACTTGTTCAGAATTTTTTTAAAACCAGGAACACACTCTCATTGAGGTACATTATGAAGAGAGATCATATTCAAGAGAAAAAGGTAATTTATTTCTTCTAGATCAGAAATAGGTAAATTTTCATGTTTTTTAGGATCTAGTGGCAAGATTTTTGTAGTCAATAGGGATGATATCTTTTCTTGAATTTATGGATCATGAGCACATTTTCAGTGGACATTCAGAGTTGCCTATATTTTGTTTTTTCTACCTGCTCGAGGAAAGTGAGATAAAAATTTAGGTAAGTATCCATCTTCTGGATTGGTTGCATTGGAAGAATCAATTCACATGATTGTACATATTTTTGCAGTAGGGATGTGATTTTCATCAGCATTTGAAGCCCTCAACTCTTGGTGATATGTTGTCATCAACAAGTTTTGCAAGTTTTCATTTTAGTCATGTGAATCTAGTTTTGAGTCAGTTTATTATGCCAATTAATGAATTTTCAATTTGGTTTTTATATTTTGACTCCATGCCCAAAGGTTAGGCTACTTGGTCTACGATGTTCTTGACACCTCCAAGGAGTTGTCATCCCTATTTGGAGCCAATGTTAGTGTCAGTGTTTGCATCCTGACACCAATGATCAAATGGACTATTATCATGTTTTTTTAGGGTCCCATAATAAAATTTGTTTCATTTCATTAGGTCTTCAATAAAAAAATTGGTCACTGAGCATTAGGTTTAGAACTATTTTCCACTCCTTTGAAATTTTTAAATTGATGGTCCATGTCATCAAATAAGATGAGTATATGAATATTCAGATATTTCTATCACAATTTAGTCATCAACACCATGATCTCATTCATTTCAGAGTCTTTGTTAGGTCATTAGGGTTTCAGGGTCACCATAATACCATTTAATGCATAAAATGTAGCAAATTGGAAGAGTGGTAATAAAGCAAGTTTCTTTAATAAATTTTGATTTGTAAAAGTAATTTTATGTTTCTATGTGTAATAAGTACTTTAAAGTCCTAATTCTGTATTTCAATGTTCCATTCAAGGTTTAAAACCTTCGGATTACAAAATGTACAAGGTTGTGAAGTCAAAAAGAAGAAAGAAAGTCATGCTTCAAAAAGCCATGTGGGGCCCATTATCACTTAAAGAAAGCCATTACATGCTTATAAAAGAGCTAAAAATTCATAAAAAAATTTCATCTACACTCCTTTTTCCCCTCATTATCGAGCTCCTTCTTCCTTTGGTGAGAAAAAATGCATTTTTTAGCTCAAAGAGGCAAAAATTGGGAGGCGTTGTGCATCTAGCGACACCTTGGGAGAATGAGTTTTTGAAGGCCTTCCCATCGGTCATTTTCAAAAATTGAAAGTGTTATAGAAGATAGACAGGTAGGGATAGTTTATCATTCTCTCATATTTCCATTTTGACTTCAGTAAGGTGCCCAAAAGTTACCTCAAATTTGGCTCTACGCATGTGAAACTTTCTGACTTTGTTATAAAAATTTCAGTGTGTGATTTTCTCCAATTTCCAATTTGAATTTTGTAAAAGTGAAAAAGTGAATGTAGATTAATGTGAAGGTAAAAATTTAAATGTAAATGGTAAAAATATAGGTAAATAAGTGTCTTATCCTCCATTTATTGTTTTGAGGATATGTCTCTTGATGGTTAGATAAAGGAGGAATTTGTTTTGCAACCTCCCGAGTGTGTATCAGGCTTCAGATAAGTGCATGAATTTGACTTTCTTGCTAGAAAATTCGACCTCCAAGGGATGATTTCGACCTTAGTAGCTATATGAGGCCTTTGTAATCATTTCCAAGACTTGGAATCTTGGACATTGAGCTAGTGTATTTGAGTTTGACAAAGTAATACAATGAATATAGGGGAAAGTTGTAGTTTAAATTTAGGGATTCATCTGGTGAGATTGTATGGCTATGTTTCTATTTTGTAAGTCACTCCATTAAATTATTTCTCTTTCCATTACATATCAAATACTTTCACTCATTTTCTTTAAATTTTTTAAGTAGGATTCATGAGGAATACATGACATGTTTTGATGAGATGATGATGTTGTGCTTATTTTCTTTAAGGAATAAGTTCATACTTATATGTGTGTTCCTAATATCTATGTTCATCCTACACCATAACCATAGAGCCTAAAGGGTCATTTAAGCTTTCCTACCTTTCCCCTTTATTCCCCTACAATTTTTTCTCTTGTAACCCTACCAGAGTTTTCAAGCCTTGCTGTAAAGGTCCATTTTCATCTAGCACAAATATCCAAAAAAAAAAAAAAATGTAATCTACATAACTAGCCCAAAATCTCTATGATCAATTCAATTTGGTTGTGATCTCATTGAGAGATCCCTCTCAGCCTAGTAGGGTTAGCTACTAGGTCAAAATGTTCTGTGGTTACCTTTGCTGGTCTCCTTCCCATCCTTTGAAGATATGGTGGAGTGATAAAAAAGTTAAGAGTATTGATAAAATGTGTCATCATTGTCAGAGAAATGGTCACTCAGAGATTCAATGTTTTTGTCTTCGCTTTTGTTTTCATTGTGGAAGAAAAGTTGTCTATTGTAAAGTTATTGCAAGTAGAATAAATCTAAGAGATTAATTCAATATGGATGGCTAAATTATTTGAGATGGAATAAAGAAGTTAAGAAACTACAAAAATGTTACTACCTAGTCATAATAGAGGTAAAGATACAAAAGCCAAAGTTTGTAGTCTCCACACCTAAAGTGGGGAGGAAAAAGATAAAATAAACTCTCTTACACCTTTAAAAGGGGCGAGTTGTGGGGAGGGAGTGGGGGTGAATTGATGAAGTCAATTGAGTTAGTGGTCATCCAATAACCACCACTCTATTCCAATAATATTAATTAGCGGTCATACAAAAACAACCACCTTATTCAAAGAGGATGTTTTTGTGGTCATCCAAAAAACACCACATTGTTCAAAGAAAACAGGTTAGTGGTAAATATTAAACCACTATTTTGCATGGAAGATGGTTAGTTATCAACCAAAAAAAACCACCATCTAAAGAATCCAAAGCCCCAGCTTGAATCCTTCCAAGAATGAATCATTCAATCAATATTTAGTCAGCATAACAACTAGTATCCTCAATAGAAAAAATTTCATTAATTCAAGGGAAATATTTAGATTGAGGAATTGTTCACTTCTTCATATTAAAATATTGGCAGTTTTTTAGGCATATCTTTGTTGAAAATTAGTTTTACAATTTCAGACTGAGGATAAGAAAGGTTATTGGTATAATTATTCAGACCTATGATTTGAGGGAAGAGGAGGGAGGTGTTATACTATTAGTCCCTATATAATCACAAAGTACGAGAATACAATTTTTATAGCTTGTAATGCTTACCTTGATGAGGTGTTGTGATGATCCATTAAAGATTTGTTAGTGTGATCTAGATCTAGATATAGAATATATAGAATGGTAATTGATTTATTATAAACTAATATTTTGAGATCAATACAATATGATACAAGGGTTTTCATCCTTTTTTGTTGGTTCACTTATTTTCTATTACTCTTGAAAATTTTTAACAACTTATATTATTGATAAAATTATAAATTATAATTGATACAATTAAAATTTTTTATTATCAAAATTATAGTTTTACTAATGATTTCACAAAGAGGTTCATTATATAGCATAGTACGAGGTTGATGTGTGAGTTTTTTCATGATCAACCTCGAGTTTTCAAGTGCTCCTTTTAAAACAGTAATAAAACATAATATAAAAAAATTATCAACTATAAGAAAAGAAGAAGTGAATATATGGATATGGTTAGATTTAAATAAAGTATTTTTAAATAGTAAAAATCTCAATCACATTGTGTTCACTCCATTGTTAATATTACAATCCAATATTAAGGAGATTCGGTAATAATAACTCACTTTCACTCTCAAATACATAAATAAAATATTTTTATGACTATGTTTTATATCAACTATAGATATATAAAGTGATTAACACTATATATAAAAAAAAGGTCTTATATCTAAGATCCCCTCATAACCTCGCATGAAAATGCATATAGGTAGAATTTTTTTTACACAATTTACCCACTGATAACTATCCAAGCTACTATTCCAAATTCCTCATTAACCATTAGATATAATCTTAATCATTATATAGAGTAAATTCAGTAAGGAATAGTGAGTTACATATGTATTACCAACCACTGTTGTAGCATATTAGCATAAAATTCCTTAAACTAGATTAGTTAGTCACATATTTGATATTATAAAAATCACATCATGCAAGGAATATTCATCATCAAATTGGCACAATAAGTAATAACATCATTGAACACTGATATATCCTAGAAACCCCATAGGGTGAAAACCAACAAACATTTAATTTTATTATAAAATTCTCATGAGGGTGTTCACCCATTATTCAACAGGTCATAAGGGAGTCCATCCCTTAACCATTTTCATAAAATATTACAAGGAATTATTGTTTAAATATAACATATCTAGCTAAAGGTTATTACAATCATCATGATATCATTTACCCACAATATTTATTCCTTATATCTTTTTGGCCTGGAGGTTTCATTAGTGGACCATCCTGTATCTCGCAGTCATCGGCATGGGCCATTAGTTCTTCACCTGCCTCAATGTTAAACATAATCTATATTTTACACAAGTCACCATCATTTCTTGTCATTGTTGTTGTCAACAAGCTTTGATATCATGATTAGATAAATATTTAATCAACCTTTAAAAGTGATACTTTAACATCTATTCATATGCATACATGAGATGCAATTATAATATCACAATTATTAAGAAAACAATTATCAAGCATGTAAAAATAAATACCACATTACTATGATCCTTCTCGCACAAGCACACGTTATTTTCCAAATGAAAATTGTTGTAACCATCCATTTTCATTTAAAGGATGATAACATCTTTGATTTGATTTCCGTGCATGTAATTAGATGAAAATTTATTCAAGGAAAGTTAGCCCATCAACTTTTATTTTTTCATGTAACAAAGTATTCTTTACAATAAAATTATTACTATTATTATAATACATACATATGCATGCCCCTTGGGAAGGGAAATCTAACGTAAAATATATCATTATCATGGATGCAAATGCAAGTCCCTTTTCCAAAAACATCTTTCCCAAGTTAGAGAAATTTAAAAATTCTATTGTACATGTGATCTAGGTGGGTATTGGTGGCCACCTGCCTATTCCACTTGGGGCCCCACCATTGCCTCTTTCAGTTTTTTAGTTTTGGCACAACTTACTATTTTTAGCAGTTTTTCGGGTCTTGAACTTCCAGAGCTGTTTTGAGGCCCTAAAAAACGTTTTTTGGGCATCGCACCTCCAGTGAATATCATTCCATTTCAGAATGGATATTCATGGCGAAATTTGTAGTCCTCAGATAGATCTTTCTAATGGTGTACCATGTGCGTCAAACGGAGATAGTATGCCAAAGTTACGTCCCTGGGAAGTTGAAACACCAATTTACCCAAACAGGGCCCATAGCTTTGGAGCTTCATCTCCTAGGGTTAGGTTTTTGGATGTTTAGAGTTCTCCATTGTTTCTCAATAATAAATAGGCCCTCGAGCCTCATTGTAACTCAGTTCAGAGGCCTGTAGCCGCCATATCTTTTCTCAGAGATAGCTACCAGTGCCCTAGCTAGTTTTATTTCCATTCTGTCTGTAAGAAAATTTCAGTTCTTTGATATTAATGAAATGAAGTGTTATTTCAGCTACATATCTTTATTTATGGTTATATGTTTATTCTGTTGCATTCCTGCATAAATCAGGATCAATGGTATCAGAGCGGTCTTCTTTTTCTCGATCCTTATTTGGATGTCCCCAACGAGGTTTGGGTATAAGGAGCTAGGGCTTGATCTGGTGGAACGTTTGCAAGATTAGCCTCACAAACCTCGATGGACACCCATGGGGGATGAAAATAAAGATGAGGGAGCAGGAGATCCTATCAAAATATTGCTCGAGGAGGCCCTTGAAAAACAAAGGAACACGATGATGGATAACTTTGCTCAGATCCTTCAACGGCTGCCCACTGGCGGCGCATCTGCATCCTGCAACCACTCTGGAGGCGCGACTCCTTTTAAGGTACAAGTAAATTTTGACATTCCTATATTTGAGGGTCAAATAGATGCAGATGTCGTAGATAGATGGTTGAATCTATTAGAAGGATATTTTTCTGTTCATGACTTTTCAGACCGGGAGAAGATTATTTTTGCACTCCTCAAAGCTACCCCCATGTTAAGGACTAGTGAGAAACCTACTGTGAGAACAAGGACTAGACAAAATGCTCTCTGTTATCGTCCGTACCAACTTGGAATTCTTTCCGAGATGCCGCCAAGGAACAGTACTATCCCATGGGGAGCTATGAGGACAAGTACATACAATGAACCACGCTGCGACAATAAAGGGATCAAGATGTCCATGAGCTGATGAATCTGTTCCATACCCTATGCGCAAAGTTGGGTATCAAAGATTCAGAGAAACATTTGGTGCTAAATTATTGTAGCTGTCTGCACAGAGACATTTAGAAGGAAATGGAGTTCCTCGACATCTCCTCGCTTGGTACGGCATATCGGTATGTTGCCAAGATTGAGAAGAAATTCAAATAGAAGAAGTGAGACTTTGGATCTAAAAATCAAAAGCAAGGGAAAGGTGCTTCCAAACCACAGAACAAAGGATAGAGCCAAGGCATGGTGGCTAAAGACAACCCGTCAAAGCCACAAGAAAAGAACAACACCGCAAAGCCAAAGAAGGACATGGGAAAGTGGTGTGATTTCCATAAGATCTCCACTCACAACACAAGTGAGTGTCGGGCCAAGCAGTCGCTAGTGGCCGAGATGAGGGCTTCTGAGTCAAATGCATGCTCCGACTCTGAATCAGAACCTAAAAATGGGAATGAAAAAGGGAAACAGATTATTGATGCGGAGCCCAATGCCACTGTTGCCACTACAAAGATCTACAAGGAGGAACCAGAAGATCCAGAGGAGGAGGAACGTCCCTTCCACTCCCATATGTGGGTAAAGCGCTCCCATGTACAGTTCATTGTCAACAATGGGAGCCAAAAGAACCTCATTTTAGCAGACGTCGTGAAGCGGTTGGGCTTGATGACCATAGCTCACCCACATCTATACACCATCGGGTGGCTTCACCAAGGACGAGATCTCCGTGTCAACCAACAGTGCCGCCTTCCCTATAGCATCAAGCCCTTCACGGATGAGGTATTATGTGACATTGCTCCTATTTATTTTTCTGATGTATTATTAGGACAACCATACTTGTGGAAGTGTCATGCTGTGTATGAGTCTCGGCCTTGCGCTGTTATTATTACTTTGGGAAATAAGTTGTACAGGATAACAGAGGTACCACCTCCTAACGCTATCTCTTTGGTTACTGCAAAACAATGCAGTAAGATCATTTCCAAAACCAGGAAATTCGTTTTCCTGATGATCCGCCCCCAGGGCAAGAAGAAGACTATGGCCACAACCTCCAGACAAGGCTCCTATGCACGACAACAACAAATGGATAAGGTTGTGGAGGAGTACGGGGACATCTTCACCTCACCCACAGGGGTTCCTTTGCCTTTGTCCCGAGGTCAAGCACCGTTGATGCGACCCTGGGTGCTGCCGCCAATGGACGATCTATCGATGCTCTATTGCGGAAACAGTAAATCAAGAGGTAGATTAAAGGAGCTACTATAGAAATTTCACATCCGACGAGTTCATCACCCTAGGGAACACGATCATCTTGGTACGAGAGGATGGGACGTGGAGACTCTGTATTGACTATCGGGCGCTGAACAAGATCACTGTCCAGAATAGGTACCCGATCCCACGGATTGATGACCTTCTTGACCAACTCAAAGGTGAAAAATATTTCAGCAAGATTGACTTGAAGTCGGGGTATCACCAGGTACTGATTGAACCCTCCGATATGTGGAAGACTACCTTCAAAGCCAAGGAAGGCCTTTTCAAATGGCTGGTAATGCCTTTCGGGTCGACGAATGCTCCGCAACCTTCATGAGGATGATGGACGACATCTTGCGGCCATTCACCAACTCATTTGTAGTGGTGTGCTTGGATGACATTCTGATCTTCAGCAAGACTTGGGAAGAGCACCTTCACCACATCCGACAAGTCCTCCAAACACTGCGACAACACAAGTTGTGTGCCAATTTGGAGAAGTGCACATTTGGCATGACCCAGGTTCAATATCTGGGATACATTATTGATGAAAGGGGCGTGCATGTGGATCCAGCCAAGATCCAAGTCATTCGGGATTGGCCAGCCCCAACTACTATAATAGAGCTTCGCAGCTTTCTGGGTCTTGCTAATTTCTACCGGAGGTTTGTGTTGGGATTCTCTCATATCACTTGGCCCTTGAGTCAAGTCACCAAGGGATCGGCAAGAGCAAAATTCTTTTGGTTGGAACCTCAACAGAAGGCGTTCATAGAATTGAAAAATCGCCTCTGTTCTACCCAGTGCTCACTTTACCAGACCTGCAACAGCCATTTGAGATCAAGACAGATGCCTCTGACTATGCTATTGGGGTAGTTCTTACTCAACAGGGACATCCGGTGGCATATCACAGTGAGACATTGTCTGACACAGTTCGCAAGTACCCCACTTATGACAAAGAAATGTATTCCATTGTGCAAGCTTGTCGACAATGGAAGCCTTACATTTTGGGGAAGGAAACAATCATCCACACAGATCACCGGCCCCTGCAGTTCATACAGACATAAGGGAAGTTGCAGAATGATCACCATCAGAAGTGGTCCACATATTTGCAACAATTTCATCTGAACATCAAGTACAAAAAGGGTAGCACCAATAATGTTGCAGACTGCCTCAGCCGACCACTGATCATGGCGCTCACCACCATGCTCAACTCTTGTGGGCATGAGACTTGATTGGCGAGAAAACTACCATAAGTGACAGAAATGAGCCCACCGCTATGGCACTCTTAGGGGGGTACACAAGTTCCAAATTTTCACCTCGAAGATGCATTGTTATGTCACACAGGACACCTTTGTGTTCCTTCGGTGAAAGCGTGCGAATGATATGGGAAGCACACTACGGTCGAGTCTTTAGAATTTCGGGGTCGAGAAAACAGTAGCAATCCGGCAAAAGTATTTCTATTGGCCGAACCTTCAAAGGATGTCGAGAAGCACATCAAATATTACACTGCTTGTATCATTGCCAAACCTACCATCAAGAAGCAAGGCCTATATACTCCGCTACCTACCCCTAGTCGACCTTGGGAATCCATCTCCATGGATTACATGTCGGGCCTACCTTCTACTAAGCATGGAAATGACTGTGTTTTCATGGTCGTCGACAAATTCTCGAAGATGGATTCTCGAATAGGGCCATCATGGCGGCCCAGCCAAAGAATATCCTGTGAAGCCACTTAAAACTCTTCTTTGAACGAGTGTGGGTGCACTTTGGGATCCCACGATCTATCATATCGAGATCGGGATAGCGGGTTCCTCGGCATGCAGTGCAGCCTCTGGTCAATGTTGGATACCCAGCTCACCAAGTCCACAGCTTTCCATCCCCAAACAGATGGCCAGACAGAGGTCGTCAACAGAATGCTTGTACACATTCTGTGCATGTACAATTCAAAGCATCCACGCACATGGGACGAGAGCCTCCCATATGTACAACATAGTTATAATCAGGCTCTCCACAGTTCAATCGGCCATAGCCCCTTTCAGGTGGGCTTGGGATTCTAGCCACTATGTCCTATTGACGTAGCCATACCATTTGAAGCTGCTCAGGCCGATTCAACTCATGTCCAGTCTGAATTTGACAAAGCAAGTAGCTTCATCGAGTGCATTCAACACATCCGCCAGTAGGTTCATGATATATTGGACAAGGCCAACGCCAAGTAAAATCAATGCCATGATCAACACTAGGTGCCACACAACTTCCAGGTGGGCGACAAAGTATGGCTACATTTGCAGAAGGAGCACCTCACTCGACCCCACCGCAAGCTTCTCCCGCTCTGATATGGGCCGTACACCATCACCAAGGCTGTAGGGAACAATGCCTTCGAGCTCAGTATTCCACCATTCCTTGGTCTGCACCTAGTCTTCAATGTGGATCGCCTTCGTCCTTACTTCCCATCTCTATTGGACACCTCAGACATTGCAGAACAACTCACACCAACAAAGTTAAACCCAGACTGCATGGAACAGGCCACCACAGATTGTATCAGGGATGTGAAAATAAATAGCACTCACCAACAGAACATCCAACTATATCGGGTTGTCAAAGCTGGCCAACTCCTGCACCAAGGCAAGTGGTTCACCAGGGACCAAGTTCAGCAAAAGTTTCCTCATCTCATGGATGAACTCAACGCAATGGGGACTATTTCTTCCTAAGGGGGGAGGAATGATCCAGGTGGATATTGGTGGCCACCCGCTTATTCCACTTGGGGCCCCACCATTGCCTCTTTCAGTTTTTCAGTTTCGGCACAACTTACTATTTTCAGCAGTTTTTCGGGTCCTGAACTTCCGGAGCCGTTTTGAGGCCCTAAACGACGTTTTTTGGGCATTGCGCCTCTAGCGAATATCATTCTGTTTTGAAATTTATATTTGTGGCCAAATTTGTAGTCCTCGGATAGATATTTCTAATGATGCATCATGTGCGTCAAACGAAGATAGTATGCCAAAGTTACGTCCCTGGGAAGTTGAAACACCAATTTACCCAAACGGGGCCAATAGTTTTGGCGCTTGTTCTCTTAGGGTTAGGTTTTTGGATGTTTAGAGTTCTCCATTGTTTCTTAATAATAAATAGGCCCTTGAGCCTCATTGTAACTCAGTTCAGAGGCCTGTAGCCGCCACATCTCTTCTCAGAGATAGCTACCAGTGCCCTAGCTAATTTTATTTCCATTTTATCTGTAAGCAAATTTTAGTTCTTTGATATTAATGAAATGAAGTGTTATTTCCGCTGCATCTCTGTATTTATGGTTATACATTTATTCTATTGCGTTCCTGCATAAATCCGGATCAACATGCAAATGCATGCTCTGTTCTAAAATAAAACTAATGTGTTAGTCATTATTTCTTACGTTTATATAGATGTAATTTTCCAAAGGAAAGATATCGAATTTATTACAATTAGTTACTTATTTACCATTCCATGGTCTAAGATAATAATTATTCTTTTTTTTCATACAAATTCAAGTTTCTCTTTAAAAGATCTAACACAATAGTTTATTTTCATGCATGTAAAGAAAACCTTTCTTTTTAGGAACCCTATCACAATATGACTCTTCCCTATGCATTAAATACATATCTCTTCCTCAAGGAATCTATCAAAATTAAACATATATTTCTTTGCAATGAATTAGAACTATGATTATTAGTCTTGCATAGAAATACACAATGTGAATAGACAATATTTCCCATAATAGAAATTATTATATCGTGCAACCATACCTTTTTGGAAGGAAAGTATCATTATAGCTATTATGCTTGCATGCAAAAATAATATTTCCAAAATAAATTTACATAACAACTATGACACTTGCATACAACTACATGTTCTTCTCCAATAGAAAACTAATATGCAATGCATACTTTTTTTCAAAAGAACCTACTCAAGAGAAAACTAATATACCATATTTCCCTTTCAATATATGATATGTATTTATGTCTGTTACTTTCAAAGTTCACATGCAAGATTTTTTTCAAAAGAATAAAAAAATAGATATATACATATTTCTTTCCATGAAATCAAAATCATATTAGTTAACTTTTTGAGCATGCACACACAAGCTTCTTTTCCAAGAAACCAAATGCATGTCTCTTTTCAAGGAAATCCAACACAATAGTGATATTTTCGCGCATGAAAAGGTCATATTACTTTTATAGAATGTCTACTTAACCATTTCCTTTGTATGTGTTTTATTTTCCATAAATTCAATAACTATTTCGTTTTTTATTTTTTTATTTTTATTTTTGGTGCATATGAATATGTGCTCTTTGCAAATAAAGTAGTTATTTTATATGTGCCAAACAACACACATTCATTTAAGAAATAGCCAAAATAAGCACATATATTTTCCAATAACTCTTTCAAGAATTCCATCCAAATTTTAACAAACAAAATTCATTATTTATCTCTCTGATACACATAATTCACATGTAACTTTTTAATAAAAATGATAGGTTACTTAGTTTTAATGAAAAAATTTCTCATTTTGTTTTTTCCTCCATCATTCATACGTCATGTTGGAAACTATATTCTTTCTCTTCTTCACACCACGAATGTCCTCTACCTGAGCTTCCAGGACCATAAATAGTAGCGAATACAAAAAAATCAGTACACCATATCATGAGCATCTACTGGTATCAACGAACTATCTAAATATTTCCACTTTTATGTAATGGGAATGATCTATGAAGTTGTGCAACAAAGAAAGTCTGGAAGCAACGACAACGAACATTTGATTTACCGAAAATACAAAGAAAACGTTGTTGAATAAGTTCCTCATAAATGTAGGTGGGTTGACAACCAACCATAAAAATCAGGCTCCAAAAGAGCTCACGTGTTTTTATTTGGAATCCAAAGAGGTAGCCAAAATTTTTCAGTGTCATGATATCACTCCTCACATAAAACTTGCCCTCCAATTGATAACCAAACAATTGATAGATGATGCCTGCGTCGAGGTTTGAATTTTTCACTCCACCATCAAAATACATGTAGAAGTAGGCATAGGCATGTTGATTTTATTTTTCATAATTTTAAAAATTCTCAACCACCCCATTCCTCCCCAATCTACCCTCAAGAATTTCATTTCCCTCCAATAAAGAATGAAAAGAGGGGTGGTTATTAGGGATCCGTTTTTTTTTAACTAATTCTTGATTCTTGATTCCTGTTACATGCAATAATTGACGAGTTTTCATTCGGAATCCAAACATGTAAGCAAATGTTGTTAGTGCCATGACATCACTCCTCACATAAAACTAGCCCTCCAATTGATAACCAAACATATGATAGATGATGGTTGCGTTGAGCTTCAAATCTTTCACTCTGCCATCAAAATACAAGTAGAAGTAGGTGTAGGTATGTTGATTGTTTTTTTTTTTTTGTAATTCTACCCTATTCGTCCCCGATTGACCTTCAATAGTCCCATTTCCGAAAAGGGGGTGGTTATCGGGATCCATTTTACTTTAACCAATTCTTGATTCTTGATTTTTGTTACACGTTTTTGTTATATATATAAGCCTTTATGGTAGGGCTACTACATTATAGTTACCTTACACATATTTTACTATAATACTTAAATAAAATAAATAAGAAAATAATGTTAGCTATAATAAAAATATTAAAAACATAAGTATTTATATATATTTGGTCAAATTTAATTAAAAACATTATAAGACATTAATAATCCCATATTTACTGTTCTTTTTCTATTTATTGTTAATATTTATATATTTCACTTCCACTTTTAAATAAATATTCCAATGTCTATCTTTTATATAAAATGGAGAGAGATCAAATTAAATTAAAACTAATAAAAATAATCTTAATTTAACTTAAAAAAAACATAATATAAGAATTAAATAAATTGTTTAATATTCATGTCAACTAAAATATTTCAATATAAAATTATTATTATATATATATATGAATTTTATATTGAAATATTTTAGTTGACATGAATATTAAACAATTTATTTAATTCTTTTATATATATATATATATATATATATATATATATATATATATATATATATAATAAGAAATTGGCAGAATATAAATCAATTTGTGATGTTTATTTTCACGTTATCATATATGTTATATTCATATTTCAATGATACATATATACAATGAAATTATGAAACCCCAACATAATTTAGCAATATATCCAAGTTTTCATGATGAGAACAATAATTTGAGCCTCATTGAAGAATTTCCTGAGAAAAAGCCAAAAATGCATACTAAAAACTCTATTCTATAAAAGAGAATGAACTAAGAGAGGTGAATTAGTTGCAAGTCTAACACATCCTTGAAAATGCTTGACAACTCAATCTAATGTTAAGTTGCAATGCAAAAGGATTCATTTATCCTTTGCTAGGTCAAATGACCATCAAATTGAACAAAAATGTCCACAATTTTCTCTCAATCAACATCTCAATCTTATATCCCACATATGATTCAACTACCAAAGATTGAACCATAATTCCTCCAAACTTTTCTTTCCCAATTAGCAATTTCATTGCGTTGTAAAAACTTTCAGTTTGACAACCATTTTTAATTTCGTCATCAATTCCCCCCCCCCCTTTTTCAATTGAAAGGAGAGACCACAAGAAATTCTTGTTTGACTAACCATTTGCATTTTATTTTTGAACTCCCAATTTTAAGATGTAGGATGGTTTCATTGCCATACTCCCCCTTCAAGGCTCATGAGAGTGCCATCTTGTTTTCACTATTAGCTACAATATTTTTCCTCACTCGAGATTGAATTCTTTGGTAAGATGTATATAATTTTTTGGATGTTGATGATCACTCCCAAGGATTGATCCATTCATAATCAATATTCAATATCGATGGTTTGTTTCTTTCAGAACATCTATCTAACAAATTATTCTTCTTGCCACAATGGTGACAAGGATGGAGATCAAAATAGTGATCTTCCATATGACCAGTGCCATAGCAATGTTATTTATCTTTCTCCTCATTCTTTCTTGATGTTTTGTTATCCAAATAAACACCACTAACAAACTTGATTGGATTTTAATAATATGGAATATGAAATTTGTTGTCATATTTTTCATAACCTAACCCATGTCAATTTTTTTTTACTCGATTTCTTCCCATGGTCTGAAGATTGGCTTGTAAAAGGAAGCTTGAACTTGATCATATACATCCTCATCATATTTTGTACTTGACGTTGTTTCACTAAGTGACTCATGAATGGATTGTTGAATTGAATCAACAACATCATCAAAAAGAGGATTATTACAAACCATTACTAGTTGTTAATGTTGAAGATTCTTTCGTTGAAGTTCATCTTGAAGAGACTGAATTTTATTTTGAAGAACATTAGCTTAACCTTTCTTTACTTGCAAACAAGCTTCCACTTACTAGAGAGTACTCTTATGCATGATTACTATGTTATATTTAGCTGTGATTATCAAAATATTAAATAAATCCAACAATTCAATACTTCATTTCATTTCAAATCACTTGCTTGAAATATTGAAGTCCCTCACTTGATTTCTGTTTCAACATGATCAGGGTGTTGGATACCACCAAAAATGCACCCAAAGAGTGATTTGGACAATGGTTCTTGAGTTTCAACCAATCAAAATTGGCAAATTTGACTCAGTTATTGCCATATGGACTTAATGAATTTATGGGTATTGATTTCAACCAAAAGTGCACCCAATAATTCCAATTCAACTCGATTTTGACACCTAACATAATTACTGATCAAACGGGAACTATTACCTCAAAACGAGAAATCTAGCACAAAAAAATGAAAAAAATGAAAAAAAAACCCAAAAACGAAAATTGTCTTCGAGAAAGCACTGTTTTTTTTAGCGTTAAATTTCAACATTTGTTTTAAATTATGCTTAAAAAAAAAAATCTTGAAAAAAGGATTGAAAAAACACCCTTGAAATAAAAAAATGTTGATAGTGGAATACATCGCCAATTTTTTGTGTGCAAAAAATAGTCTAAAAATGAGAAGTGTTGATGATGGAATAACATCGTCAAATTTTTGTGTGGAAAAAACACCTTGAAAATGAAAAGTGTTAATGTTGGAATAACATCTTTCTCTTGTCGGGGTAAATTGTCAATAGTGTTTAATAATGACATTAAAGATAGAATATCATGACTCTAAAAAACTTTAAAATTTAAAAATTAAACATGACATTAAAGATAAAATATGAATTCTTAAAATTCCAATGACTTTTAGGCATGGTATTAAAGATAATCTATTATCGTGTCTCTGAAAAGCCTTAAAAATCCAAGGAGAAAATTAAAGATAAAATATCACAATTATGAAAATAAAATTCCAATGATTTTTAGACATGGTATTGAAGATAAAATATCACTTGTAAAAATAAAAAAAAATTAATTAAAAAAATAAAATAATAACAAAAAATAAAAAAATAAAATAAAAAATAAAAAAATTCATAAAAATACACAATTTAAAGAAAAATAAATAAAACTTAACACAAAACAAAAAAACATTTTATTTTCAGTAATAATAATAATAATAATTAAAAAAAATAATTAAATTTAAAAATTTAAATAAAAAATTTTAAAATTAGTTTATATATATATATATATATATATATATATATATATATATATATATATATATATATATATATTAAAATTTAGAAATTTAAATTAAAATAAATTAAATTAAATTTAAAATGAAATATATATATATATATATATATATATATATGTGAAAAATAAAAATTAAAAAATAAAGAAAAAATAAAAACACAAAATATAATAATCAAGCAAAATTAATAAAAGAATTCATTTAAAAAAATATGTTTTAACGTCTCTTTGGGGGCAGCGAGGCTCGATCATCGAGCACTAGAGCTACCAGCTCTCCCAACGCCTGGTGTTCCTTCCAACCTCGTAGCCCCAAGGCAACGGTAAAAAACATTTTTTAAATTTTTCTATTTTTTTATTAATGTTTTTATTAATTTTTTTGTTTTATTAATTTTTATATTAATTTTATATTAATATTTTTTAATTTAATTTTTAATATTTAATTTTTTTTTTCAATTTAGTTTATATGTATATACATTTTTAATTTAATATTGTATTTTTGTAATTTTTTTATTTTTTAAATTTTAATTTAAAAAATTTGTTTTTTTTTTAATTTTTAATTAAAAAAATGAATTGTGTTTTTTTTTTATTCCTTGGAAATGTATTTTTCATATATATATAGACATATATGTTTTTTTCCTATACATTAATTTTAATTTGTATTGTTTTAAAAAAAAAATTAATTTTTTTTTTAAATTTAATTTTAATTTTAATTTTAAATTTCTTAATTTAGATTATTTTATATTTTATTATTTTTATTAATTTTTCATTTTTAATTTTATGATTTTTCTTTAATTATGTTTTTTTTCCCTCTATTTATTTTTTAAATTTTTTGGTTTATTTAGTTTTTTATGTTTATTTTTTTTGTTTTAATTTTTTATTTTGACAAGTTATTTTTGTTTTTTTATATTTTTATATTTGATTTTATTTTGTCAAGTTTTTTATTTTATTTTTATGTTTTATTACTAAGATGAAAACCACCTGTCTAAACAAAAATGATTGATGTATGATTCCATTAATGTTGAAAAATGTGATGTATGATTCCATTAACATTTTTCAACATCAGCATGAAAATCAGTGACATTTTAAAATAAATGTTCATACTTGATAAATAAAAACATAAAATTTGAAGTTCCAAAAATATGCTAAAAATCACTTCTTTTTAATTCGACATGAAAATCATGTCATTTTAAATGCTACTGTTGAAAAATGTTGATGCAATCACACATCCATCATTTTTTTTACACTGGTGATTTTTGTGTTTGTAATAAAACATAAAAATAAAATAAAAAACGTAATTTCCAAAACTATGCTAAAAAGAAAAAGTAATTCTTCATCACCACTTTTTAAAATTAAGTGATTCTTGTTATCTAAAAAACTTATACCAGTTAATTTTCTTGTTTGGTTGGCAAAAAGTTACATAAAATTACAAGAAATTGGATTTATTGAATATGAGTTATAGCTTGATTGATTTCTAACTTGAACACTCAGATTATGGTCTTCGCACCTACCCAATTGCAAGCCCTTTGATTGTTTTTGTTTAAATAACATTAATTGTGTTCCTTGTTCAATGATACTTAGATTATTTAGATTATTTGTGCTAGGTAATAAAATGTATCACATGTCTAATGGTACTGAAGCGCACAAAATTCCATTGATTCCCTATTCAAATTTCATGCCGGATCACACTCACGTTCATCCAAAAAAAAATTTGTTTTCATTATGGTCATTACAACTTTCTCTTTAGCATTGAAGAGCAAACTTTACAAAGGGAAAATTAATTTGTGGCAAATGAAGCTATCAACTAAACTCCATTTCCCCTCATTTTACTCAAGTTACATTCAATCAAGTGAAGTGCCATATGTTGTAAACACTTTCCTACAGTACAGTACGACTTTAGATATCACTATGTTGTAACCAAGTATGAACTCCATTGAAGTGGTTGGAGTAAATATTGAAAGAATCATGATGAAACTTTTGATTGAAGAGAAGTAAATATCAACAGAAATATCTAAATATATGTTCAATGAGTAAGTAGCATTACCATGTCAGTAGGCTAGACAAGGGCATAGAAATAAAATGTGACTTCTATCACCAAAGACATTTCTGAGATTGCTCATTTAAAACACTTTGCTGAACATATTTCATATCTATAATATTACTTCTATTTCTTGTATATATTCCCTAAGAGGTACTTCAGCACAAGCTACAAAGATTCATTCTCCCGAGCCTCGATTGAACAACTAGTATGTTCATATTTTACAAAAACAAACATGCTTGATTCTAAGATCCCTATAAACAACCTTAACTTTTGCAACACAAGAAGAATCTACATTTCTATAGTTGGAATATAATCATTGAATTTGGATCACATTGAAATATGAAGTTGATGTTGATCACAAATCAAATACAGTAGAATTATAAACTATAGAAAATAGCATAACCCAGGTATCCAATTGGGAGCTTTCACAACATGGATCAAATATACACAAATCTTTTTTATTCTTGCAACACGTGAGAATTATTTCATTCTGCAAGCTATGTTGACTCTTTTCAAATACCAAAGGCGTTCCACATACTAAGGGAGTATCTATAGATGTTCATATAATTTTTAGGCTACATGCTAGGTCTCATCAATAGAAATATATAGATGATAAGATAACTAAAACCCTACAATAAAATAATTTGTAGTTAAGTTTGATTTTGTCAATGATATAATTTAATTACGACCAGTGCTTTGTAAGCATTGTTGACTAGATTCTTTAAATTTATATACTTCAATTTCTCAGTGCTATTATATTCCATGCATCAATTCTCTTCATAATTTAATCAGTAGGATCATCTTCTATGAATCATATAATATTACCATAAAAAATAACATTAAATTTTTCTTCTCAACCATTATTGATCTATTGTTGAAATATTTGAGGTGTTATTGGAATGTGTGCTACAGGATTTAATAAAAATCCCCTTTCTTGATACAAAGACCAGTGTGAGGACGTTAGATCTGTTTCATAGAGACATTAACTTTCCACATATATTCTATGTTTCTAAGGACCAGTGATGGAACATAGATTTCCATTATTAATTGCTTTTAATGACCATAATTTTGTAATTTGTATAATTCTTCATAATTTTTCATACTGAATTTTTATCATGGCTCATAACTTCTTTGGAATTTGGCTATATCAATTTGAGTGTGTGCACACAAGAAAAATGAAAATAATCCCTCTAAATGAGTATATTCAGTTACCACACATGATTGATAAATCACAAACCTTTGTCCAAACAGAGTTCTCACTCATTAGACAAAATTCAGGACATTTTCTATGGAAATTTGCTAAAATAACCTCGTTATTTCCACATCTAAGCTTGTGTTTTCATCGAAATTTCTTTTAATAACCAATATTAATAGCAATTCAAAAACCATTTAATTGACAATCTCTACGGATTCATAAACTCAGAAGATGCAAGAAAATGTCAAAAACCGTAGAGGATTATTCCAACCATTAAAGGATTTGTTACATATTAGCCAATATATAAGGAGATCCTAACATGGATATAAAGATTATGAGTAGGCTGATTTAAGCCCTTGCGGATCTACCTAAATTCGCTACCCAATGTAAAAACCAAACAACGTCCGATCAAACATATATTTTGTCTTTAAACTTTTAAATTTATTGATCTCTTCAGGCCCACATAGGAAAGGGAGCTTGTGCAGGTTTATTTGACCCCAAAAAAATGACTCGGAGGAGGTATCAGAGCAAGTTCCCAGATTGACTCAGTCTTTCTCAATCCAACATTGATCACCTACAACAAATCACACCCTCAATCCAATAATCCTAACTTATCAAACCCCTACATCTTAACATAATGATAGAAAATCACACACATAATTTATTGTGAGACTAAAACAATAAAACTTTACAACTCCAGTAACTTAATGCAGCAATTCAAGACACTACATTTCTCAAATTGTCTTACCCTAATATCTAATACCAATTGATAAAATACGATAAGAAAATTAGACACGAAATTATTAGAAAAGGCTTCAAGCCATGTTCTCTATTCACACATTATCACATTTTGTATTCATCTTGTTAGCCACCTATAAAATTTGTCATATCAAATGGTTGCTAAATCATTTTTGAAGCCTTCAAGAAACAAGTTTTATTGGACAATTGTTAGGTCTTGAAATCTTATGAAGACATATTTTTCCTTGATTAAATCTTTACTGATGTTTCCCTCTTAATTCTGAAAATCTGTTGTTTTCATGAAGAAAAGACTACTACAAAAATCCCCATGTTTCCCTCATTTTACCCCTCCTTTCACTCATTATTAACCTCCATTTTATCCCCTTGTTCCTCATAAAATTCCTCTATTTTCCATTATTTCCAATTTTCTCTTCATAAATCCCCTTTTATACGATTGAAAAATCCTTTTTTACCTTATCCGAAACCCCAAAATCCATTGAAAATCCTTGAAAAAAAATCATAAAAAAATAAGCTTTTTTAACTACAGGCCTAAGCCCCTTTTGGCTAAGCCCTAAACCACTTCCCGACCATATACCCTGGCGCTAGAACCAAGCGCTCATAGTCCCGAGCGCTTATCGCATCTGAAACTTTCGATGGGTGCAAGTCTTTTGTTTTATAAAACCCCCCGATGCTGATTGGCTCCTTTGTATGTAAGCCCCGAGCCTTTGCGTTCTTTATAAAACCTAGAGCCTACAATCGGGAGCTAAATCTTGTAAAATAAAACCCTCCCCGATGCATTTTTTCCTTTATATTTCATGAAAAATCCATTTTTCCTATGTTACAAAGGGTTCTGCCGGTTCATGTTTAAAAAAAATCTCCATCGTTGATCTTAAGCCGATCAACGGCCTACGCAATCTTGCATTGAAGATTTCCATCAGGCGTGTTAATATTTTATTTTCCCCCCTCCCGATTGGCATTCTCTCGATGGGCTATCAACCATTGATCTCCCCACGCCAGATCCAAATTGACAGACCACATCGCTTCATCCCTAAGCCCTTTCCCCCACCTGTAATCTTCTCTGATTCATTCCCCACCATCGATCTGATCCTCAGATCGACAGCCCATGTTCAATCGCATCGGCACCGCTTACCCCTTGCCTCCTCCTATCGCAAAGCTCTGATTGCATCTGGGCCGTCCCTACAATAATATCCGATGGTCCAGATCTTTCCTTACTGTTGTGGTGCTGTGTTTTCATAGATTAGCTTACCAAAAGACAAGGAAACATACAAACCAGACTTTAGATCTCTAGGATCTAGCCCTCCTAGTCTCAGAGAGGGATCTCTCAATATATTTATAAAGATGTGTCTTGAAAGGTTTATAAGTTGATTTTAGGCTAGTTATGAAGTTTAAGGTTGTTTGTTTTTGTTTGGTTGGACAAGTGTGTTTCATGTGGTATATATAGAGCATGGGAATCTACAAGCCATTGGGCAATGGAGTCATGTGAAGTCCAAATAGTTCTTACTGAGAAGGAAGGGAAACCAAAGGGAAAATCTAACTTGGTCTAAGGCCTTTTGAATAATATAGGTGAAATGGAATGGACATTAAGGACTATGAGTGAACAACAAACTAAACCCTTTCACAGTGGCTTAAAGGATTCGAGGAACGCCCTATTTCCTCTAGTAAGCTCATTGCTTTGGACATAATCAATTTAAACACTCAAATAAAAGAGAAATGTAGACTGAACCTTCAAAATGAGTTATAGGATTCAGGGAACGCCCTATTTCCTCCTACAAGTTCACCTTTGAGAGCTTAACCAACAAAGACATACAATTGCACTCAAAGAAGAGGGAACACCTTAGACATCTAGGACTGCAATTACAGGGACATTTGACACAACAATTACCAAAATGAACATAGGGTACGATTGTAACAAGTTCCTCTGTCAAAATGCAAGTATTAATAATCAACGGAAGACTTCAGATATAATATTTAGTGGTAAAGAAAGAGGGAACGCCTATACAGTCTTTGACACAACTGAATTAACCATTTCTGAAGTAAGAAAAACTGAATATAAGAGAGCTATTGGACTACCCTATCACATTCAGTAGAAGAAAACATACAAACAGTGAAGGATAAACAAGTTAGAGGTGCTTCTAAGATACATTTCTCTACCTAAAATTTTTATCCTACTGTAAGCAAAGCATGAAAGGACAAAATGGAAACACAAGAAGTAACACAGACAATAAGAAGTACATCACAAAAACCAGGCTCATGGATCCGATGGTCCAGCCTCCTTAATCAATAGAAAAATTCAGATCTTCACACACCTTCAAAACACCAAAGCTTCTTCAAAGAAGCAATATGTATTACTTTAGAAATCAAAAAATGCCAACCTTTACAATGAGACTTCGAACAGTTTTTATAGAGAAAATGAGAAAAGTAGGCGAGGAAAGTTTTAATGATTATCAGTAATAGGAGGAGGCATTTTGAATGCCCCATTCTGTGCCTTAAACATTTCATTGAATTCTTGACAGGATCAATAACTTTGTGGCTTGTTTGAGGCCATTTTGATATCACAGAAATCACCCACAGGGTGTCCTTGAGAAGAAAAATCATCCGAAGAGGTACTATTATCTTCTCGATGTGATTTAAGTGAGGAATGCGCTATGAGGACTCCCATACTTCTAAATAACTAACTCTGATAGTTTGTAGTAGCTTCCCTGGTGCAATAACTGCTTGGCAGACTTCTGTGCATGGGTAAAGGTCAGGTCTGTGTCAATCATCGCTCTACATCACTGACTGCTCTGTCTCTTCATAATTAAGCCTGTACTAGCTGTGTTTATGCTTATCTTCTGCTGATTGCTCGAAATTATTATGTACCGATACTGGTCTTCTATGCTGTGTATCCTACCACTAGGAATGCGATCATCATCGTTCCTGAGTGTTTTGTGTACAGGTGGAGGATTTTGCTAAGCTAGAGGGTCACTGATGGTTTGTGGATATGACCTGTTGATTTCCACGCCCTCGCCCTTTGTTTCTGGTCCTTTAGACTTGGTTTCTTGGTCCTGAGACGACTATCTAAGCCTGTGTGTCACCTCTGTGACTGTGACACATTAATTCCTTCATCAGCCATTAAGAACCTGCAAACACACGATAAACATATTAATAAATCTTGCGGGCTTGGTTTCGACTACTTGCAGAGGCTCTGGGGGTGAGGAAGAATGTGATTGCAGTAGAAGAATGGGGAGAAAACCACTCGCAGAGCAGCTAACCAGGTGCTTTGGAGGTTTGGGTGCGAGGATGAACTGGGACCGTTAGATTAGGATAATAAATTGTGGGGAGTCGTCGATGACGTCGTTTGGAAGGTTAAATGGGTGATATAAGAGTCAAGACGTGATATAATGTGGGTCGTTGATCTGGCTTAGATGGACAGTCACGATTGGATCGGCGGATCGTAGTCGGAGAAGGCAACGAGTGATAATTTTAAAACCTCCGATGGGCGATGGTGTGATTGAGCACCAGTCATCGGATCCGGATTGAATGGACGGTCACGATTGGATCAGCGGATCGCAATCAGAAGGGACGAAGGGTGGTACCGTTTAAACTTTGTGATTGGCGATGGTGGGATAGAGCGGCATCCGTCGGATCTGGCGGGGAGATCAACGATCCAAATAATGATCAGAGGGGCAAAGGGGGAGGAGCGGTAGGTGCATTGTAGAATTAGCGTGGACCGTCGGATTGGTGTAGATCGACAGCTCAGATCACGGCGGGAGTTCAATATAACAAACCTCATCACATCAGAACTTCGTGAGTTTACAAAGGAAAAGACCTGCAATGGAAGTCCCGATGCGATTAGTGCCTAGGGCTGTAGCGCTTGGTTCTGGGCATGGGTCATATGGGGGAAGTGGTTAAGGGGGCTGGCTGAAAGGGGCTTAAGGCCTTAGTGCAGAAATGAGTTTTTAGGCCAAAAAACAAGGATTTTTAGGGTTTTTCAGCTTTCGGTAGAGGGGAAAAGTTTGTTTAAATCTGTAAAAAGGGATTTTTGGAGGTTCAAAGGGGATTTTGAAGGCTTTTTAGGAGGAAATGGGGGTCTTAAAGAGGAAAAGGAGGCTTTATGAAAATGAAGGGAAATGAGTCGAAATGGGCAGTTTCAGAGGCCTTTAGAAAATAGTTTCTTTTATAAATTTGGCAGGGTTTTGGGCATGCCCTTTGTAGAAAAAGCAGTGGAGATTAATCCAAAGGGACAAAGAATCATCATAAGACTTCAAGGATGATGGATTTTCAGGGGAAAATAAATCTCTTGAAGGCTTGAAATCAAACTTATCCACCATTTGGTATATCAAAATTTATGGGTAGCTAACAGTGGCTCCACTTGGGGAGGACAACTTTCCCTTTAGGTGTCCAAAACCTCAGAAATCTCTGTATTTAGCAGACCAGTGTCTTTCCATTGGGCAACAATTTTTATTTTTATCTACTAACCTTTGCAACAACCTGAAAACAACTGTCATTCTTCAAAACAACATTCCTACCTGCCCATTCCTTCTGTCCTATCATTTTTTCTTCCTTTGAGTGCACTTGGATTGGCAAACTCTTTTCCAACATTTTATTTTGCAAACAGAAAAATAAAACTATCTAATGCTACCCTTATTTCTCCAAGAGCCCAGATTAAACAGTTAGACTCTTAATTCTCTACCTAATCTAATACCTGTCAGGATTAAACAGTTTGGTAGGTTTTCATTCTCTATATTCTAAGACAGAAATTGAAAATGCAGTCAAACCAGTATTAGACTATCTGGTTTGCTATGGGTCCATGGCATAAAAACAGCTGCACATGAACTAAAAATAGCAGAAATTAGACAAAACTGGGAAGGATTAAAGATCTGGAATTCTAACACATTCTTCCTTCTTGTTGTGACTCAGCTTTTGAGCTTTTTAGAGTCACCTTTCTTTCTTCACTTCAGCTCTGGTTTGGATCCTGTTAGAGTTGTTCTCTTTTCTTCTATCCCAATCTATTCTACTGATAAGCCAAGATTGAATAGTTTGGCAGATCTTCTTCGCTATCCTATCAATAGTAAATTGAAATCTGCCCAATCGTGATTAGGTTGTATGATTGAACAATAGTTCTTCTTAACATAGTGGCATTTGAGCTTGCACAATTTCAGATTTTATTTCCTTTTGGTATGGGGCTATACCTTTCTTGTTTTATTTCTGCCCTCTTTTTTTTTTTTTTTGATGTGAACGGTATGTACAGTGGATGAAAATCTTTGAAACTTAAGACTCTTGACAGATGTAGTGTTTAAGCATCTTTCCATTGGCAGGACCTCCTAACACTTCCTCAACATTCAGTTCTTGCAAGAAAAATGCATTATGCCCTCTTAAGGAATGAATAATATAGGGACCTTTCCACATATTTTCAAACTTACCATGTTTTCCTTTCTCTTCCCTTCTTGAATCCCATTTGAGAACCACGTTCCCAACTTGGAAGTCATTTTCTTTAGTCTTTTTTTCAAACTGCCTTTTGATGTTTTCTTGGACTGCTTGAGTTCTCTGGTAAACTTCCTCTCTGGTCTGCTGCAAGTGGATGGTCTGATTGATCCTTCTCTGCATATCATTTTCTTCAACTTGAACTTCCTGAAGGAGTTTCATGACGGGAACTCCCAAGGATGTTGGGAAAACAGCATCCATGCCATAGACCAACTGATAGGGGGATGTGTTGATTGAATTTTTCGTGGTTAACCTGTCCGCCCACAAAGCATGAACAAGTTTACCATGCCACGGTTTTTGATTCTGCTCCAGCAAATTTTTGATGATGTTGATCAGGCTCTTTTTGGAAGATTCAGCGAGTCCATTTCCATGGGGGTAATAGGCAGTAGAGTGGCCCAAGGTGATCCGATATTTATGGCAAAAATCAACCATCTTTTTGGATTTAAAGGTAGCAACATTGTCTGTGATTATTTTCCTAGGACAGCCAAATCTGGACAATATGTTGGTCTCAAGGAATTTAATAATGATGGAGTTGGTAGCATTCCCAGTGGGTATGGCCTCTATCCATTTGGTAAAATAATCTGTGGCTGTGAGGATCCATTTATGTTGGGCTGAGGAGGGTGGATGGATTTCTCCTATAAATTCCAAACCCCACTGTTGGAAGGGTGTTTCAACACTAATAGGCTTCAGGGGTAAGGGCAAGATCTTTCTTCTACCATCGAAAATCTGGCATTTGTGGCAAGACGTCACTAGTTTGTGGGTGTATGGAAAAAGGGTGGGCCAATAATAACCTGATCTGAGGATTTTGTTTGCTGTGGTCTTCCAATTTAAGTGCCCTCCACATTCTCCTTCATGCATTTCATGCATGATTTTTCCCACATCATTCTTAAGTAAACATTTTAGTAGTATCCCAACAATATTCTTCCAATATAAAACTCCATCTATCATGCAATATTTTAAAGCCTTCTGTTTCACAAATCTAGCTTTTGTTTTCGACAAAGAGGGAGGAGCATTTAAGTAAAGCAGAACATAAATAATATCGGCATACCATGGAGAGTTCTTGAATGTTTCTTCAGTAAATGGTGCTGGGAACTCTTCTATCTCTTCCAAGGCATCAACCATATTCATGTCTATAACCTTGAAATTAGACTCGGCCATGAGTTTTTCTAATCCTTGTCCCTTGATGAGTTTGGTAGGCCTGATCTCTAAGTCGTATTCCACAATAGTGGAAATCCACTTTCCCCTTTTACCATCGGGGTCCTGTCCTAGAATATCTTTGACTATGGTGTGTGGCACAAAGTCAATGATGTGTGAATGTAAGATGTACACTCCAAAATCCTTTAATGCTTTGACCAGTGCTAAGGCTTACTTTTCCATGATGTTGTATTTGAGTGGGGCATCTCTTAAGGCTTTGTTGAAGAAGGATATAGGTTTTTATTGCCCCAATTTGTTCTTCTGCACCAATACTGCGGCTATCGTATGTTCAGAGGCAAAGGAAAAAATATAAAAATCTTTGGTGAAATCAGGACTGATCAAGACTGGTGCTTGAGTAAGGGCTTGTTTCACTAGCTCAAATGATTGTTTGGCTTGCACTGTCCATTTAACGCCCACTTCTTTCCTAAGCATGTTAGTGATGTTTCTTAATAGCTCAGCAAGGTTGGGGATGAACCTCCTCAAAAAATTAATCTTTCCAATGAAAGAATGTAATTCTTTGAGGTTCCTAGGGTGGTCGATATTCAGTATGCCATCAATTCTTTCAGGATCTATTTTAATCCCTTGTTCAGAGATTATATGACCAAGAAGCTTTCCTTCTTGGAGGCCAAAGAGAGTCTTCTTAGGATTTAATGATAAGCCAAATCTTCTGCATTTTTCAAAGACTTTCCTTAGATGTTCTAAATGTTCTTCATCAGTTTTGGAGAAAACTGTGATATCATCTAGGTAGATGATTATAAAGTAGCCTATGTATTCTGAGAAGGCTATGTCCATGGCCCTCTGGAAGGTGGCCCCTACTTTCATCAAGCCAAATGGTATTTTGACATACATAAATGTCCCCCACGGTGTGGTAAAGGTTGTCTTACTTTGATCACTTGGGAGGACTAACACTTGGTTATAACCCAAGAACCCATCCAGTAAGGATATTCTTTTTGACCCAGCTACCCTCTGCAGAATGTGGTCCATTTTTGGAAAGGGGTAGTTATCTTTCAGAGAGGCTCTATTCAGGTGTCTGAAGTCAATACACAACCTGATCTCCCCTATCTTTTTCCTGACAGATACCAGATTGGAGACCCATTCTGAGTACTTGACAGGAACAATAATCCCTGCATCATGCATCTTCCTAATTTCTTTTTCTATTACGGGCAATAAGATAGGGTTTATCCTTCTTAATTTCTGTTTGAAAGGCCTCTGATTTTCCTTAAGGGGAATCTTGTGTTGAATGATGCTAGTGTCATATCATTTCAAATCTTTATACTCCTAGGAAAACACATTTATAAACTCTTTGAAGAGTGCTATGTATTTCTGTTTGATGTGGGCAGGAAGGGTGCTATGTATTTCTCTTCCACATTAGTTTCCCCGAGTTTTGTGTTTGGTTCCTTAGCCACATCATTGAAATCAAAGAGTTGTTCTAGTGGCGCAAGGCCCTTCAGTATGGTATCACCTTTACACTCAAGAACCTCAAAGTAATTTTCATCTGGATCATTAGATAAATTTTCTTTGAACATATGATCAAATTTATTTATATCGGTAGGGGCGGGGGGCTCTGTTTCTGAAATTTTTTCCCCATCTAAACATTCTTTTTCATGGCTGCAACTTGGTGATGTTGTGGCAAACTCATTCTTTGATTGCAGGAAATCCTCTATATGTTTTTCATTGTTAAAAATCTGCCAATGATCTTCGTTATGAGGCACTGCTGGTCTGTTCTTTACCTTTATAATGAGTTGTTCCTCAATTTGTGGTATCTGGCAGTTACTAGTAGCAAAATAAATTTCGTTTTCTAGGTAGTTTTGGGCTCTTGGTATGAACACCAGTTCATATTTTTCGAAAGTTTTCAGGAGGTCCAAAATAGTGTTCCTATATTCTCTGAGTCTGGGGTTTTTGGTTGTGTATTCCCCTTTGATTTGTCTAATTATCAACTCAGAATCCCCTTGCGCTATTATCTTTTTGGACTTTAAATATTTAAGTATGTGTAGGCCAAGGAGTAGGGCTTCATACTCTGCGATGTTGTTAGGGCATGAAAATTCTACTTTGCAACCATGTCCTTTGTTTGAGTTGTGGATCCATACACCAACCCCTGCACTATTTCTACTGCAAGAGCCATCAAAACTCATTTTCCAAAGTGTTTATGTTTCATGTTCGTTTGTTTTTAGTTGCTCAAGGCTACTAGGGGTTGAGGTATCTAGAGGTTGAGAGGAAGACAAATCTGGATGTTCTAGTGAACCAATGTCTTGCTCGATTTCTTTCTCTTTTTGGGTGACCTCATCTTCGTTGTATAAGATGAAGGAATCTAAATCTGAATGGGTGGAATAAACATGGGTGTTGTGAGGTTTGTACTTGCTGCTCACCATGTATTTCATAGGGGTTTCCCTATACAATCTTATGGTTTGACCGAACACCGCTATGGTGGCATATGACATATCCATTTGAAGGTTGCCCTGGATCTTAGCTCCCCATGATCTAGATAAAAGCATACCATATTTTGGGGGAATGTCAGCTATTACTACATCCATTACAAGGTTCTTAGCAGGAATTTGGGATAAGTTAACACAAAAATCTTTGATTAATCCCAAGCACTTGACCTTTCTGGAAGAAAATGAGTACAGATCTTTGTAGGGTCTAGTAATCTCTAAGCCTAAGCTCTTCATTACTGCTTTAGGCATAAGGTTGTGTGATGCTCCTGAATCCAGCATGGAATTGTGTAAAACTTTGTCATGTATGTTCAGACTGACATAGAAGGGAGGGACATCCCCTTCTTGATATCTTCCTTCAATTTTTGGACCAAACAACAAATCTGGCTTATCATCTGTTAAGTTCAAAGTAGCAATATCAACATGTATATTTAGGGCTTTTAGGACCTAGTCTCTGTACACCTCCTGGGTCACTAATTCAGCCAGAGGTATGCTAATTTTAATATTTTCAATCTATCCCTCGAGGCTAAAAGGGACTATTGCTTTGGCTGTATTTACATCTGCTTTCTCACTTATGTTTCTCTCAGCAATCTTGACTTGCTGGGTTTTATTAGGACTGTCAATCTGAGTTGTTTTATCAGGGCCACTAGCAGAAGTACTAGGGCGACTCTGTTCAATATTTGGCTGGCTGCCTTTCTCTTTATCTAAATCAGCCCTTTTAGCTATTGTGATAGCTTCATTAGCTATCTTTTTAGTCTGATTTTCTGTACCCTTTCTAACAGCAGAGCTAGTGTTTTTGTCATTTGGACTATCTATGTTCCCTTTTCTTCTTAGATCATAACGTCTGTTCACCTCCATGATGGAATTTTCAAACCCCAATCTATAATCTTCAGACTCCTCATGTGTATCTTCCTTTGGTTCTAAAGAGAAGAAACCTTGTTCTTCTTCAGTGAGGAAAACATCATCCTCACTGTCTGATCCGATCAAGTTCACATGGTTTTCTCCCAAATTTTCAATCTCCCTTTCTTCCTCTTGATCTACGTAATTTTTTTGGAAAGGAGCTCTAATTTTTTGGTCATCATCTCGTTGTCTATATTTATTGTTATCTCTCCTAAAGTTCTGGTTTCTATTTCGATTTTGGGGGTTGTTTTGGTTTTCTCTTGGTGGTTCTCTCTCAAGTAAGCTCATCCTTTTCATCAGCTCTTCCATCATCCTTTCCATTTTTGAGCTAGATGTGGAGGGTGCAGTGTCATCTTTATAAGTTACCCTCTTCTCTGATCTTAGCCTAGCTCTTTTCTCAATTAAGTTCACTTCTACACTCACAGCTCCTGTCTGCATGTCTTCTAGAGTTAAATATTCTCTTTCCCTTAGCTGATAAGCCATATCCACATCAAACCCTTCGGGATATTTTACTAGGGCCATGCCTTGGGGAGGCTTCATGTGAGGAGGAAGGTCATTGTAAACACTATTAAACCTGGTGGAGTAATCATGGACACTCTCTCCCTAATTTATTTTAAGGCTATGATACTCTGCTAGTATCTGGGGAGGGTTTCTTTTGGCTTCCCATTTGTTTATGAATGTTTGATGTAATGCGGGAAGGTCATGGATGCTATTAGGAGTTAAGCCTTTAAACCACTTATTTACTTCTCCTCCTAAACTCTAGGAAAAGATTCTCATTTTAACGGTCTCATCATCTATTTCCATGTAATCGAATGCATCTCCCATTTCATCTACATGTTGTTGAGCCGTGGTAGATGTTTTTCCAGGGAAGTGTGGAATTTTGGATTCATATTCATTTGGTAAGGGAACCAAAGGTTGTGGTAGCACCAGAGGGGCATACCATGATGCCATGGTAGTGTTTTGTGGAGGTAAAGGATTAGCTTGAGTAGCAGGTATCTGGATGGCATCATTGCTTGGACCAGCAACAAACTGTTGCACAGATTTAGGGTAAGAGAGACCCAAGTTATGAATGAAGTGAATATCATGGGGTGTTGATGGAGGGGTTTCTCTGTCACTAAAATGTTGACCACTATGTGGCGGCGAGCTTGGGGGCTCAAAGTCTATTTTCTCTGTACCAATGGATGACTTAGTTCTTGGTAAACTACTCAGTGAGTCTAAGTCAGCTTGAGCATCTGATAGAGCTACAAGGTTTTCAGGTGCTGAGTTAGCTCTATCAATGTGTCTAACAATAGTTGGATCCCTATATGTATAAGGCTTCCTAAGAACACTCTCAAGGTTTTCAACTATCGTAGGTGGGTTTGGATTAGGATAAGCTCTAGTATGGACTGTTCTTGAAGTCAGTATGTTTGTCCCTTAACAAAGAAGCTTATTCCCAAGTGTTTCTTCTGAAATGGATGATGTTCTAGTGAAAACTGGTCTCCCAGCGGAGTCTTTTGGTCTTTAGGAGCTGGGGAGTCGCCAAGTGGAAAATATTTAGCTTTTGTGAAGGTAAAGTGTGTTATGGTTCCACCACCATGTTTATTATGAAGCCAATCTGAAATGTTTTTTTTTTTTTTTTTTGAGTTTATATGGTTATTTAAGGACTCACTGAGTCTAAAAGAGTTTTCTAGACTATCATATACTCAATACGTCCCACCGTGATCGCCATTATGTTGGGGTAATGTGTTTTGATAGATTGGCTTACCAAAAGACAAGGCAACATACAACTTTAGAGCTCTAGGATCTAGCCCTCCTAGTCTCAGAGAGGTATCTCTCAATATATTTATAAGGATGTGTCTTGAAAGGTTTAGAAGTTTATTTTATGCTAGTTATGAAGTTCAAGGTTGTTTATTTTTTTTGGTTGGAAAAGTATTTTTCATGTGGTATAGATAGAGCATGGGAATCTATAAGCCATTGGGCAATGGAGTCATGTGAATTCCAAATAGTTATGACTGAGAAGGAAGGGAAACCAAAGGGAAAATATAACTTGGTCTAGGTTCTGTTGAATAATATAGGTGAAATGGAATGGACATTAAGGACTAAGAGTGTACAACAAACTAAACCCTTTCACAATGGCTTAAAGGATTCAGGGAATGTCCTATTTCCTCCAGTAAGCTCACTGCTTTGGACTTAATCGATTTAAACACTCAAAGAAAAGAGAAATTCAGACTAAACCTACAAAATGAGTTATAGGATTCGAGGAACGTCGTATTTCCTCCTACAAGTTCACCTTTGAGAGCTTAACCAACAAAGACATACAATTGCACTCAAAGAAGAGGGAATGCCTTAGACATCTAGGATTGAAATTATAGGGACCTTTGACACAAAAATTACCAAAATGAACAGAGGGTATGATTGTAACAAGTTCCTCTGTAAAACTGCAAGTATTAATAATCAATGGAAGACTTCATATATAATATTCAGTGGTAAAGAAAGAGGGAATGCCTAAACATTCTTTGACACAACTGAATTAACCATTTTTGAAGTAAGACAAACTGAATATAAGAGAGCTATTGGACTACCCTATCACATTCAGTAGCAGAAAACATACAAACAGTGAAGGATAAACAGGTTAGAGGTGCTTCTAAGATACATTTCTCTACCTAAATTTTTTATCCTACTGTAAGCAAAGAATAAAAGGACAAAATGGAAACATAGGAAGTAACATAGACAATAAGAAGTACATCACCAGAACCAGGCTCATGGATCCGATAGTCCAGCCTCCTTCATCAACAGAAAAACGTAGATCTTCACACACCTTCAAAACACCAAAGCTTCTTCAAAGCAGCAATATGTATTAATTTAGAAATCACAAAATGCCAACCTTTACAATGAGACTTCGAAGAGTCTTTATAGAGAAAATGAGAAAAGTAGGTGAGGAAATTTTTAATGATTATCAGTAATAGGAGGAGGCATTTCGAATGCCCCATTCTGTGCCTTAAACATTTCATTAAATTCTTGACAGGATCAATAACTTTGTGTCTTGTTTGAGGCCATTTTGATATGACAGAAATCACCCACAGGGTGTCCTTGAGAAGAAAAATCATCCGGAGAGGTACTATTATCTTCTCGATGTGAGTTAAGTGAGGAATGGGCTATGAGGACTCTCTTACCTCTAAATAACTTCCTCTGACAGTTTTTAGTAGCTTCCCTGGCACAATAACTGCTTGGAAGACTTGTGTGCATGCGTTAAGGTTAGGTCTATGTCAGTCATCGCTCTTCATCACTGACTTCTCTATCTCCTCATACTTAAAACTGTACTAGCTGTGTTTATGCTTATCTTCTATTGATTGCTCGAAATTCTTATGTACTGATATTGGTCTTCTATGCTATGTATCTTGTCACTGGGAATGCGATCATCATCTTTTCTGAGTGTTTTTTGTACAAGTGGAGGATTTTACTGAGCTGGAGGGTCACTGATGGTTTATGGATATGACCTGTTGATTGCCATGCCCTCGCCCTTTGTTTCTGGTCCTTTAGATTTGGTTTTTTGGTCCTAAGACGAATATCTGAGCCTGTGTGTCACCTCTGTGACTGTGACACATTAATTCCTTCATCGACCATTAAGAAACTACAAACACAAGATAAACATATTAAGAAATCCTGCGGGCTTGGGTTCAACTGCTTGTATAGGCTCTGGGGTGGTAGAGGAGCGGTGTGGAAGAATGTGATTGCAGCAGAAAAATGGGGAGAAAACCACTGACAGAGCAGCTAACCAGGTGCTTTGGAGGTTTGGGTGGAAGGATGAACTGGGACCGTTAGATTAGGATAATCAATAGTGGGGAGTCATCGATGAGGTCGTTTGGAAGGTTAAATGGGTGATATAAGAGTGAATACGCGATATAATGTGGGTTGTTGATCTGGCTTAGATGGACGGTCACGATTGGATCGACGAATCACAGTCGGGGAAGGAAGCAGGTGATAATTTTAGAACCTCCGATGGGCGATGGTGCGATAGAGCGCCAGTCGTTGGATCCAGATTGAATGGACAGTCATAATTGGATCGGCAGATCGCAATTGGAAGGGACAGAGGGTAGTACCGTTTAGATTTTTCGATTGGAGATGGTGCGATTGAGCACCAGCCGTCGGATCTAGTGGGGAGATCGACGATCCAAATAATGATCAGAGGGGAAAAGGGGGAGGAGCGGCGGGTACATTGTATAATTAGCACAGACCGTCGGATCAGTGTAGATTGATGGCTCAGATCATGGCGGGATTTCAATATAACAAACCTCATCGCATCGGAACTCCGTGAGTTTACAAAGGAAAAGGCCTGCAATGGAAGTCCTTATGTGATTCGTACCCAGGGCTGTAGCACTTGGTTTTGGGTGTGGGGCATATGGTGGAAGTGGTTAAGGGGGCTGGCTGAAAGGGGCTTAAGGCCTTAGTGCAGAAATGAGTTTTTAGGCCAAAAAACAGGGATTTTTAGGGGTTTTTTGGTTTTCGGTAGAGGGGAAAAGTTTGTTTAAATCTGTAAAAATGGATTTTTGGAGGTTCGAAGGGGATTTTGAAGGCTTTTCAGGAGGAAATGGGGTTCTTAAAGAGTAAAAGGAGGCTTTATGAAAATGAGGGGAAATGAGTCAAAATGGGCAGTTTCAGAGGCGTTCGGAAAACAATTTCTTTTATAAATCTGGCAGGGTTTTGGGCATGCCCTTTGTAGAAACAACAGTGGAGATTAATCCAAAGGGACAAAGAATCATCATAAGACTTCAAGGATGATGGATTTTCAGGGGAAAATAAATCTCTTGAATGCTTGAAAACAAACTTAGCCACCATTTAGTATATAAGAATTTGTGGGTGGCTAACACTTGCCACCTTGGTTAAAATCATGAACCCCGCTTTATAATGTTTTTCGACGATCCCATCATTGATCTCTTGTAGATCAACGGCCCTATTGACCTTTTCTCCACCTCATGTGTTATTACATTTAACCAGGAGTTTTAATTTGGGCCATTCATTCACATGATGCGACGACTCGAAGTTAAAATCGCCTTCCTATACCCCACTTCTTTACTGTCATTGCATCTTATAGATACCGCGCTCTTTCATAACCGTCGAGGATCTAACACCCGGATCTAATATCCGGCCTAGTTTCGCGCAAATTTTTCCCGAAAGATAATTCTCCAAAGCTGCGATATGAGTGGTTTTGAGAAAGACACGTCTGTCGATGATGCATATCACGTTCGAAAAGGTTAAAAACACCTTTCTACCTTTTTCCTATGTGAAACGCATGGTTTTTTTGTCCGAAACCACTTTATTACTTTTCTATTGTGTTTCATCCCGTTTAACCTCTTGTCGTTGATATTTGTAGATCAACGGTCCTGATTTAATCGCGTTGTTGAACTATCGCCCTCCACCTCCTCAAAGGGACTTCTTAAAAAAGAAATTTCGGACATCGATCTCTAAGGCCGATCTCATCTAATGGCCCGGGATTATTTTGGAAACCCCCAAATTTCCTTTAACCTTTTCCACTCTTGATTAAGGTTTTTAGCTTACCTTCTCTTTGTTTTTTTCCGCCGTTTCATTATAATGTGACCCCTCTGCATTATATTTCCCTAGACCAATCCCGATCGTTGATTTGTGCAAATCAACGGCCACTGACTTAAATCTCCCCACCATTTTATCATTTGCTTTGAACCTCAATGCACAATCTTCGTCGTTGGATTCTTTCATCCAATGGCCACACTCTTAACATAAGCGTCCAAAGAAAATTTGACCCAAAATATGCAAAAATTTTCTAATTTTTCTTGTATTGTGCGAGTTTCAATGGTTTTTCCATTGTGTTAAAAAAGAGGCGGGGATGACGATCTGACCTTTATTCATTAAAGGGATTGTTCAACGGGGTTTTCCATCGGCATTTGCGGTGCCTCATGAATGCTAAAAAGCATTATAAAAGCCCACAGCAAACATACGCATCAACAGACACAACAAAATTAAAAAAATAAAGAGTATCGGTGTGAAAGAATCCAACCATAGTAGAGATGAAGAATTGAATGTTTTACCCGGTTTGAGGGATTACGGCTAAGATCGACAATCAAAAGCCTAATCCACTAAATTAAGCAAGGTTAAAGAACATAAGACGGGGAAATTGGGCCTGATTAACCCTAACACACATAATTAAAGAAAATCAAGAAATGATTAAAGAAAATCAATAATATCTATCGGATAGAAAATGCCTCCACTACCACATCGAGAGGCTAATTGAATCCTCTCGGCTATCAAGGCACATGTAGCCTCAAAGCATTCAAAAGGCGGCATAGTTACTACCCGAACGAGAAGATATTTGCCTCAATGTAGCTAAACAATTATTTCAAGCCAAAGGAACTTATTACAAGCTGTCGGCGAGTTATTACAAAGATAACACGGTGCCCAAGTCAAACCAATCATCCCGGTGAGCTTACTACTTAATGTAAAGCAATTAATACGGAAGGGAATATACGAAATATTCTCCATTGAGCCCCTCAAAGGCCGAGAAGCATTAAGCTTTATTAATTGAACTTAGAAGATCTTTTATCCCACTATCACCTCCTCATTTCTTCTATAAATACTTCTATAGAAGATGAGGCAATGCTTGTTCATTGCATATACATTTGCTGTAAATAGTTTACGGAAATTTGCTATAAGCTTTGTTTGGAATTGAAAATACCTAAGCTCGGATGAAAAGTTTGGAAAGTGTAGAGAACCATTGAACCGAAGATTGTAAGCGAGTTTTAAAGTATCAAATACAAGTTGATTTATGTGATCTGAGTCTATGTCAATGGTGATGTTTTTCTTATTGTAAATTGTTATTTTATTTTTTGTTTCCATTCGTCCATCTTCTACGATAAAGAACAACAATTATATGGGATTCGCTAACGTCAAAGGTACTTTTTGCTCTTGCGATAAGTTTTTATCTACATGTTTTCTTCAGTGTCTTGTTTAAGAATGATTTAATTCGGTCCAAACGAGTTGGGAATGCGCATTCCACCTCGTCCCCTCTTGTCTAAGATAAATATTGTTCTCGAACGTTATTTTAGAGTTCTTCCAAGTAAAATTGAACTAGGGAAGTCTATGGTGAGCCCTGTCTATAGTCCTATTTCCAAAGGTTGTGAAAATTTCCCTAGGAGTATGTTGAAAAGCGAGGCTAGGTTCAAAGTCCTTACATGATCTTAGACTATTCTTTGTTATCTCTTATTTTATCTTGATAAGTTGCTAAGTAAACGAGCTAAGGGAAGTCTATGGTGAGCCTGTCCTCTAGTTTCTTCTCCAACGGAGTTGATTTGGAAAGTTTCCCTTTGTGTTTAAAAATGTTTTCTATTGAAAGTGCATCAAAAGTTGGCTAGTTTCAAAGTACTTACCGGATCTTAGATCAATTTTATGTATCTCTCAAGTGTATGCCGAAAGCAAGATAGTTTCAAAGTACTTACTTGATCTTAGGCTACTCTTTGTTCTTAATTTGTTTAATTCCCCTTCTTATTGTATCATTTCATTCCATAAAATCAACTTTAAAGGATCCTTAGGCATAGATGACTTGCCCCATGGACCACTCTTGAACCTTGTTGTTTCAATTAAATCTACTATGACTCCATAGCCCAATGGATTAGTGCTTCTTGCCTGCAGCCTTCTTCGTGAATCAATCTTTCACTTTCATTCACCTTCCCCCTTCATTTGAACTTCCTTCACCTTCACATATATTTACCCAACCAAAACAAACAAAAACCTTTGTCCTTCATAACTAGCCTAATATCACATATTTCAAGCCTTAAAGATAAATCAATCTTTGCACTTATAGAGAAATCCCTCTCACGGATTTAGGAGGGTTGGATCCTAGAATCCCAAAGTGGTTAAAGTGTTCTCTCGCAGTTTGTATTTGCCAATATTGCAAATTACAAAAAGGAGCTAACACATCTTGCAATGATACACATATATGTTACAATTATAGAAAACACACCTTAATTTCTCTCATTTGGTCCCCTCACAAAAATATAAATTAGAATGAGAAAAAAATAGGTTATAAATTAGAATGAGAAAAAAATAGGTTCTAAATATATATTTAGTATAACAATTATATTCCAATATATGAAATATATAAAAAATTATTATATTGAGGAATTTGTCATTATATATGAGAAAGAGGCTAACAATATGCATGTATGTATGTCTTCATTACAATAAAATCTTTCAATTCTTTAAAAAACAAATAATTAGAGGTAAAATAATTTAGTTACATCCTTAAGAAGAGGACTTATTGCATCATATTGTCCGGCCCGGCATGAAGAACATGTTGTGACATGGCCCTCTATAGTCAGTATGAGAGAGATTGTTGCATAATGTTACATTTAAAAATATTAAAAAATAATACTTCCATAAAATAAATGATAATAACAAAAAATTTTAATGTCGGCCATAAATAAATAGCTTTAATTAAAACTTAATTTTACATCAATTTTATATAGAAAAAAAACATAATTGAAATTAAAATAATTTTGATTTTCTTTTATATATATGAGATATATGATTCTTTCACTACTTCATTAAAAATAAAATATTTATATTGCGGAAGTGTAACTCATTTTATATTTAATTGATATATAATAATTAAAAACCAAATTATATTAATCACAAAAAAATATTTGAATGGTAATATATACATAAAATAAAATATTTAAATGTTTGTATCTAAATGAAAAATCATAATTTTATTTTTTTGGAATCTAATTTCTTTGTGATCCATAATATGGATTAGTAGAAATTCTTTAGGTAATAATAATCACATGCAATGGAACGTGGTTACATTGGTTGAAACCAACCGAGTGTGGTTCATCATGAGGACTATATGAGAGATCAGATCCGGACATTAAGTATAAATAGATGTAGAAATGGCTGGCTAGCCATTAGGATAATTGCTAGTTTGACTTTGAAAAAAGTAAATATTCCATTATTTATTTATTTATTTAATTTTTATTTATTTATTTATTATTATTATTGTTTGTTATTTATAAAATCTTTGATATATTTATACGTATAATTAACTTGATTAATTAATATAATGGTAAGTAATTTAACAAATTGAGGTATATATGTAAATTTTTCTTACTAATTTAATTGATTAATTATATAATAATACTAAATTATTATTATTAATTAATAAATATAATTAATTCTTATTCACATAATTTAATTATAACAAACAACCTATCAAATAATCAAACATTGAGTCAAAATAAATAAATAAATAAATAAAACTAAAAAATACTAAATAAATAGATAAATAAATAAATAAAATAAAATAGAATAAATAAAATAGAATATATATATATATATATATATATTAATTAATTAAAAAAACTAAAATAAAAATATAATCAATAAAAATAAATAAAGGGTGAATAAATTAAAAAATAAATAAAATAAATAAATAAATAAATAAAATCAAGAATATAAGGCGGGAATCCGGCCACTGCGATATTCCAACCATCATCTCTATTGAGATTAACATGCCTTTTTTCAATTTCAATGGTCTCTCTCAACTTACGATGATGGAAATGGTCGATTCTAGCAATGACCTTAGCATCTTCTGTAAAACATGATGGTTAGTCTTTTTGCATGCTTTCAGTAGGCGGACGAGTGAGATATTCTATGCTTGATATCGGCGGCATGCTCACGGATCCTTTTATTAATAGACCGACCAGTCTCACCAATGTAAGGAGTCCCACGGGAACAAGGAATGATGTGAGCCTTTTCCATCTGCGGGGTCAATCGGATCTTTAAAAAACGATTTTTAGAGAACTACGAATTGTATTAAGGGGCTTGAAATAAGAGGATACCTTATGCTTTTTAAGGATCTTAGCAATCTTATTCATGGTACCTGGATGAACGGAAGGCGGCAAACATATACCATTCACTAGGCTCTTTTTTATTTTTTATTTTTAACGAGAAGGACCTTTTTTCACTTTGAGAAAGCTTTGAGGCCACCTGCCGACATACTATAATACATTATTACAAAAGGACATTCAACGGGTGGGTCTTTTCCCCCTCAGGTGAGACTCATCGGAGATTATCGGTGCCCTAGTGGCTAATGTGCTAAGGACACCTAATTTTTTAGCGAGGAAATGGTGGGAGCTAGCATGAAGATATTGCTTAGTATGAGTTTTCTTTCGAAAAAGCAATGGGAGAAAGAACCATCATCATTTCTAGAGATAAGGAAATCAAGGAAAGGAAGGCTACCATCCACCTCATGTTCCATGGTGAATTTTATGGAACGAGATTGGCTATTAAGATGAAGGAAAAAATTGATCTAATTTATCTTTTATATAGACGAGACAACACAAGTATCATCGACAAACCTTTTTCATAACTTTGGCTAGAAAAGAGGTAGAAGAGCCCTAGATTCAAAGTCCTCCATAAACGGATTCGCAACTATCGGAAAGGGGAGAACCCATGACAACACCACAAGTTTGCTCCTAGAATTCACCTTCAAAGAAATTTGAAGAAAGTAGAGGTTAAGAAAGTTTTACTAAATAGGTCATGTACGGATCGGTAATGCGATTAATAACATCAATAGCCTCATTGATGGGGATATTCTTGTAAAGCGAAACAACATCAAAACTAACAAATCTATCATCAATATCCAACTTAACTTCCTTCAAATCCTTAACAAAAGAGTAGGAATCCTTAACAAAGGATTACGTATGACCCTCTGACGGGCTTAAGTTACATGTTGTACTATCTCCATAAACATAAGCATGCAGCAAAAAACTAAACAAAATCTAATGCCAGTAAATAGATAAACAAACATAGAACTAAGTTAAAATAATTAATTGCACCTTTCCTCCTTTCTTCTTATCTATTTTTTTCCATCAGCCTTGATTAGAAATGGTTGTTACAATAACTAATTGGCTTTCTTTTGTATCTCTCATATTTTTCTTACTGCAGTGAGTATTCGACAAATGGAGACGTTTGACTCCTATCTCCTTACGTATAAATTACTTCGACTAGATTTCCTGCAATCTTGTACCATGGTCCCATCTTATTAATTTTTCCATTTACTAAATGTTCTCGTGGATTCAATTTTCCTTATTGATGGCATTTCCTGCTCTTTCTCTTCCTTATGTCGTTTCTCCTCTAGAAATTTCCATGGCAAGTTTTAGCAAGTTTTTCTTCCGTGGATCTTTCTTTTTCCATAATACAAAGTCTTGTAAATGTTTTCCTCTATGTATTTTTCTTTTCCATAGTACAAGATTATTGTAAATGTACACGTTGTAAACACATGCACTTGGTTTCCATAGGCTGAAGCGTCTTCTAAATGTTTCTTCCATGTTATCTTTCTTTTCCACAGTACAAGAGTCTTGTAAATGTTCAATTTGTAAACAGATGAGCTGCCTAAAAATTAGTATTAGTATTCTTGTAATCTAAAATCTAGGTCTAATACTAATTATTATGCAGTCTAGAAAAATACAATGAGGTAATCCATTGCTAAAGGTTTTATTTCTATTTAAATTTTAAATTTTGAGAACATTGTAAATTACTTCTTGTGTATTCATTTTAATGAATCTCTTGAGTATGTTATTAATTGCAATGTCCATATTAAATAACATAATTTTATGTTAACTTAAATACTATTTTTAAATTAAATAAAAAAATGCGAAAAACAAATCAATGTAAAACATCAATAAAATAATTTAGTCTCTAAGTTAACTTATTATCAAACTCTTTTAGAAAGAGATAAAGTAATTAAAAAAGAAAAAAAAACAACTTTTTTAGTAAAAGAGATATGTAATTACATTGGTGTATAAAAAAAATAATTAATTATTATTTTTTTAATTTTCACTTTGGTGTATAAAAAAGACTTTTGAGTATAAAGAAGACATAATTCTTATATGTTAAAAAATATTTTAATATAAAACTTAAATAAAGTATTTAAATATCCATTTTTAACTAATATATTTTAATATTAATTTTGAAAATGTTGATAATGAAGAAGAATAAAATATTGAATAAAATATTTCAAAATCAAGCCGAAATATATAAATATATATAGTTATCAGTCATACATATGTAGTATATAACTTTAAAAAACACCATTTTTGTTGGCCTTTTTCAAAGCAGTTTCTGTTAATTTCGTTAGAAATGTAGAAAAAAAAATTGCAATGATTTTAAAAATTCAGTTTACAGGGTGTAGAGGTGACACTCTAGTTGCTAGTCATCTATAGTTTGCATTGCCTCATCTAATAACAATGATTTAACATGCTTTTAATTTTATATTCATTACCAATAAATTAATATATATCGACATGGAGTTGTTATCATCATCCTCCTTACTTTGCGATCTCTGTCCGGTAACATAGCAATATCTTAAAATATATAAATTCTACATTGATTAGCAACGAACACAAATAAATTTGCGCAAAAGTTGCAGCTTTAATTAGCTGTGATGAAGATAAATTTTGAGCTATTTATATGAAGTTATGTTTTCTCCATGATTTTGTTACAACTACTCCATAAAATGAGAATGATGAATATATCATTTAGTGTAATCTTAATGTAATTTGCATCTTTATGCTAGTGTAATTTGCCTATTTAATTTATTAAGGAAACAACCATGCTTAACTTTTTATATTCATAATTTGATTTATTCTATCTTATCCTTTATTTAATTTTCATTTTCTAAATCAATTATTAACTTATTAAAAAACAACCTGGATTAATTTTTATATTAATAATTAATTTATTCCATGTCATCCTTTATTTTCATACACTCGTAATAACATATCTATATAATATTAAAATATCCATTTTTAAATTAAATGAAATTTTAACTCCTTCCGCCTATTCCAAGCTTCACTTTTTTAGGTGCACAAGCTTTTTTCAAAATAAGAAAAAATAATACAAGACATTAGTTTGTAAAAAATATAATTTTACTAGATTAGTTTATAAAAATATAATCTCATATTTAACCAGATTATATTTTAGATTTGAATTTTGTGATTCATAAATTAGATAAATGTATTTTTGGATTAATCATTTTATCAAGAATAAACCACATTAAATCTTAATAATGTGATTAATTAAAAAAAATATTTATCAAAAAATTATATTCATTTATTATAATATATTTATTTGTTATAACTTGTTAAAACATATGTAAAAAGAAATAATTTAAAAATATGTACAATTATTTGAATATTAAAATTATATCTACATTTATATTATTTGCATGTAATTTGTTTCTAATTTATTATAATGTTTTTTAATATTTCTCATAAAAATTATTTGAAAAAATATATTATAAAAGTATTATGAAATATTTGGTTCAAATCTTAACTTATAGTCATATTAAAAATAAAAAATCAAAGCGAATAACCATCCTAACGAGTCACTCATCATCAAAAATAAATAATAAATATAATAATAAATTATATATATATATATTAAAAAACTATATTATACATTTATAATAAGAAAAATAAAATAGATTTGATTTGATAAGGCAATTTTATTACTTACATAAATAACATCAACTTATGTTCTTTTTTATTCTATATGGTATATAACTATATACAACTAATTTTAAAAATAAGAATAATATTAAATTTGAAATAAATAATAAATATAATAATAAACTTTAAAAAAAATTATAAATTTTAAAAAACTTTATTATAGAAAAATATAATAGTTTTGATTTGATAAGACAATTTCATTACTTTTATGGATAACATATAAGTATGTTCTTTTTATTTCTTCATATAAGTATTTTCTTTTTATTTTATATGGTATATAACTATATACATCAAATTTTAAAGTATATGGCATATAACGATATGGAAAATTTTAAAAATAGGAGTAATGTTAATTTCAATGTCCCGGAAAGGAAAAATTATTTTTAAAATATTAAAATAAAGAACCAAATATTTTTAATAAAAAATATTTGAAAAAGTATTTTTAAATATTAAAATTTAATTAAAAAAAAATTATTTTTATTTGTAATCATATACTATTAAAACTAAATGTTTATTTACAAATTGTCATTTTTGTTTTAATATGAATTTTATAATAAGATTTAAAGTGTGTGTGTGTGTGTGTGTGTGTGTGTGTGTGTGTGTGTGTGTGTGTGTGTGTGTGTGTGTGTGTGTGTGTGTGTGTGTGTGTGTGTGTGTGTGTGTGTGTGTGTGTGTGTGTGTGTGTGTGTGTGTGTGTGAATATTACATAGAAGTTAATTTATTCCAAAGATGATGTGTTCTTAGTTTCTAGGTTTGAGGATTATCCCTCATAATTAACATTTTAAATTGGCCTATGATGAGTACATTTGCTAAGAAGAACAATTATGTATATAAAATGGCTTGTTTATTTTAAGATACCTTTCATATATTTATATTTGTATCATTGCATATAATTAATTAATTATAAAGTCAAGTCTTACTAACACAAACTGATTTGAAGATGGGTCTCATCAACAAGGCGACCTAGGATAAAACATCACGGGGGTGGTTGTGCCCTCTGTTAGGGTTAGGTGACACGCTAAAAAAATCCGGTAATCTAAGGCTTTGTGTCACCTAGGTTGGGTGAAATACGGGTGAATTTGACATCTCATATGCCCTTGGGTTGCAAATCCTCAAGCCACGGAGTCAAGCCTAGAGGATCGAAGACAACGTGACAAACATTTGAAAGTTCAACCCCATTTTGAGTATAATAAATGTATAAATTTGTTTCACTTTTTTAATTACTACTATTTGGATAGATTAGTTCGAAGATTGGCCCTCTACATTTGAGGCAGAGCGTTTCTTACCATTTAAGAGATATATACGCGAGAATAAGGATGATCTATAGATTTAATCACCTTTTGATTTGAAGGAATAAAGATGGTGTCAAATGCGAAATGATCACTACTTGAGAGGTATCACATCAAAACTTGGTCGATAAAGTGTGAGGATGGAGGTGTCATGAACTTGCCGGTAAAATTTGATCGGACGGGACATAGTTCTTCTACATGATGGATGTATGAAGATTTGGTTAATTATACATGAGACCCATTAAAGGTCAACATATGGACTACCTTTGTCGATCTAATGCAACCTTGTCTTCTTTTGATGTTGATTTGGATAATTTATTTTTTTTCCTCATGGAAAGGATGAAATAATGTTGGACCTAACATCAGATGTTCCCAAATGGGATTTTCCTTCAAATCTAGTCCCCCTTCGAATCACGATGGTAGTCAACCTTCCCAAGAAATTCGTAGGAATCACTCTCTTGGGTTTACCTTCATCACTATCTTCCATCTACACTCCCCCAAAATTTCTTTTTTCCATACTATGATACGGTGGATGTTACCTCCTCAATACAATCACCCAAAGTGGACCCATTTCTCTCACTTGGATTTTTCTATAAAACCATGATTCCACCATGTCTTCTGTTTCACTAATAGTATCCTAACAAAGAATTTTTTAGCGATGGAGGTTCACCCTTGATTTTTTTCCAACCCTAAAGTCCCTCCTATTGAAGAGGCCTAGAAGCAAAATGTAAAAAGCATCAAATGAAGCCTTAAGAGCTATGCCTAGTACTTTTGAAGGATTTATAGTTAGTTGACATACATAATATGGAGAAATTAGTGCTCATGGGGAAATTCGCTAGAAAACAAATGTATATGGATTTCCTCTGGTGATGGACAAAGCTAAATTCTTACTAGCTACTTGATTACTCATCGAGCTACATGACACTTGTGAAGGGTTCGATGGGATGGATCATTGAATTTGGAGGAGAGATTGTAAAGGACTTAAATGAGAAGTGATCATGGTGGACCCAAGCCCTTGAAGAATGAGTCAATAAACGTTGATGCACGAATGGAGAAGCTCAAAATTGTTCCTATTTAGCAGGCCATCTTCCTAGGTCACCGGTCATTTTATTCTTAATTTTTTTCCCCGAGGAGGTAGGAAATACTTTTTGTTCTTATTATGATGTATATTCCTCTTTTGAGGAAAACATAGTATATGGCCATCGGTCATATTCTAGTTTTTCTAAATCTTTATTTCGAGGCTCCTATAGTCCCTCTTGATATGTGTTGGAACATAACACATCACTAGAATGTAGACTATGAATGAATCCCCTTCAAGTTCTCTTGTTTTAATTCTTATGGACACGTGAGTAAGGATTGTGAAAATGGAAAAGAAAAGTGAAAAAGTGGGTGTGAAAGGAATTATGTTTTCGGTTTCTTCTCCTTGGCCTCCTACACCTTAGTCATTCCCTAGTTCCTCTATAGTTGACTTGGGTAAGTAGAATGTTGAATTTCTGTCGGTTTGAAATCCTTTGAAGGAGGGTAGAGGTTCGAGATCCCGGTCCCTTGCTCCCTTATTTTTCCCCTAAAAATCTTGGCCATGGATCCCCCCTCTTATACGATCCTCTCCATCATTTAGCGGCGGAATAATCTCTCAAAGGTCTTCCCTCCACCCCAGGTACGACTAGGGTATTTTGCACGGCTGTTCCTTATTCATGCTTCAAATTTTGACGTAATAGGATATTTTTCCTCTTGATTTTCTCCTTCCTCCCTTCATAGTGATTCCTCTATTGGATCCCTTCAACCCCATTCTATAATAGTGTTCCCCATCTCCCTTCTCATTTTTTTCTCTCACTCCCACTTCCCCAACTTCTCCATCTCCTCAACATATCACTTCTCTCACCCTATTCTCTCCCTTTCCCCTAAATCTAGAATCATTCATCGCACTTCTTGACTTTATAACCTTTGTTCCTTAGGGTGTTCCTCCCTTTCACCCTCCTTTTATTCTTATGATTTCCCTTGTCATGATCCATGGAAGGGTTTGGTCTCTCTTGTCGATACCTTTCATCCTTCTCTTTACGGAGAGGTATAAATCCCTTCTTTATAAGGTTTATATAAAATCCTTATCTAAAATAAAATTCAGGAAGAAGTCATATTAAATAAGGGGAACTTAAAGAAAAAAATCCTCAAATTTTACTCAAATGGATCTCTTTTCTCTCAATTGCAAGGGTATTTCTACCCTTACTATAAAAAATGGAAATTAAAAAGAATCATTGAGTCTCATTTCCCACCATGTTATATTTAACGAAATTTATGATGTAAGGGGAAAATTCCATCAACATTATTAAATCCCCACCATGAGAATATGATTTTGGGCCATGGATTGTGAGAAAATTTGAAGGCCTCATTTGAGGTGGAAAAATCACTTTATCTACCTTATTTCCACCTAGTCCACCAAATTGAGTTTATTTTTTATACACACTCTTTAGAGATACTGTGAATTTCTATTGCATCAATTTGTATGGACCATATATGAAGTGAAGGAACTTATGTAACAATTTCACTTCTCTTTCTATTTTACCTTTTGTTTATAATTGGAGGGGACTTAAATTTCACTTTGGGGAATTATGAATTATTGGGGCCCTACACGCGATGCTATACCTCTCGAAATTTCTTATATCCATATTGGGTGAATTTAGACTCATTGATACCCTTCTTCCCAAGCTCCTCCAAACATGGTAAAATAACGGAGTAGGAATGACCAAATTTTTTTAAACGATGGGATTGCTTCCCCATCTTCGATATTATGCTCGACACCATATTCAAAATATGGAAATGGGAATCATTGCGGGGTGACTCATATGATTCTCCTATTCTTATGGAATTGAATCCTTTACCTTTTAAATGACCTAGTACATTCAAGCTTAACTCATCTTGGTTAGAAAAAACTCATCTCTAAATATTCTAAAAAACAACTAGATTGGTATCTCCTTTGATGGCCGCTGATTTCCTCTCCATTCAATTCCAAAGGAATATCAAATGGTCGAAAGGGAATAATAATCGAATGGGATAAATAAAAAAGAGAAGTAGCTTCTAACTCCCTCTCAAGCATTGAATCGGAATTATTTTCACTATTAGAATTGCAAACCTCCAAATATGTACCAAAGAACTTGAATTAGAGAATAACAAATATTGAAAATGATAGAGAAAATCCTCCTTGGTAGAGAAGGAATGGAGGATGAAGCGTCATGCATTTTAATACAAGCTAGATATGAAAATACAAAATACTTCCATAGAATGAATATCATAAAATATTTGTTAATACATCTTGGGGAATCAAAGGTGTTGATGGGTCCTTTCGTGCCTCTTTCTGCGATAACGTAGTTGATGGTTTTTATATTTCAAAGACACTTTTCACCAAGAAAAATAAGCCCAAAATTCAGTAAATTTTAGTAGAAACATGACTTTTTCCTAGTTTTTTGGATCAAGAGGGCAATGATGCCTTAATGATAGAGGTATCCACATAATAACTTTGTGATATATTTCTCCATATTTTTCTAAAAATCAATATTCACATAAAGTTGGATGGCCTCCAAATTGAATCTTGCATGAGTTTTATGGACTTCCTAGGTGAAGATATTATCTCTATCATTGAATACTCTTGAACCTCTAGTTTGATCTATCCCCCTTCAACTCGACCTTCATCTCGGTAATCCCTAAAAACTATCATGTGGACTCCTTGAATAGTTCAAAACTAAATCCCTCTGTAACTCCATTTACAATATAATTTACAAACTCATAGCCCTCGAGTTAAAAGGTATATGTTCCATAAAATTATCCTTTGAAAAGTTTCATTTTTTGTCAAATAGGAAAATTCATGAAGCCATTGGGCTTGCTTTCTGTAAGGACTCTAATTTATTCATACAAAGCAAATAAAATAATTTATCAACAAGTTATATACCTCAAAATATGTTGAGTGGGAGGTTAGTTCGTACCTCGGACTTCTTCTTATTTTAGTTGGGCTTATGTAATACTTTTTGCGACCTGGATAATGAACTTTGTCGGCCTCTCATTCACCATTTCTATTATGGTCGGTAAGGTTACTTTTTCCTTTTTTTCATGTCAAGAGAGGCCTAAGACAAGGTTTCCCCCTCTATTCCGTTCTTTTTTATCTTAGGAGTGGATGGATTAAGTAGGCTCATATGCGAAGTAATTTTTAAAGGGAAGATTCAAAGGGGTTAGAATATTCAAAAAATGTTCCCTTACTCATATTTTCTTAGTTGATGATGTCCTTGTTTTCATTGGTGGTTTCTTCTTCATCTATGAACCCTAAAGACATTTTTTACACCTTTAGTCAAGCTACATGTATGCAAGTAAACTATCAAAATTCATCAATTATAAGCTAGAGAACCTTTCAAGATGAAGAAATATAAGTAGAAGGAAAAGTATCCTCCTATGTATATATAATTGATCATGGTATAAATATTTGGAGCTTTATTCTCAAAGGCGGGGAACTATAAAATCTCATACTAGTCTTGGTCATTCAAATTACGAAAAAAGAACAAGAATTTGGACAAATAGATGGTTATCTAGAGCGAGGTGCTTACTTATCTACAAGTTGGTAGTTGACGCCATTCTTATTTATTAGGCCTCCCTGGCATGGATTTCTCTGTATCCTTCAAAGGAGAAAGAATTTTCCTTTCACTTTATTTTTCCTAATAAAAGATAAAAATATAACATTTCTCTAAACTGCGAAACTCAATTCCTCATCCAAAATATCATGGTGGATATGAATTTATAAATGTTTTCCTAGGTTTTCAAAGGCTCTAGCAACTAGAGGCATGTGGAAATTATTCAAGGACAAGAAATTTGGTCCACATGTGATGTAAAAAAATTATAAAAGGCCCCTGTATACTCTCAAATGGATGAAAAAATCCTCAAAATTATTATAAAAATTCCTATGTTGTTTAGAAAGGAATATTGAAGGCTTTCTTATTCATTGTAAATCATCTATGTGGGAAAGGTCGGAAGGGCACATTTACCTTTTTAGTGAAGGAACCCAATTTTGGTAGCCAACATTGTATCTATTTTTCCCAAGCCACTCATATAACAATTATCATAAGTAGAATACTCCACTCTCAATCATGTCTCCCACCCTCAAGGTGCTCTGTTCCTAGTCTTAGACGTCCTCAAATTACCTCCGGTTAGAAGGGGAAGATGTAGTGACATTTGATCAATATTTCAAAGCTCTCAAATTCTCTAATGTTTCTCTCAAACTTCGAATATCAATTGATATAGGCCTTTAATATGTTTGAGTCATCTACTCAAAAATATTGGTGCCTCTCCTCGCTTCAAAGACCATAAAATCCCCCATGGTAGGGAAACAAATTATGGAAAATATGTTTGGATCGAAATAAAATCTACTCATGTGACTAATGGTTTGGAATAAAGTTCCCACAGGACATTCTTGAAAAAATCTCATTTCGAGACCAAGTATCTCTTCCCTTTGTTCGATGGATGCATAATTTATATCTCACCTCTTCATCATTTGTCCTTTAAATTGAAAATTATGGGCTAAAATTAGGAATTTTTGGGAATCTATTTACTACCTCGGATAGAGAATATTAGCGGTTGCCTTGATACTAGCTTTTGATAGCCTCTCATACAACTTAAAAGTGCTTCCCTTATTCATTTTCTAAGGGATTTGGTTGGAGAAGAATGCTTCCATTTTAGAAAAATGACCTCCAAATTATACGAAAAATGACCTCCAAATTATAAAAGTGTCCATGACAAAATCTACCTATCGTGTTTTCGTTTGTTGTATCTTCCTCAAATAGATACGCAAATCCTCCTTAATAATCTGAAAAATCAAACCAATTCTTCTTGAATTTTTTTTAATGGATTTGTTCACCGGTGTCATCACTATATATCTCTTCCCCTCATTTTTATCTCTTTCTCTACCAACATTGATCATGGTACAAACGATATGTAGAACTCTTTACCTTATAAATCATAGCTTCTCCTAGAACATAAATTTCAAGTTCTTTCTCTCCACATCTACGGTGGCTCAAAATGTTATAAACTAAATGAAAGGAACAATAACCATCTTGCTTCCTCTTTTTTGAGTAAATAAAAATAACTTTTTTTCTCTCTTATAACATTTTATCATATGTATAGGAGAATGAATAGGGAAGCTAACCGATTTTCAATAATTCGATTCGATTTGGACCAAAGCATATGCTTGGTCCTTGAAGTCAAAAGATGGAAACCACCAAATATTAATTTTTAACCCTTAGCTCGATTAAATCTTGCCAATGTCTATATTCTTGATCATATATATCTTATATGCACAAACACGGTATTTTTTAACTTCTTTCATATGACTTTCATTTTTGGTAGATTTTGGACTTTCTCTTCGTTTGAAGCTAGTATTGTAAGGGGATTATTAAATAGGAGATTATAAATTTCCTAATCTTATAACATTTGGAAAGGAGGTTTTTAGGATGTGTAACCTATTGTAAGGTAGAATTTTTCAAAGGCTTTAGGCCACGGATTATAGAATATACCATCCTTATCAATTATATTTTCTAAAAAAAAATATTTTTATTGAAAAATATTAATGATTAAATTAAAATGTTATAAATCATTAATTTTTTTTACTATAAATAAAATTAATAAGTGATTTTCATAATATCATATTTATCTTTCTATATTTTTTTTATTATATTATAATAATAAGTATTTGCTAAATAATTTTCAATATAAAATCCAAAAATTTAATTAATAAGATTTTTTTATTATATTATAATTAATATTTGGAATTTGGCATTTGTGATCTAAAATGTATATAAAATATTTTTGTGATAACCACATCTAAGAATATAATGTCGACGCTTTCTAGAACCGGTGAATGTCTTGATAATGAATCACACTCGGCGGTTAGAAATGCGTCGACTTCTTCATGTATTATCACTAAAAGATTTTATATACATTTTATGGATCACGAGCCAAATTCTAATATTGACATCATGTCGTGATAATGAACCACATTGAATAGTTGAAATACATTTGACATAATATTCTTAAATATGATTATCACCAAAAAAATTATATAATAAACATTTTTTAACTCAATTATTAAAAACATTTTAAAATGAAATTATACATCTATTAAATAGTCGAGATGGTATTCAACCAATTATGTTAATATGATATAATATATTAATAATATATCTAATTTATCATATAGACAAAAATTTCGTCCATATGTTTAAAATTATATTATTTTATTTTATTTTAATCCAATGTTACTTATTTATAATGTTCCAAAACTAATTTTTAATCCAAAAAAAACATTAAAAAATATTAAATAACTAATAAAAATTAAAAATTCAAATTTATTATTTAAATTTTAATTTTCAAATTTTGATTTTAACCAATTTATTTAATAAATTAATGCTAATCAAAACTTTTTAAAAATTAAATAAAATTCAAATAAGCTAATTTAATATAAAAAATGAAATATTTATTATATAATTTTAAAATTTTAAAGTGATATAAAAATAAAGTAAAATACTAACACCAAAGTTTCATAGTTTCACTATTAATATTTTAATTAGTAAAATTATAATTGTGTTAAAAATTTAATTAGTAAAATTATAATTGTATTAAAAGTTTTAATATATTTGAAAATATAAATTTCATGTTCAAAATCCATTATATTAATATTTGTTTTTAAATTTTAGTTCATAAATTTAGAGATATCTTTCGGTGGATAGAATGAAATAATTATTATAAAGTTTTTTAAAGCAGAAAATGGTATTTGATGGTCGAAGTTTTTTAGCTAGTTAGAATTTCAATAAAAAATAATTTTGATGTAACAATTATGATTAATCGGAACTCATAAAGAATTACAATTTAGGAACACTAACGAAAATGAACCATGACAAAAAATTGTGACCAACTAAAAGTGTGACTAGTTAGAACTAATTTTGAAAAGGAAATTTTGATCATTGAGACGACTTTTAATGAGAATTATTAGAATAATAGGTGTAACACTCCGTTATTACAAGTTTTGATATTTTGGTTACTTTATCTTCAATTAATTATTAAGTTAATGGGGCTTCTAATACATAGCCTTAGATAAAACTGTCAAAACTTGGAGAAAGTTTAAAAAATATTATTATTTATATATTTAGATGCATATTTTTTTAATAGGTGGATGAGGTTAGAATTAAGATGAATTTTTTCCTAGCACAGACGAGTTAGGCAAGTTATGATTCTTGGTTCTCTCTTCCCTGGAGATAAATGGATATTAGTGGGAAGAGGGGGGTTTCTTACTTAATATTTCACTTTGGAGGAAAAGGGAGAGACGATACTTGACCAAGATGAGTACGGTTATACTGCCCCATAGGTGGAGGAAAATTCACGAGTTGGGTCGCACCTAGTGGAAGACTCCATAAAGACGAACTTCAAGCTAGACCTAGGAAGGTCTTGAGGTGCAAGCTCAACACTACTCATTGTCACTAAATTGATCCTAATAGTTTGGCAAGCTCTGGGGAGATCAAGATGTGATTGTCGATCTCATTGGAAGGTGGAGGTTGATCTTCCAACTAATTTCTTGGATTACCCATTAAGCTCTAATAAGTATTTTTAATGTTGGTTGTTGAAATGAGTGTCCTTTATGAATGAAAGGTATATACCGAGTTCAAACGGAATTTTTTTATTGTCATTTTACAATATGAAATTTCGGATAAGGAAGATTGACATGGTTTATAATAGAAAACAATGAATACGTATGTATCAACATTGTAAATGAAATAATAATGATGACACAGCTATGGTTAGGTTTTAGCATAGACGGAGAAATAACCCTCTAGGTTACGACGGAATGATGAGTAACTCGGTAACCATAAGAGGACTTATTGTGGGGTTAAGGTTAGTTCATCCAATGAGTAGTAACTTAACAAGCGAAACGATTACGATACCCTTTGAACAAGAGAATATAGCAATTCGAGAAAACAAAGAATATGGGAATTAATTGTATTTATTGACTCATTGTCCGAAAGAATGAGTTTATCTATTTTATCAGAGCTCTAATGGGTATTATCAAAGAAATATTACAGCAATTATACATAAAATGGTAGTCATTTATCGAGTGACAATTGATAAATAAAATATTACTAACATCCTTTTAAATATAAGAATGTTGCGGGGGGAGAAAAACGTAACAATTACAAAATATTCTAGTAAGAATAGTAACAAATATATTCAAATTTGTAACCATTTATGTTAAAATAGAATAAAAAACAAAAATAAAAAGGGAAAGTGCTAAGAGTTATAATCTTCCTTTGTTAATTATGAAACCTTGTTTCATCGAAGACGCTTGATAAGGTAAACTAAGTCTAAAGGTTTTCTATAGCAAGTGAAACATAAACTATGTTTTCCTTAAAGAAAGATACAACATATCTTGAGTAGATGCATAAAAACAAAAAAATTAAAAAATTCTAGAAAACTAAAATGTTGTTCAAATACAAACAATAGGGTCATATGAACTCGGACTCACTTGATTATGGAGCAATCTATAAAAAATATTATAGACTACAAAATATGGGAAGCTCAGCGACTTTGAGGTTCTCAAACCCTCAAATAGACTACTACGATAAAACTCATAGGTATAGGGGGATGAACTTTGAAAAACCAAAGAAACTAGTTGATTTAAAATACCATAAGCTCGCCAGGCCATACCTTGAAGGAATTCAACTGAGCACGGAAAGAAAGAAGGACACATGGTTAATCCTTTTATCATGGCTGAACCCAAACCGGGAACAAGCTTAAACACGAGACATAGTAGAAGAAAATATCGAAAAAAGAAAAAAACACATGGGAACCAGTATAATCTTAACGATTATGTAAGCGTAAAGGAAAAGAAAAATCAACCTAAGAAAGTACGGTAAATTACCTAAGGATAAACTAACACATCCGGCGAACTAATTGAAATATGTGAAATGAAAAACCCTTAAAAGTATTAGACTAGAGGAAAAAAAGGAAAAAATTAGTAGCTACGGACTCTAGAAATGTTGTTGAGTACCTAAACGAGATCCCGGCAAGCCCCCTCTAACCCAAATATGTGCTACCAACGAGGGCCTCGAGAAGTTTCATGAGCGAATTTGATTGCCACATTAACCATCTGGGGTTGGGGTTCAATCAAAACAATTTCGCTTAATACACCCTCATATAGTTAGGTTTAAAAAGTATTATGATATGGGATATTTCCATGTGAGCACATAATAACAACACACCATATAGATGTAAAAGACTAGACTATGATGTAAGAGCTCTTATCACATTCTAGTTGTTGTAAACTTATAACACTATCTGTCGAAATGCTATTCCTAATAAACACATGTCCTCGGTGATTAAATAAAGTGTAACTTGTTGTAATAGTTTTGGGAATATAGTATAATTGTATTTGTACAAATTACAAGTGGTATTAGATCTCATCTACAAAGTTTGAGGCCTAGTTGGGAGATTGAGAATTGACAAAAGTATTAAATGTTGCATAGAGTTATCATAATAGGATGAGAATAGGAGTAGAGTTGCCCAGTAGGCGAAACCCCGGCTGATAGGATTGGGCCTTGGCCTCACATGGAATCCCTCCATAAATGTGTGGAGTCCAAATGGGTGAAAATAATCCTAACACAAACATGCTTTTGTTGGGAAGCTTAGGTCAATATTTGAGGGGAAATTTGAAATGACAAACCTAAGTGATAATGAAAGACTAAGGCTAGAACAAGAAAGGATTATGAAAAGAAAATACTTTTATATAGGAAGAATCGGATGCACTTGAATCCGATGCAGATAATGTAAATAGAGATGAGATGCGACAACGGGTAGAGGAACACCCCGGACGTTGAAGGAGGTCAAATCGACAAAGAAGAGGAAGCACGCGAAAAAAGCTTCGAGAGGCAAAAATAAAAGGAATAAATTTGACCTCTAAGGGGAGTTTAGAAAATTAAACCTCCAATGTTCGATGGAGAAACATAATATTTTTTGAATCATGGTTAATTAACATGAATAAGTATTTTCATATGTTTATGAATATGATGAAAATCTTTAGGCTACATTAGAAATCTGCAGGTTGTAGGGGTAAATCGACCTTATGGTGGGAATAAATTGAAATGGTTTGAGGAATTGATGAGCACGAGGTAATGTGGGACAACTTTTATAAATTTTTTAAAGACAAGTATGTAAGGAATGATTTTATGATGAAAATTCATAGGATTTCCACGACTTGAGATTGGGACAATGAATGATAGGATGAATTTTATCTAAAGGATTTACTTGTTTTGCTAAGATATGATCCTTATATTTGAAGGAAAAATGCCAAAGTGTTATGTTTCACGGCAATTTACCGTCCTTCATGAAAGAGAGGCCCGGAATTCAAAAACCCGAAATAATGGATGAAGTTATCGAGAAAGATCAAATTTGTTGCAATGAGATAAAGAAAAAACGTGAATTCGATGCTTGATGGCCAAACAAGAAGCAATAGAGAAATTTTGAAAATACTAATAATGTGAAAGCTAAAGGAAACAAAGGTCAATACAAAAAGCAAATGAACGAGACCTCCTAAGAAAGTTCGGCGAGAAAAAATTGAACCCAAAATGAAAATAGAAAGAGGGAGGCATCGAGTAAGTCGGACTTAAATCAATCAAAAAAAGCCTCCTCTATAATTACGGAGTTGTGGGGAGCCCACTAGTATAAAAATGTTCCTCATTGTACCAAATTGGAGCGAACTTCTAATATCGGGGAAGCCTCTATTGTTAAGGAAGTGGAAAGGAATATCCCTTGAATTAACACTACATTGGAGGATCACCAACTCCCATACGAGGCAACTGATGATGAAATTCGAAGGTAAATTAGCTAACCACTTTCTGTCTCTATTTTAATGGACCCTGGTGCAATTTTGAGCTATATTAACCTAAGGTGCTTGAGTTATGTCGGTTTCAAGCGTTAAATTTAGGAACCCCTGGCTAGTGCAATTGGCCCTTTGGAGAAAAACGAAGGGTGAGTTTCAAGATAGAATATTGTTCCATAGAAATCAAGGTACGACATATTAAGAGTGACTCTAAACATATTACCCTTAGGATATTATGACATGTTAAATGGTATGGATTGGTTGGAGAAACATTTGTCCTTATTAAATTGTAAGGAGAATATTTTGTTAGTTTTCTTACTAATGAGGGGTATAGAAAAAATATACAATGTATAAAAAGGGTATAAAGCTATAGTGACCAATTAAACAAATGCATACGAAAGGATATCCAAATTTATGCGAGTGCAAATTTGATAAACCAACTCTAAAGGCAACGTAACAACTCTAGAAAGTATGCAGGTTATACAAGAATTTGTTGATGTGTTTCTGAAGAAATTATGGAGTTCTTGCCAAAGTGGAACATAAATTTATGATAGAGCTAGTCCCAAGAGCAACCTCGGTATCAAAAAACTCCTTACCGCATAAGCACCACTGAGTTAACAAGGCTTAAAATACTATTGCTAGAGTTACTTGATAAGGGATATATATGTCCAAGTGTGTCTGACCTAGGGAGCCCCAATTTTATTCGTGTAAAATAAGGTTGTATTTTATGATTGTGTATCAATTATCAATGACTCAAAAAGCTAAATATAAAAAAAGTACCCACTTTCAAGAATTGATGATGATATTTTTTACCAAGTGAAAGGTGCTACTATGTTTTCAAAGATTGATACGTGGTCAAGATATCATCAAATTAGAATTAAGGAGGAGAATATTTATATTCTGAAACCACTTTGTGGTCATTACGAATTCATTTTTCTATCCTTCGGCCTTACAAACACCAGAGCCACATTTATGTGCTTGATGAATGGTATTTTTCACCCTTATTTGGATAAGTTCATTTTGATTTTCATTGGGAATATCTTTATCTATTCAATAAACGTTGAGAGAGTAAGGAACATCTTGAGATAGTGCTACGGACCCTAAGAGACAATAATATTTACGTTAAATTCAACAAATTTAACCTTTTTAAAGAACAAAATCAATATTTGGGACATGTTATTTCTTCTCAAAGTTTAGTTGTGGACCTTGAGAAAATCGGAACCATCATGAATTTGGTTTTTGGTATTAAGAGCGTTGCAAATATTAGATATTACATGGGGTTGGTTGGGTATTATCGCCACTTTATTGAAGGATTTTCTAGGATTACCCTCTTTGCATAACTTTCATGCAAAATAAGGGAAGAATTTTTATGTGGGCGAGAAGAACATCAACACAATTTTGAAAAAATGAAGTACTTGTTGACAATAGCCCACGTATTTAAAAAATTGCGGACTCGAAAAAATAATGTATCATTTCTACATATGCTTTCCGGGAGGCGTTGAGGGGGAGGTTAAATGAAATAAGGTAGGGTCATAGCCTATGAATCTCACGAGTTAAAGGATCATCGAAAAAAGATACTTGGTCTATGATTTGGAGTTAACTACGATTATTCATGCCCTTAAGATTTAGCTGACATTACCTGTTATGGAAAACAATTCCGATTACGGATCATAATAGTTTAACCCATTTCTTTAAGAAACCCAATTTAGATTCATGTTAATCCAATTGAATTTGCTTTCTAAGTTAGTTTGATTTTTACATAAAACATACGAAAGGGAAAGGAGAATCGTGCGACGGACATGCTAAGAAGAAAGTTACATTATGTGTATGAAATTTCTTAGAGACAAGTAGAATTTGATTGCTGAACATATTTGGGAAGTTTCCCTTAGGGCCAAAATATGAATTTTTGTGAAACAAAGTAAAAAAAATGAAAAATGTTGGAAAATCGTCCAACTATGTTATAAATGACAATAATTTATTGATCTTTAAAGGTAGACTATATGTTCCAAATCAAATAGTTGTTAAGTAATTTTTAAGGGATGAATTTCATGATAAAGGTGTAGAAATTATATAACTAATCGTTATACATCCAATATTCTCACGATCACACTATTTGACTTCATGCGCAATAAGGAATCTCTTCTACTATTTATCATCATATGTGGAAATTAAATCAATTGCATGCACACATTCAAACCATAAAAATTCACACATATGAACACGGTGTTTTAAAGAGAAAACTTGAAGCTAAAAACCCCAACTATCTGTATATAATATACTTCATAGAGATCATATAAAAATCCTCATACAAAGCTGATCATATCAAGCTCTCGGTATAATACAATCGCTACACACTAATGTGAGACTAGATCTAGAAAATCCATGCACGCGATGTTGCCACCCACTAGCACCTCTCTTTCGTAATCCCTGCTAAAGAATGGCTCTAAATGAACTTGAATTGGTCCAGCCTTGCTCACACAATCCTCATTGGCATCTCCATCGATGTGTGGTGCAAACTCATGCAACACTATAGTGACAGGCGGTAGTCAACTTTTCCTTTCACCTATCTCTCCTTGGTCTCCAACGAAAATTTCCATGCCTTGTATTTAGCGATCTATTCTTCAGTTGATTAATGAGTTAATATTTAGTGAATTAATTATTAATTAATTTGCACCACTTTGTCACTAGTGTATCAATCGGTGAGACTGAATACAACTAGCTCACGTGTGTCTAAGCCGGGTTAAACTAAACAAAACTCCATCAACTACCTCAATAACTCCACCAAACTACGTCACATGAGTTCTAGCCCAAGTCTCCATGCAATAGCTCCACTTAACCCTCGGGAATAGCATAATTCCTTTGGTCGTACGTTCCACATATGTGCACTTAATTGAAGTGCTCCCGAAGATAAGTTAATGTTTATAGTCAGAATATTATTAGAGCTAATGATATTCGACATATATATTTTTAAGTGGAAATCTAAAAATAGATTCCGCCCAATATTTCTAAATATAAGTCCATCTATTTTTCCAACTTGACCAACCATCCACAAATAGCATCCTGCAACTCATAGAATATGATCGACATGTCTAAAAATAGACTTACGCTAAAGAAATGCTTGTGGGCCCACTTAGTGAGCAACTCTTTTCACTAAGCTCGTCATCTTGTTGCAATCTCAACAAAATAGGGACTATACGCCACCACCGATCCACTGCCTCTATGGTATTCAAATTTTCTCCTGGTGAGTGCCTTTGTGAAGATATCAACATCTGATCCTTTGTAGCAATGTAAGAAAGTAACATGATCTTCGCTGAACACAATCTACGATATGATGATACCGGATGTCAATGTCTTGAGATCTATCATGAAATGCGGATTAGCTTGAATTTTGATGCAACTGCGATTATCACAATATATCACGATGGGATCTAAGTGTGAACAAAACAACCCGACCAAAATCTTCCTCCCCATCATATAGCCTTGCATGTATTCAAACTTACTTGTGTACTCGTCCTATAGCCCAGGCGAGTGCCATGGATCTTTGTTTCCTATTGTACCAAGAAAGCGCGCTTGTAGACCGGCGAAAATACCTCTAAATGTGCTCTTTACGCTCCGTTGGGCTCTCAGCCCAATCTGTCAGTGAAGCCATGCGACTTCACCTCATACGTATGTACCATAATCCATATCCCGATGTGCCTCTAAAATATCTCAATACATGCTTCACGCCTTCCCAAAAGAGATTGTTAGGCTTAACCATAGCTTGTGAAAGCTAGTTAACAACATAGCATATGTTTGATCGTGTATTGACTAGATACATGAGCGAACCAACCAACTTTTGATAAACGGTGGCATCCACTACCTCTACCGATGTAGCATCCTCTTTCCTCCAACCACCGGGGAAGGAGTGTCGATAGGATTGTAGCCTTACATGTTGAACTTCTCCGGTATCTCACGGGCATACTTTCCTTGAGACACAAAGCAGGTCCATCTTCTTGTTGCAAATTTCCAATCCCGGAAATAATGAAGGAGGCCCAATCCTTCATCTCAAACTCTTTTGCAAGATCGGCCTTACGTGAGAGTATCAATTGTTCATCTGTCAAAAAATCAAATCATCTACATAAAATATAATGATCAACAACATATCCTCCACCACAATCTGGTATAGGTTCGGATCCACCTCACTCTTAGTGAATCCAAGACGGGTAGAAATGCTTGTCTGCTCCATGTACCAAGCACGAGGTGCTTGTTCAACCCATAAACGCTCTTTTGAGCCTACACACATGTGAATCAGCACTGAATATATTGAAAACTTCGAAGTTTGCTCTATGTACACCTCCTCCTCAATGACTGCGGTGAGGCAACAGGTCCTCACATCCATCGGATAATTTTCCATCCCATCTATTACGAGAGAGCTAGGATGCTGCGTATGGAATAATACCTTGCGGCAATTGCAAAGGTTTCTTCATAGTCAATCCCCTCGATATGTGAGAAACCCGGGCAAAAAACCTTGCCTTGTGCTAATGACAATCCCATCGGTAGCTTGCTTCACTTTGTAGATCCATCTCGTACCTACCATTGATTTCCCTTCCGGCCTTGGGACAATCTCCCATGCACTTTTTACGACAATTGAATCATACTCTTCCACCATGGAATCTACCCATGCGAGGGTCCTCTATGCTTCCTCGAAAGAAGATTTTTACGTAGCGATACACTTGCTCATCGAGGCCATGTATCTAGTATATCGGACGAGTTGCTATCTCTCTCTGGCCGTGGTGATGTAGGTGCTCCTACAATCTTCTCTACATCAAGATTCGGTCGCTCATGTTACGCCACTACGCTTCCACCCTCTTATGGTTGGCGTTGCATGAGTGGTTCTTCCACTCCATGAACCTCCTCTTGTGGTTGATCCACATCATAAGAGCTCATCCTTAGGAACTAATAGCTCCTCATACGCATGCGAGTGTCGCTCCCCTCTCAAGTGAACACTTCATGCTTTCTCCTCATGAAATTTGATGTCCCGCATTGACACAACGGTCTTCGAGTGTCTAGCAAATGAACACGATAGTTGTGGGTTGTTTCTTTCTACCCAAAAAAAATATCCCAATGTACGCGGTCGGCTCCGGCTTCTTCATGGCATCCTTCATCACATGAATGTAAACAAGTGAACTTGAAAAAATCTTCAAATGAGAAATATCGGGCTTCTTGCCCGAGCGACTCTTCGGGTGTACTCATGCCAAGTACTGCAATCGAGGACAATGATTTTACACATAAACCGCGGTGTTGCAAGCTTCGGCCCACAAGTGTATGGGAAGCCCACGATCATGCAACATCACCGTGCGGCACCCACGATCGTTCTGTTACGGCGCTCCGCGGCCCATTCTCTTGTGGGTTATGAGGCGCTATGAGCTCTCTTCGAATTTCTTCTGCTGCCAAAAGTATTTGAATTCACCAAAGATGAATTCACCACCATTATCTCTCCTAAGAGCCTTCACTTGCTTCCTCGACTCTTTCTCCACCGGTGCCTAAAACTCACGGAGACTTTGAGAATGTCTCTCTCTTCTTCTACATGGAGAAGATCGAGCACTTATGAGAAAAATTCATCAACAAATATCACATAATACACCGATTTCTTTTTTGTCAAATCTATTGAGAAAAGGTCCACACACGTCTATGTGAATTCTCTCAAGGATCGTCGTGGTGCGAATATCCTTCTCATGAAAAGATGGCTTTCACAAATTTTCCCAAAGTACATCCCTTGCACTAATCACATTTTGTGCAAGTGTGCCTTTGGGAAGCCCCGGTAAATGCCTTGTAAAATTTTCAAAGCGCCATGGTGAAGATGGCCCGATCTCTTATTATACAATTCGCCCTCATCTCGGCTCACCACTCCTTATACTTTACCTTCCATTGCCCTACGCAGCCATCTACTTGCAATTGATAAAGGTTCTTAACTCAAACCCCTATCCTCGGGTTTCTCGATTGCCTTACTATGTAGGAGAGTCTTTCCCTTGCTAAAGACAACATCATATCCCTTGTCTTCCAACATCGCCACGAGAGATAAGATTCTTCTGAATCCTGGAACATGCATGACATCCTTTAAGATGAAAGTTTCTAGACTCCCTCTCAAAGGAAATGGTCCCGATGCCGAGTCCTACTTTGTATCTACCATCATCACCCATCTCAATGTGCACTCCAAGATCCTTCTCAACCAAATCGGTAAAAAAATCTTTGTCTCGAGTCATGTGGAAAGACGCACCTTGTCAAGAAACCACATTGATCCCATCACACTTGAGACCAAGCATGCGATCAGCGAAAAATCCCGGCTCAAGCTGAGGCTAAGGCCTCTCCACTGTCGTCCAACGGCTTGGTTATTTTTCTTCTTCTGTGGAAAAATTAGTGGTGTAATGTCGTGTTGGTGACGATTGAAAGCACTTCACCTTGGACATGTCCTACTTCTTTCCTTTTGATTGAGAAGAATTTTTCCCTTCCTCTTCCTTTCTTTGGCAGCCAAAGCACAATTTTTTTCTTCACCTTCATTCTTTGATGAAGATCAATCCCTAGTACTCCGCATAATCTCCTCCTGCCTGAAGATCCGACCAAAGTCGCTCCCATCACGGCGAGTTTCTCCAGGCCATTGACGGAGTCTTCCTTAGAAATTCAACTCTTCGGAAGCCCAAGCGAGCCAAACTCACCCAGTCTGTTCATCTATAGTAACACCCACTTCCCAGCTCATCCTGCTCTTTGGACAAACTTCTGTGAGGTACTTGGGTATACTTTTTCCCTTCTCCATTTTTATTTTCACGGGTTTATCTTTGAGTGCCAACTTCCTCTGGTCGCTCTTGATTTGGAACAAGTATGTCAAAGCTTTCCACATCAAGAATGGAGAAGCTTTACCATGAAGGCTAGACACTATGTGATCCTTCACACCTTCCAACGAGAATCCTTTGACATTTTATTGTCTTCTTTTGCGGGTGCGTCGAGTGCGGCGGCATCACTAGAAGTAGGTTTTTGGAATTTACGCATCTATGAACTGCTTCAACCAGTATCCTCCAGCCACCGCCTCCATCATGTCCTTCCATGAAATATAATTCGATCTACCCTCAAGGGCATACTCCAATCGCAATCCATTGAAAGACATCTCAACTTCGACACAAAGAAAATATTCTTGCAAATTCGAATTCCACCAAAACAAAACTCAACCACTTCAATGATTTTCAATTTCTCCAATGATCAATATTTCTCTTTGATACCATGTATAAATTATATAACTAATGGGTGCCACATCAATATTCTCCTAATCACACACTATTTGACTTCATGCACAATACGAATCTCTTCTACTATTGATCATCACCTTCATAATTTAAATCAATTGCATGCACATTGAAACCATAAAAATTCCCACTTTTTATATGAACACGGTGTTTTTGAAACTGAAGCTAAAAGCCCCAACTATCTATATATAATATATTTCATAGAGATCATGTAACAATCCTCATACAAAAACAATCATATCAAGCTCTTACTACAATACAATCACTACACACTAATCGAGGCCCGATCTAGCAAATCCATGCACGATCTTTGCCACACCTTTAGCCTACCTCTACGCACGAAATACCTACGAAGAATGGCTGCGGAATATGAACTCGACTTGTTCCAGCCTTGCTCATGCAATCCTCATTTTCATATCGATCAATGTGTGGGTACCAAAATCATACAACACTATATTCACAACTAATAGTCGACTTTTTCCTTTCACCTATCTCTCCTTTGGTCTCCTTTGGCTTGTCCATGCAACGTAGTTAAGCGATGTATTCTTCGGTTGATTAATGAGTTAATATTTAGTGAATTAATTATTAATTAATTCACACCACTCTCACTAGTGTATCAATTAGTTATACTAGATACGCTAGCTCAAGCGTATCCTAAGCAGGGTTAAACTAAACACAACTCCATCGACTACCTCAATAACTCCACCAAACTCAATCACATGAGTTCTAAATAAAGTCTCCATGCAATAGCTCCACTTAACCCCTCGAAATAGCGTAATTCCTTTGTTAGCTCTTGTGCCACATCTATGCACTTAACTAAAGTGCTCGAGAGAATAGGTTAATGTTTATAGTCCAAATATTATTAAGAGCTAATAATATTCGACATATCTATTTTTAGGCCCGGCAATCTAAAAATAGATTCCGCTCAATATGTGTAAAAATAGAAGTCCATATATTTTTCCAACTTGACCAACCATCCACAAATAGCATCTTGCAACTCATAGAATATGATCCACATGTCTAAATAGACACAGTCTAAAAATAGACTTGCACAAAAATAGCACGTGAGCCCACTTAGGTAAGGCGAATCTTTTCACTAAGCTCATCATATTGTTGCAATCTCAACACAAGGTATTATGTTTCTCATCCCGGTTACCAAAAACTAGTGTACGCAATGAAGAAGAACTATTTTTTTCGAGTATGAGCGGGGGAGATTATGGAATATCTAGCTAAGTGTCCTGAATTCCGGCAACTCAATAGAACAATAACACCGGAGTTGCGCTACTTCGTCTCCTACCCATGCCTGAATGGAAGTGGGATACTAATACACTATATTTCATAATGGGATTACAAATGTATAAGAATAAAAATAATTTGATTATGGTGTTGGTGGATAAATTTATCAAATTAACACATTTCATCCCCATCAAATCCTCATGCGAATTGTTCAAATTGCATAAATATTTATGAGAATCATCTTTAGTTTGCATGGGATATCAAGAGAAACAATTTTTTAGAGGGATTTGAAGTTTACATATGCATTTTGTAAGGCTACCTTTACTATATTAGGTACCCAAATCGACTTAGCAAAACCTATCACCCTCAAGTGATGGACAAAGTGAACGAGTGAATCAAGTGTTGGAGGACACTGATCCACATGTATGTGATGCAAAAACCAACTAAGTGGGAGAATAAATTCATTTAATGGAATTAAATTATAATGGCTACCATGAGTCAATAAAAATGAGTAATTTTGAGGTGTTTTATGGGAAAATATATTTCACCCTACTAATTGGAGTAGTCTAGATGATAAGTTGGTATTAGGACTAGAGAAAGGTATAAGAAAAAATTTTAAGGGTTGCTTAATATAGGAATAAAGATTACACATATAAAGATAACTTTCAAGGTTCCGGGTGGATGACCATGTATATGTGTGGGTTAAACCTAAAATGAAGCACTATGACATGGGAAGTTATGCAAAATTAAGACCACGATGTATGAACCTTTCCGGATACGAAAAGGGATAGGACCAATAAGCGTATAGACTTGCATTACCAATCATATGGTTATAATGTGTTTCATGTCTCTCTACTTAATAAATATATATTTGATTCTAGGCACATCATAAATTGGTAACATGTACGGGTAAACTAGGAAATTTTTTATGATAAATGTTTATTTTTTAGACTCAATGATTTGATAGAGTTAAAAACAACATTGTGTGTGTTTTTCGGGTTGAAACGGAGCCAGATAGTTCCTAGTAGAAACCTTGCGTATTCTAGAATAGATAGAAACAATGTTGCGGAGGCGATTTATCACCCAAGTTAAAGTGCGATGGAAGCATGTTAGCCCGAGAAGAGGACACTTGGGCATACCGAAAAATTAATGTGAAAAGCATACCCTAACTTGTTTCTTGGAAATATTAAACACTAAGGATGGTGCTTCAAACGGGAGGGAAGATGTAACACCCTGTTATTACAAGGCTTGATTGTTTCAACTTACTTTGTCTTTGGTTAATTACTTAGTTAATGGGACTTATAATACATAGGTTTAGAATAAAGCCTGTATTTGAAACTTAAAATTTAAAAATATTATTATGAATATACTTAGATGCATATTTTTTTAATAGGTGGATGAGGCTGAACTTTGAGGAGGGACCCTGAACCAATTTTTATAACTACCAAGCCGTTAGGGAAGTTATGATTCTTGGTTCTCTCTTCCCTTGAGATAAATGGATATCGGTGGGAAGAGGGGTGTTTCAACTTAGTTTTTCACTTTGGAGAGGAAAAGGGGGAGAGGAGACTTTGTCAGATGAGTGTAGTTGTACACTACACGTTGAGGAAAAGAATGTGTGAGCTAGGTTAGACCCAATGGAAGACTCCATAAAGACAAACTTCAAGCTGGGACTTGGGAAAGGTCTTGAGGTATGCAAGCTAACCTCGAGTGGTCATTGTCACTAAATTGCTCTCATTAGTTGGGGAATCTCAGGATGATATTAGAAGGACATGATTGTTGATCTCATTGGAAGGGTGGAAGGTTCTCTTCGTGAGTTCTTAGATCATGCATTAAGCTCGAGAGATGAGTATTTTTAATGTTGGTTGTTGAAATGAATTTCACCTTGAAAGAAATGTATATGTATGGTTCAAATAAGTTTGTTTCTTGTTAGTTTATAGGATGTAATTCTAGATAAGGAATATTAACATGTAGAATTGAAATCAATGAATATCCTAAGTCTATATCAATACGATGTATTTGAAATTACAATGTGGACATGTATATTTGGTTAGGTTTCAACACATACATAGAAATAAAAATGTAGGTTATGATATAATGACCGTGCTTGGATAACCAAAGAGGACTTGATTTCGGGTTAGGATAATGCGACCGAAGGTGGTAACCCAACGGTTGAATAGGTAGAATACCCTTAGAAAAAGAGAATATAGGAATTAAAAAAATAAAGAAAAAAGAATCTAGGAAGTAATTGTATATATCGACTCACTATATGGGAAAGAATTAGTTTACATATTTTATGATAGAAACCCTGATGGGTATTATCTAAGAAAGATTACAGAAATTTTCCATAAAATCGTCATCTATCCAATAAAAAAACAATTGATATATAATATATTATTAACATACCCATAAATAGAAGAAAGTTGTAGGAGTAAAATGTAACAATTACGGATAATTCTAGCAAGCATAGTAAGCAAATAGATTCAACATTGTAACCATTTATATTTAACACGGAATAAGAAAACAAAAATAAAAGGGAAAGTGATCAAATTTATAAACTTTCTTTATTAATTATGACCTTGTTTCATTAAAGATGATAGTAAAAACTAAATGAGGGATTGTACGGTCCCAAGTAAAACATAAACTTTTGTTTTCCTTAAGGCAAGAGAAATCATATCTTTAGAAGATGCATAGAAATAAACACAAATTTTCCAAAAAACTAAAACATTGTTCAAATAAAAAACAATACAGACAGATGAAATCGACCTCACTTAATTATGGAACAATCACGACAAAGAATATAGATTATGACATATGGGAATTCGGCCATTTGTAAGGTTCTCAAATCCTCAAACATAATACTACTTCCAAAACTCGTAGGTATAGGGGATGAACCCCGAGAGAAAACCAAAGAAATAAGGCTGATTTAAAATACCACATGAAGCTCACTAGGCAGGACCTTGAAGGGCTTCAAGTGAGAACCTGAAAGAATGGAGGGAACGTAGTAAATCCTTTATCCGGCAATGAACCGAAACCAGAATGAGCTTGAGCCAGTGAAACTTGTATTTTGTAACTATTGATCAAATAGCTCTCTAGGTGAGAACTTTGGAGAGAGTGTATACACACATACACACACTTTGATACTTGAATCGGATAGCAGGCCTAAATTATATAGGCTTTCACACTTAAGGGATGGTTTCAACCACTCCTCGATATCGGGATATGAGATCTATGATTAGAATCTCAATCCTATATTTATGATAACAACAACCTAACTATAGATTTCTTCATTAATTCCAACACTCCCCCTTAATGGAGAAAGGGTACTAAACAATAACATACGCCTACTAGTCGGCGAGTCTCGGCCCCTGAGCTTACAATAAAAAACATAAAAACATTATGGAGGATTTCATTTTCGTCTTTATGTAGAGGCTCCATCTTCCCACTTTCCTCGCCGTGACGTAGTGATGTATTTTCACCTCATTTCTTCCCTAGTGATGGAAAGCTTGAACGATTATCCTCGCCCTTTTGAAAGTTATGACGAGGCTTAATAGGAAATTGTTTTCTCTCACCATTTTGGTGTCACACATATATTTAGCAATGTTGTCATCTTCACACACATAAATATTCATGAGATTATCATATTTTACATTCTTTCAGCTCTTGTCTTCTTATGCCATGTCTTCGTCGTCGGCTTCATGTAGCTCATCCAATTGATCTTCAACACTTTGTTCATATTTACATACTTCCTAAGATCAAATTGTGACTCTTTAAGATCGAGGATCTTGCACAACAAATTGTGCCTCTTGTTTTCTCGTGGTCATCAACAAAACCACATTTTTTACGAAAAAATGCTACCCATGCTACCCAGGCTAATGCCTACAAATTCCCACATGAAAATATCATCATCATCGTATTGAAATCAAAAAATATAGACATGTTGTTAAAAAGGTCCGGCTTATACGGTTTTATCTTGCTTCCGGATTTCAACTCCCTCGGTCCTCTAACGAGCTCAAACAACCTCGTTACCATGCATGCGAAGTCCTCCCTTTGGTAGCTCTTCAATGGTAGAACCTTGTAGACTATGGCTTCTATGCCACGTAGGGCTTAGTGCCCTCGGCTCTTATGACGAGCGAGCAAATGACCTCTCAAAAAACTCACAATGCTATCAATGTTTAGTTCTCCATAGGCGCTTGTTCAAGTGTGCGGGTAGCGACGACAAATCCGAGGCTGCATCCCTGGAGGTTGCTCATACCCAATTCCTCGCTGTTCTTGACGGAGTAACGAGGAAAATGATTGCGATCCGGTCATTTCCACCACTAAGAGCCTATTTAGAGATCTAACGGTTTGATCGAGATATGCAAAAAAGACCCTCCTTTGAAATGCTCCCTTGCTGTATGGAAATGTGAGCACCAGTCTGAGTCTCCATTTGTTCTAGAATCAAAACCCAAAATGAAATGAAATCACAGGGTTGGCTTGACGCAGTATGTGACACAAACATTATCATGGACCATTGCAAATCCAATGTCCAAGCTCACGATAGTCCTCCTGCGTTAACGGACACGCAAAGAAAAGTGGTGTGGAGTGGGTAAGGTTTGTTGATGACACATTATATTCATTGTGTATATCCCTTCGTTGCTCACTTGTTCAACGGTCCTTCACTGTGCTCACTTGGATTACTTAAAGCTGCGATCGGCAAAGGGCATGGCATGCCTTGCCTTTCCGGTGGCCCCGAATTCGGCTATGATTTGAAGAGATAGCTTCGAGGAATAGAACCTTCGACATGGGCGTACTGCGGCGACATTACGGCTACTATAATTTCAACCTTCTACGGAAATCGGTTCAACCACAAAGGCGGCGAACAATTCCAATGTTGTAAGAACTTGAGGATGGCTCCTCTGCCTACATTGATGAGGCTTGTAGGTACATTTCCGGTTGACATATTTATCATAGGAAACAATGCCGGCCAGTGCCCGGTCTTTCCTTGCGTTCATGGCCGGCCTCTTGACCTCATCGACGCGACGAACTACGTGTCCACCGCAAACAACAATTTTTTCTTTGCCTTCACGACTCTCCTCCTCGGATCGATCGAGATCGTCCTCGATCTGTCCTTCACGGCCTTTACGACTCTCGGCCTCACGTTTCGACGCAAGTCACAATGTCACTTCTTGAGGTTAATTCACAAACTTTCAAACAACGGCGCATGGCATGGCTTTCAATGTCTTCTTGTCTAAATGGAGCAAACATAAGGGCTCTTCACACGCTCACACCTATAGGCTCCACATCGATTGTAGTGAAATTGACCATGCTGCGAGAAATCCTTCTTGCCTTCACGCAGTTGCACGGACTTACGCTCAACTCGGTTTACTCATAGATCCTTACGAGAAGCTCTCTAAGTTCCTAGCCTACCATGATAAAACTAGTTATTTTATAACTATTGATCAAATAGATCTCCATGTGAGAACCTAGAGAGTGTATACACACATACACACACTCGATACTTGAATCGGATGAGCCTAAATTATATAGGCCTTCACACTCACGAGATGGTTTGAACCACTCCCTCGATATCGGGATATGAGATCTATGTTAGAATCTCAATCCTATCTTTATGTTAACAACAACCTAACTATGGATTTCTCCATTAATTCCAACATTGACCAGCGGGTAGAGTAAAAGAAAATGCTGCCAAAGAAAAAAAACAATAACACTAAGTATAAGTTCAACGATTTTTGTCTTGTAAAGGAAAAGAGAACTCAATAATAAAAGTACAATAAACTACACGAGGATAAACTAACTGTTCTTTGGCCCAATTAAAATATGTGAAATGAGAAAACCCTTAAAAGTATCATCTGAAGGAAACAATGAAAAATTTGTAGCTACGGGCTCTAGAAATGTTTTTGAGTGCCTAAATCATATCCCAAAGAAGCTCCTATAACCCAAATGTTAGCCATATTAATAAAATTCTGTGGCATGAAACAATCTTCTCGGCGAATGGAGAATCGTTGAAATTTCTTCGGTTTCATTGAAAACTTACATAGGTGAGTAATTGAAAGTGTTCATTTCTTGAGGTGAGTCCTCTCTAAGGAGGAGGTGGAAGAGCTGTTACCACTCATAGATCAGTTCCATGAACCAAAGAAACAATAGAATGTAAGTCTTGGAAGTGGTTTGAGAGTATACCCTAATTTCTCCCCGAGCCATTGGGACCATCGGATCGATGAGATCAACCACGAAGGAAGATGCCAAATGTCTAGCACGCGTCTTTGCCTAAGAGAGCTTCCGGAAGTTTCATGAAATCCCTCGTTACCACATTAACCATATATGGTTGGGGATCAAATAAAGCGATATTGTTTTATCACACCCTCATATAGTTAGGTTTGGAAAGTATTATGAGTTGGGCTATTTCCAATAGAGCGCATAATAACATTACACCATAGAGTTATAAACGACTAGACTATGATGTAAGTGATATGCTCACATATTAATTTATTTGTAAACTTATAACAATGTACGCTCAAATGCTAGTCTCCAATCCACACATGTCCTTGTGATTAAATAAAGTTTTTTAACCTTGGACTACTAGTTGTTGGGAATTTAGTCTAATTGTATTTGTACATGTTACAATAGGACCTTTTATGAAGGAGATATGATAGAGAGTATAAATATTGAGTATGGTGTGAAGGTGAAGAAAAAACTATACAAATTTTTTTTAAAAAGGAACTTTTTACTATACATATAACTTCTATTTAAAATTACTAGAATGATGAAGAATGTTTGTAAAAGAACTATGATAGAGAAATTATCAAAGGAAGTATAAAAGATAATAGACAAAAACTATGATTTAAGAACTATAATCCATGAGAATTATAACCCATAAACCATAATTAACCCAAATTGTAATTGAATAATTAATAATAAAATAACTTTGACTTATAAAAATTATATTATGCTTTAAGAACTATGATCCATGAAATTATAACCCATAAAACATAACTAACTCATATTATAATTATAAGTAATTAATAATAAAGAACTGCGATTGGTAAAAGTTATAATTATGCCCAGAAATAATGATTAGGAAAATTTCTTTGTGATTAAATTCTTATTTAAAAATGATTATTAAAATTATATTTAAATAATAAATTATTCATAAATGATATTATTTTATTATTATTAAAATGACTAAGTATCACCAATTATAATTCATAAATAAAAACTTTGATGAAAAGAAATATTACCCACATAAATTATGACACAAGAGACTTGGAGGATAAGAATTATAACTCATTCGAACTATGCCCAATGAAGAACTATGGCAATAGAAAATTGTACCAACAAAAACCATCCTATAAAATTTATGGTACACCAGAGCTTTAATTAAAACCATGATATAAAATTTATGGTAAACCGGAACACAATTAACGAACAGGAACTGTGTGTCAGAGAGGAAATACGCCCAGCTCTTTAATTGACAACAGCTTTAACCCATGTGAAAGGAGAATGGAATTTTTTGAATGGTAGTATTTTGGACTCAACTTGAATAAGTATTATCGTGGACCCCGCCTGAGAAGTGTGGTTACCACTTAAAAAAAATGTGGTAGTTTAATTGGTTGTAAATTTGTTTGAAAAATTATGAAAATTTTGATAAGATTTATAGTCGTTAATCTTTAAAATTTTGGCTGTTTCAAAGGTTAAGTTTTTAATAATATTGAATCTATTTTTACTATCAAAAATAGAATTCAAATGCTACTATTAACTCAATTCCAACTACATTTAACCATCTAATCAACAAACAAGCATTAAAAAAACATTAAATTTACTATTTTTAATTTGCTTAACTATTGCTTGCTTCCCCTTGGCATTTTCATAAATAACTAACTACGCCTTCTACATTACTCACAGGATCTGCTTCAGGTGCAATGTATCTTATCTATAGCAGTGAACCCATATTTTCAAACTGTTAAACCCAAGATGACTCTAACTTAAAATACGTGCAGCTATGGGTAAAATGAGGACAAAACATGGAACTTGGTTTCAGGAAGTAGGACAAAATCAATTAGAAGCCTTGGAAGAAAAGATCTAAAGATCACAAATCTCTATAATATATGAATATGAATGTCCTTCGATGCGAACACCAAAATGTAATAATTTTCGATATAATAGATAAAAGCAAAAATCTGATTTAAAAAAACAGTAATATTTTTGAAATATATTTAAAAACTACCATTTTTAACCTAAACTTGCTTGCTTCTTTTTCTTTTTCTTGTTAAAATGTTTAATATTTTATATTTTAAAGGATAAGCACCATGTTTTCAGTTATTCATTGATATTTTCATTTTGTACATTAAATATCATTTTTATTTTCATTCAATAAATGAAAAAACATAAGCTAATCAGCTCGATCTATTTATACATATAGACTTGTTATACAACCCAGAAAGTGATATGTCATTATCAGTGGAGCTAAAATGGAGTTGACATCGGTTACTTTTTAGAAAACAAAACACCAAACACCAAAATTTTTACTCCTACACAGAACACCAAAGTTGAAGTAAACAATATAGTAAATTTTTATTATTACAATGTAAATCTTTTTGCATTTCACTTTCTTCATTCTATGATTCTTATAATTAATATCATATTTATAGTATATAAATAGTAATATTTTATAATATAAAAAATTATTATTATAATTATATATTTATTAAAATTAATATTAACATTAATATTAAATCTAAATTATCTGACTTATATTAACCACAATTATTATTGAAACTTTATGCGAGTTATCCATAATTTAATATTGAAATCTATTTTTTGTTAATTTTTATTATTATTTAAATTTATTTATTTGTAAAGTGATTGGTTGACGTCTTGGGCTTTTTTAGTAACTTCAATTTCCTGACTAGATAATAATTTTTAGTTTTTAATTTTTAGTTCTTTTTTATTTAATTTCCTTAATTTTTATTTTCTTTTTTCTTTTTTCCATTATTACTATTTTCATGACTTAAATTTTTTTTGTATTTTCAATTTATGATGACTTATTATTATATTAAAAACATATTGTGATCAATTTAATTATAAAAAAATTATATATTAATAAAAAAAACACACATATATAAATAATATTAGTTAAACATATTTCTTATTTTTTGGGAATAAATTTCAACTTAATAAAATATTTTGTTAGTTATTCTATTTTTGTAATGAAATATTTATATATATTATTTTTTAGTTTAATTAGCCTATATTTAAAACAACCTATAAGTACTAGCTTGTGCATATGAACTTTTTGTTAATATAATTGTACAATCATATTATTAATAAAATTATAATTGATAAAAATTACAAAGTTTATCTTTATATAATTCTATTACTTATAACTAACTGATAAATACAAACTTTGATGAAAAAAATATGACCAACATAATTATGACACAAGAGTATAAAACTATACCTAACTGCATATCACTCATGGAATACAGAGTGTGGCAATAGAAAATTATTGTACCACAAAATCCATAATAAAAAATTATGATCAATTATTTAATTAACAGGAACACGAACTCTACATACGCACAACCCCTACTCTTACAAGGATTGCATCCTTATTGACTTTCCTATGTTTAATAGATCAACCTCCTGAAACATGTTAAGTTAGACTCGATATTTCTTTATAAACTCAACTTCGGAGTCCCTTTCGATCCATAATTTTTTCCATTTAAATGGATCTTTAATTCTCATGTTTTCTGTTTTCATATTGTCCTTTTGGGGAACTTGGTTGAGGAAGTGGGAGAAAGTCAAAATATTGAAACCTTTGACTATGTAATGTTCATCAAACTTTATAACTATGCGGTATACCATATTATTCATGTGAATAGGAAAACGTTAAATTTTATACACAAAAGAGATGAAAGCAAAAAACTATTCTAAAACATAAAAAATTTCAAATACTAAGAAACTATCATTCTTAAAGGAGGCTTGTTATTCAGCTATATCAAACATTTCTACACTTTTCATTATAGTTGATTAACATTTTTTTTCAATTTATCACTTTTTGGTTAAACCAAAATAGTTTTTATAGACCCCACTACCTTCAGAAACACTATCGTTTGTGTTTTATACCTGAGCAAAAAATTTAGTAGTCTTCTATTCCCAAACACAAATGCAACACTACTTTATACTAGAGCACGAAAGTTAATAGTTCTCTATGCTCAAGCATAAATATAAACAACAATATTTATATACACGGCTCTTTTACATCATTTGAATGAGCGAGGAAATGTGTAATAAGCTCTCATGTAATGAACCATTTTCTCAGCGGATTCATGCGGTTTACGGTGCTTCCATTGGACTTTGTCTTGCTCGATCACTTGATTCTAGAGCATGGTATACCTCTAATGCCCAAACATGCCATCCTATTATGCCCGGTACTCCTTTAGGAAACAAATTCAACTCATTTCTTCCCAGAGCCCCACCCGTGAATCTACGATCCCAATCAATATGCTCCACGATTCTTTAAAAATAATTGATTTTCCAAGTTCTCGCATCCCCTTCTCTACTTAGTCCCTTGCGTGATACATCCCTTGGAAAGACTTCCTCACACATGAAAACTTCTTATCTAAGGCATATCCCTACCTTTCTTCGAATAACACATCGGATGGTTTCATGGCAAATCGGTGCATATCACGGGGGTTTCCAATGTCACCACAATGTTGATTCTTGAAGTCTTCAACTCCGGTGTGATGCTAGTGTGCACACTAATATTGCGAGGGCGTGTTGTTTTCCTTACAATCAACGTGCATTTGTGCTAGGCAGTTCAATAGTTCTTCTACATCAAAAGCATATATGTCTAATGAGTTTCATCATAAGAATTTTACAATTTAATTCAAGTATACCTTCATTGGAAGATTTATTTATAAAGTAAATGATAAAAAAATTAAATCAATTCAAGTCACAACTTTAACATAGAAATTATTCAACTATAATTAATACTTGCTTTTTGGTTACTCTTTTCTTCCTTTACTTTCCAAGCACTAGGTGGTGTGTACACCCTAGTAGTTCCACACGATCTTGGACTCCATATTTACCAAATGAGCTCCATGCAACCCATTGGTATGATTATAGGAATTTGGAGCATGTCTCCACTGTTAAGAACTAGTGAGTCAGTTCTCCACGAAGTCTCTAGCCAAATCCATATTTAAATTTGACTCACAAGAATCTAAAAAGCACACTAGTTCCACCCTTAAACCAAGAGGTATCCAATCTGCACTATGTCTCCACCTACAACTATGCCGATCCATATAGTCTTTTTGCACAACTCTAACCAAGCTCCCTCATGCTTACATACGGTGAGCATTGACATATCATCTACCATCAAGGTAAGCATATATTGACATAACATGTCCAGGTTCCCTGGAATCTCGTTAGATAGCGTCAAACCTCACCTACCCTCCTAACAGTCTTCTTCCTATGCTCCCGGGTCCATAATTCCACCACTAAATCACAACATTTAACTTTCCATGAGGTATACTAACAAATTTCAAGCCAAATATTCTAATTACCCAATCCTTACTTCATCCAAAAAAAAGTCTCATGGGTGTGAGATTGGTAGTCATGTCATTAGGCTCCTTTGTAGGTATTATTTATTTATAATAATGGCTTTGATCCCACACACCATTCCAACATTTTCTTACAACTTTGATCATTTACTCATATAACACTTGTCATTATTACTATGGCATGTAAATACATGAAATATCCTTTTGCATAAAGTAATAACACCCTAAAGTTATTCTTGTAATTTCAAATACATTGGACTTTAACATTGTTACACTATACATGTTCTTCATATTTTTTAAAAATTTCATAATGCAATTATTTATTCATTCAATAGAATACTAAGTAAAAATCGAGAAATGAATAATATCTAAGTTAATTAGCACTTCACTAAGTAGGAATTGCAAAATCCATTGCAGTATTTCCTCTTTGAAGGCTCCTTTCCTTCACCATACCACTTCCTAGTATCCATGAAATAATGCATTAATTGAAACAACAATTTTTCAAAATTAGCTAAAGATTTTTGCCTAATTGTTTTCATTTACCCATTGATACCTTGGATTACTTCTTGTCTTGTTGCTACTGTCATTATCTTTATTTTAGTTGAGTCCTTTTGAAGAGTTCGGTTGGTTGATAATATTTATGTTGTCACAATGCTCAACGGTTCTTGAAGGGGTATCAATCTCACATTATTCACAAATTCATCAACTCAAGTATTCCTATCCTTTAATGAAAATTTCATATAGGGATTTCCTTTGTATTCAATTCCAAGATTTCCTCATCCATATTACAAACGCCTTATTATCGATTTCCCATCCTTTATCCATTTTTCATTCATGATCACAACAAATATCGGGAGCATACACATAACCTGTTAATAATGTTTCATATCAGCAATTGGTAATTTCCACCCACTTTCACAATGGTGTTCCATATCGCATAGAATCCATTAAGTAACCTCGCTACGTTACCCAAAATATGGTAATTCTGATTTATTTCCATGCCATTCACATAGTCATCATATTTTAAAGTATTAAACACTTATCTTATTACTATGATGGTTCTCCAACTATTGACCTTTCGGGACCAATTAGTATCCTCATACCATTATTTCACCTTCCCAACTTTCTCACATTCATGAAAGATAGAATACACATATATGTATATCAATCATTCATATTTTTCCGGCCCTATAGGAACTTTCTCATTCTCATGGAATTTTCATAGGTTTTCATGGAATTGTCCATTTTATTCATGTGGATTCATCCGGTCCACCTAGATTTCATGTCACCTTCTTCTGCCTTCCCTTTTCATTTATCTTATGTATAGGGAGGGTTAATCATGGTCTTACACTTCTAGTTGGATTTTATCCAATTCTTCTCTGCGACTCCTTTTCCTCGCTTTCCCATACTTAACAAACCACAAGGCCAATCCCCAAAAGAAAAAGATGAAAGAATGAAGATAAAGGATAACAACAATAGAATCACATGAAAAATACAAAGCAACATGGGCATACGCAAAATAAACAAACAAAACACCAAGTAAAATATGAAGCCGAAATTGACAATAAACATGTAAAACATCCCCTTTGTTTTATCCATTAGAAAATACAACAACTCATTATAACGAGTTTGGTGTTTAGTATGTACATCATTAACATGTGCACATTGTGATAAATAAAGTATTTTCTAAGGTTTACAACAACCTCAAAATTACGGTGCCCTTAAATAATCTAAGAAGTGGCCTTTAGTATATTAAAGAGATTGATGGTATGCTACCTCCTCTCTATTTATATTTCAGATTGTTGGTTTGTATTACGTAGTTGTGGAGCTTGATTATCTTCTTTATTTTGATGTACCGCGGCGTTGGACCCCTTGTTCTTAAAAGGGGTGTAAATTCCGGTTGTCATTTAAATGCTTACGGGGGTTTTAGCCGGCTCGTGGGCGCCTAGTGGGGGTTTCGAGGCGGTGCTTACCGGCTAAAAACATATGTAAATTTCCTTGTAAAAAGTATTATAATTTCTAGTCAATACGGGCCGTTCATTAGGCGGATGATCTAATGATAGAAGTTATGTTTAATTTAGGTCCCCTAGCGGGCAACCCACATTTTGTATGAGGGAATTATATTGCGGTACGGGAATTGTGTGTATTATCGAAGCGAGAAACGAGAAAGGAGAATGTGATAGAGAATAGAGGATATTACGGTGGATCTATTGTGGGTTGTGTCTCTTCATTTTGCTAAGATAATCGAAGGGAAGAATGCCGGCTATTCGGTGGACGTAGCTCAAATAGGGTGAACCATATGTCTGTGTCTCTACGGTTTTATATGTTTATGTGTTTCTACTTGCAAATGTTCTATATGTTACTGCTCTTGTAATATATATAATTTTCTAACATGTTCTTGACTCTCGCATGAAATATTTTTTCTTCTTATTTTTCTATCTATTAGAACAATCTCTTCTCATGATTCCCCCTCCAAAGTTCCAATATGAAATAAAATTTCTTTTCTCTCTATCTTCACAAGGTTTTCTCTTTGAACTTGTCGACGCAAATTTCTCTATGTCCTTAGAGGATGATGTTTGTTGCAACAACTCTTAGATGTATGAAATATATTTTTAGGAGCATTGTATTCAACCTTGCTTGTTCCTCTAATCTTCCTTTTATTTTCTTCCTCGTAGTTCTCTAGCTCAGCTTTCAAGATCTTGAGTTTCTAATTTATTAGGGGAACTTCCCATTCTTGTTCACGATGGACTTGGTCCATGCTATGCTACACCATAATATTGTCCATGTTTTTTTCTCACTATAAATGGATATTATTATTTTGTCACATAGATGTAGCTATTAATTACATAAGTATAAAAATAAATTACTTTTTACCTTGCCATGTGCACATGAAGAATGTTGATCTAAAGCAACTAATATGATGTTGTTCACACATCTAGAATTCATGTTAGCCACATATTCTATAAATACCAAGCACATATTAGTATGATATATTCACTTCATCCCTACATTTGAAATCAACCTTTTACCAAGACTAGTAGCCAAAAAAACTCTAAAGCTGGTCGGTTAGAACATAAAGTAACATATCCATTGTCTCATTCCTATCCTTTAAAAATTTTGATATCAACATTGATATTCATACAACATGCAATCTACAATAAAGTCATAATCATTAGTAACTTTTCTACAACCAACACACACTTTGCATGAGAGTAAAAAATAATTAGAAACCATTGAAATTTATAATAGAGTTCCAAACTTTTATCCCTAAAGGTCTAGTGGCAGAACCTTTGCACTTTCATTTCATTTGTTTTTACTCCACCTAGTTGATCTAAATTTTACTTGCTAGTTAATTATGTGCCAGTTTCATTTCGGATATAAACTTTAGTTTTCTTTTTTTACTTATCCTTCATAGGTTTTTCATGGGTATGTGATTGTCAAATAGTGTCCTTAGTGAAATTATGGAGTTTTTCATAATCTTAAAAGGAATAATTTTAAATGAAAGAATAGAAGCAATATTAAACATAGAAAACCGCAACATAGCTTAACATTAGAAATTTTGATAGAGTTCACCCTCCACAGGCTACATCTCATAGTCCGGCTTCATGGCTGTGACCTTTGTATCGGATTCAAGTGTGCTCAAATTTCTGTTACAAGCGAACCTTTTTCGAACCTATTCCCGTGAGTTTTAAGTATCATAATCTCCTAAAGCCTTCTTTTTTGTTGAATTTAAACTCTAGGTACTCACAAAATGACCCCAACACCTAGTTGCCTTGACGTTCAAAAATCTTCAAATGCATAAACATATAGATGACCTTTTCTACCTTTGCAACCTACTCCATTGAGTTCCCAGCATGAAAAATTAGTCGAGAATGACTTTTATTGAGCTCTATTTGGTGAAGCATTGGGTCAACATTGAGTGAGTTATGACCAAAACATTTTTGCCCCAACTTCTCCTCCAAAGTGGAGAAACTTCTAGTTAAAATTATAAAATTTAACCTTCCTTAAGTTTGGAGTGCCCTTCGAAATTTCCGCCAACATAAATTTGGCTTAATTAGCACTAGCGGTAATTATCGGCGGATAAACATGGATTAATTGAATAAATGCATTTTATGGTTAATTTTTGGTTTAATGTCAGTTAAACACATTTTTTTATTTTTAATTAAACCACATTATGTTGTAGTCAGACATCTCTCGATCTTGGTCTTTGGGCTTTGGCCACTTGGGGAGGGCTGGCCCACGGAAGCCCCCAAACTTCGAGCTGAGTTGAACTTTAGAATGTAGTTGGTCAATGTTTAGGGTAAGGAATAGATGGTAGGAGAATGATGCAGCGTTCGGATCGATTTTGAGTAAGGCCGAGAGGTCGACCCCACTACGCCTCATAAATTTCTCGCGGTGCCATTAACTCTCCTGCGCTAACTTTGTCAACTTTCCAAGTTTAAAACCGCTCCAAACTTGGTTATCGGCTCTCACACTTGGTGATACCCCATTAAAATGTGGGTTTTAAAAAACACACACACGCACACACACACACACACACACACACACACACACACACACACACACACACACATATATATATAAAATAACACCACCATATGACTAAGGTTCAAAGCAATGATTCGACCGTGGAGTAAATGCCCAATCATAAATAAAATTTGACATTCGACCTTAGGGTTAAGAGGTAGCCCACCAAAGGACACGTGGCGCCCTACAGTTTGGGTTTTACGCAAAACCCATAAAAACAATTTCAAATTCCAACCTAGGAAGAATTTGAAAGGTCAACGGGCAATTTTTCTCTTCACTTAACCATACGGAAAAAATGAAAATGAAACTTTTCACGGTGTTACTAGCGCAATCTAGAAGATATTCCTTGCATTGCGGCTACACTGCCACATCATCATTGTACCTTTTTTGCTCATTTTTTTCCTATTTTGGGAAACAAACAACGGAGGATAACTCGGTGATACAAGCTCAGATTTTGATGGAAACAAGTTGCGCTAGAATACGGCGATGAAATGTATCCAATCATTGAGTTCAATGAAATTTCAAGAACTTTGAAATTTTAGCTAATTCAATACTGATCAAGTTCTAATCCTTTTCCAAGTATTGAACCTACATTCTCTAGTTCCACTTCTATAATTCTCCCTACCACTACCTTGGACTTTCTAAGCCTAGCAAGAGGTGTCACCTTCAATTAACCCAACCTCCATGGTCTCATTATCAAGATGAGGTTATACAATTCCTTCCCATAACAATGTTTGGAATGTTGAATTCCAACAAGAAATTACAACACACACACTAATGTGGGACCAATAGGTCCTAGCAATACATTAATGTGAAGGAAAAATTAATTAATTAATTTGGTGTAGTGTTTAATTTAATTTTCCCTTAATTAAAATGGACGATAAAATGTAATATTAACTGATGATCACTTGTAATAGTTAACTGAGTGTGATAAACTCAGTTAGCTCATGTATTTCGAGTTGAGGCTGGTTGGTGAGGCATGCAGAGTAATTCTATTAGTTATGGAGTTAAAATCACATTTGGTGCATTATTTTAATGTATGAACAATCAGTTAACTCAGTTAGGTGAGTTAGAGTCAGTTGAACTAGTTGTAACTATTTGTTTCACTAGTGAGAGATCAACTGAATTAAATATTATTTAATTCACAATTATTGATCTTCCATGCAAATGATGATTTACTATTAATAGGTGCATGCATGTGAGCTCCAATGGAGACCCAGTTGAGACAAAGGTTAAAGGGAAGTTAACTATCATTTTTGTTATTAGTAGGTCGACCACATGAAACTAGACACCGATTGGATTTCCCATGATCCTTGCACAATTTAGGAAGGAAAAAATTCCGAAAGAATAGGAATTTCATTCATCAGGAATTGTGCAAGAAAGGCAGGTTGTTTAGAGGCTGAGAATTGGCTAAGTGTGGGCTAGTTTTGTCCAGGACATTGTGAGACATTTGTAAGATTGTAGAAGACTCTTGTGAGAAGAGTGAATTGTAATTGTTTCATGATTCCATGGTGAATATACAATAGAAGATAGAAGGGTTTTGAGCAGCAATATTTCCCAAGGAAATTATCTATGTTGTGGTTTGATTTTATTCTTTATGTTCTTCATGTGATTGGTGATTGTGTTTAATTTATGCAATTGATTTGTAGAAGGATTCAGTATCTAGCTTTAGTACATTGTTAGATCAGATTGAATACATTGACATACATATGTTTGTATAGTTTCTACATGGTATAAGATAACAGTAAATCACTATAGTAGAGGAGAAGCTAAGTTTGTGATCGAATAGGATTCGAATTTGCAAAAGGTATTCTTGGTGCGATAGGCGATTCAGGTTCAAAATGGATTTCAATGGCTTGAGATTGGAGTATGACCTCGAGGTCAGCTCTAACTATATTTCATGGACATAAAGGATGGAGGTAGTACTAGAGGAAAATGGGTTGAAAGAATTCATTGACAATGATGTTCCCAAACCCGTTGTAGTAGATGCTACAAATCTTGATGCTTGGCAAAAAAAGGTTGCAGAGGCGATGAGGATCTTATTGGAGCGAGTAGGAGACCACATTTTCTCAAGTCTCCATGGAAAAGAGACACCATATGCAATTTGAAAATCTTTCAAAGATATATTTCATAGCAACAATGATCATAGAATATTGGCATTGAAGGACCAGCTCAGGAAAATAAAAAAAGAGAAAGTTGACACCATGAAGCACTATTTAACACTGTTTTTCCAATGTCGAGGTGAGCTTCGTAGTGTCGGCATTACTATCACTGATGATGTCTTGGTGAGCCTCGCTCTTCTAGGACTTCCCAAGAGTTTGCATAGTTATCAAGACTCTGTTAATGGAAGGGAAAAGCTACCAGATTGGGAACGACTTTGATGAGATTTGGTCCAAGAAGAATTCATGTGGAATACTAGTGATAGATCTTCATCTAGGAATGATGATGAAGAATATTTTTCTTTGGCTTCCATGTCAAAGAAGGGGAAAGGAAAGAAATTCCATTACAAATCTGAGTCCAGTAAAGATGGAAAGAAGCGTGAAATGTCTAGAGTGAAGCGTTTTCACTATCACAAGCATGGACATTATGCCACTAATTGTATACAAAAGAATAAGATCAAGAAGGCTTCAGGATCTGTAGTTGATGAGGCTTTGGCCTCACAATTTGAGCTTGACTTCTCGCTCATTACAGGAATGGTTTCAAGTGCAATGGGATCAGTGTGGTACTTGGATGGTGGTGCATCATTTCACATGACAGGAGACAAAGAAGTTTTTAGTATCTTGGACGAGAAGGACCTCCAGATACATATTGAAATGGGTGATGATGGGCGGTACAGTTCTACTAGGATTGGTACAATTACCTTCCAAAAATAGCTAGGTAAACCCTTTCAATTAAAATATCTAATGCATGTACCAGGCTTGAAGAAAACTTTGGTATTAGTCACAATGTTGGAGGATAGATGCTATGATGTTGTTTTCAGTGAGGGAAAATCTATCCTTTGACATAAAGCAATAGGACAAGCCAAGAAGATTCAGATTCGTGTGAAGAATCCCTATAAACTTGATGTCGATGGTTGCGCAGTATTGATGGGTAACGCGGACAAAGTGGTGAGGTGGGATGAGGGTGAGTTATGGAATAGGAGATTGGGCCATCTACACCACGGAGCCCTAAAGGTCATGCAACAAATTTCTATGGGTCTTCGCAAGGGTACTCTTGCGCAGTCAGACACATGCAAGGGATGTATTATGGCGAAGTATGCGAAGGCCACTTTTCACGAGAAGGATAACCAAGCCTCAGATATCCTTGAGAGAGTTCACTTAGACATGTGTGGACCATTCTCTACTGCTTCGATAGCAAAGCATAATTACTAAGTGATATTTTTTGATGAATTTTCTAGAAATTTTTGGATCTACTTCATGCAGAAGAAAGATCAGACGTTCTCAAAATTTATTGAGTTTAAATCACTAGTGGAGAAAGACACGGGGAAGCATTTGAAGGATATTAGGAATGAAAACAGTGGTGAGTACATCTCCAATGAATTCAAGAAATTATGCAACAAAGAATGAATTCAGAGAGAGTTGATTGCGCCTCATAACCTACACAACAATGGGGTTGCAGAAAGAAATAATAGAACAATTTTGGGTGCAACACAAGTGATGTTTCATGATCAAGGCTTACCTTTGCATCTATGGGCGAAGGCATGCAACATAGTGGTATTTGTGAAAAACCATTATCCTCATCGGATACTTGCCATGAGTACACCAGATGAGACTTTTTCAGGTAAGAAACCTGATGTTTCACATTTTAAGATTTTTGGCTCATTGGCTTATGTGCATGTTAGCAAAGGCACCCAGAAGAAGCTCGAACCAACAACTGATATTGGGATATTTATGGGGTACACTGATACTCCCCACAACTATCGAGTGTATTTTCCAAACAAAAAAATGACTATTGTGATATGGGATATAAAATTTGATGAGGAGAAAGCCATGCGATTGTCCCTTTAGAGGGAGTTGGGTTTGCATGCAGAGGAGGAACTCTTGGTTCCAAAGAATGAACCTCAAGATGTGGAGCAGAAACATGCGGAGGATCATTGAGTTGAAGAAAACACTCATGCAAGCCATCCATAAGGAGTGGCAGAAGGTGCACCATGGAAGCTGATAGATTGAGACTTGATGCATTAAAGAATGTAGGAGCCCCTAATTCATTGTGCAGACAGAGACAGTATCTAGACAGGTTTACTAGATACATGGCTCTTATGAGAAAGTGTATTGTGACATAACCATATTACTTTGAGGAAGAAATGAAACAACCAATTTGGGTTGATGATATGGTAGAGGAGTATGACTCCATCATCAAAAACAGTGCATGGGAGGTTGTCCCAAGACTAGTCAGAAAATCAGTGGTTGAATCTAGATGGGTCTATAAGGTGGAGCAAGTAGTGGATGGGAGTGTGGAGAAGTACATGTCCAAATTTATGGCCCAGAAATTCTCACAAGTTGAGGGGATTGAATATGAGAATACTTTCACACCAGTTGTGAGGTACTCTTCCATTAGATATATCCTTGCACTCTCAGCATAGATGGGGTGGCGCATTCATCAGATGGATGTGAAAACGTCGTTTCTCAATGTATTTATTGAGGAATATGTGTGCATAGAATAGCCAGAAGGTTTTGAAATATTTGACAATGAGTCGCATGTGTGTCGATGCAAGAGAGCACTATATGGGCTGAAGCAAGAACCTTGTGCCTGGTACACTCAGATTGATAGCTATTTCACCGGGTTGGGCTTCACCAAAATTGAAGTTGATGCAAACATGTACTAGATTGTGGCTAATGGTAAGCTCTTGATTATCATGCTTTATGTTGATGATATAATTTTGACAGGTGATGATCACCTGATAACTTTATTCAAGGAAGATATTTCAAGGGAGTTTGAAATGAAGGACATAGGAATCCTTCACTATTTCCTTGTTTTGGAAATATGGCATTGGGATGGTGAAAATTTTTGTTTTCAAGACAAGTATGTGAAAGAGATACTGGAGCTGATTTTCACATGGAGAGGTGTAAACCCATTGACACTCCTCTTATAGAATATTGGAGGAAAGAGGGGATGCTACTTCGGAGAAGTAGTGGATACCACGTCATAAGAAGCTAGTGGGTTCACCGATGTACTTGGTGAACACCGGACCGTAGCATTTGCTACAGCAGTTAACTTTGGGGCCAGTCACTATGGTTACACGGCCAAGATCTTTCGAAGGCGGGAAGCATGTCTTGAGATATCTCAGGGGCACTACAAATTATGGATTATGGTACAGGAGCAGAGTAGAGGGAGTGAAGCTTCAAGGCTTCATGAATGTAGATTTCAAGCAAAGCGTGTCCATTAGACGGAAGAGCATATCAAGAGGGATCTTCGAGATAGATCGCACAACGATTTCTTGGTACAATAGGAAGCAACAATCTATGGCACTCACTTCAACCGAGGGTAGAGATCATGTGTATCAAGTCAAGCTACATGTGAGGCCATCTAAATGATAAAGATCCCATTGATTTTTTTGGATCTCGGATGGATGCGACTGTAGATACATTGTGATAACTAGAGTTGCATTAAACTCTCGATTAATCTGCATGTTGATGATAGGTCCAAGAACACGTGAGCATCCGATACTACACCATCTTAGATATCGTGTTTATAGAGCGCATTATGTTACTTCGAGTACATTCCCCATGGAAGATCATGATGCAGATATTCGATGAAGGTGCTCTCCAGAGAAAATTCAAATACCAAAGAGGAAATATCACAATGGAAGATAATCCATTTTTGTTGAGAGGGAGTGTTGAATTCCAACAAGAAATTAGCAGCACTACACTACTAATGTGGGACCCAATAGATCCTAGACGACATTAGTGTGAAGCCGATTAATTAATTAATTTGATGCAGTTGTCTAATTTAATTTCTCTTAATTAAATTGGACAATAAAATGTAATATTTGTCTCATGATCAATTGTAATAGTTAACTGAGTGTGATAAAATCAACTAGCTCATGTATTTCGAGTTCGTGGTGGTTGGTGAGGCATGGAGAGTAATTCTATTAGTTATGGAGTTCGAATTGTAGTCTGTGGATTAGTTTAATGCATGAGCAATCATTCTAACTCGGCTAGGTGAGTTAGGTCAGTTGAACTAGTTGTAACTATTTGTTGCACTAGTGAGAGATCAGTGATCATATATTACTTAATTCATAATCATTGATATACCATGAAATCCCGATTATTTATGATTAATAGTCGCATGAATTTTAGTTCCAGGTGAGACCCGAGATTGAGACAAAGGTTAAAGGGATGTTAACTATCGCTTGTGTTATTAGTAGGTTGACCACATGCAACTCAGACACCCATTTGATTTCCCATGATCCTTACGTAGTTTAGGAAGGCTAAAAATTCTAAATAATAGGGATTGCATTCATCAATAATTTCACAAGAAAGGAAGGCTATTTAGAGGTCGAGAATTGGCTAAGTGTTGGTTATTTTTGTCCAGGACGGTGTGAGACGATGTGTGTGAGTGCATGAGACTCTTGTGAGAAGAGTGCATTGTAATTGTTTCATGATTCCATGGTGAATATACAATAGAATATAGGTGGTTTTAAGTAGAAATATTTCCCTGAAATTATTCACATTGTGGTTTGATTTGATTCCTTCTTTTTCTTCATGTGATTGGCGATGTGTATTTAATTTCTGCAACTAATTTGTATAAGGATTTAGTATGTAGCTTTAGTACATTGTTAGGTCAGGTTGAATCCATTGATATACAAATGTTTATATAATTTCTACATGGAACCTAATTTGATAAGTCCATCATTTTCATCTCATCAAGAAACTTTCTATCAATACAATTTTATTCTCAATCTGACCTTTAGATTAAAGGGTTATTCCCAATTGAGATTTTTGGCCCTAAAACCTGCGTCATCTACAAGAATTTTCCATATGGCATTCATGTGACACTACTAATTCATGTGAATTCCATTGTGGCACTTGCCAAGTCATGGCACCTTTAGCACTACCCTATTGCATGCCACTCCTTTTGAATGAACTCCATTCAAACCCCCACAATGGGCCATACACTTTCATGTCATTAGACAATGATGATCACCATCCACAAATTTTTTTCTATCCATGTGGTAGAACTGCTCCACAACACGTTCACTGGTAACAACCACTTGAACATCATCCATTTGATGAAAATAATACATACCATTGGATGCATCATGTAGCTCCTCATGGCTCAAACCTTGCTTAATTTTGTTCTTGATGTAAATTACAACTATTTCTCTCATCAACTCAAGAATTTCTAATCAAATCTGGGTGGTATTCACTGAATTAATGCACATGCATGTTTGATCATGATACATTTTCTACCATTGGATCAATGGGCACTACACAATACACCCTATCACCCTCGAGCATCAAATTACATGGCATCCATCCACATGGAGTTCCTTTTAAGCACCTACATAACATTCTACTCTAGGTGGCACCACAACCCACCACCGCATGCCATTTCACTACACATCAACATTGGCCTCTAATCTACCCACTCCTACAAGATCTTGTTAGCATGAAAATAACATGTTTGTTTGGACAGCCAAACATCCATGTGGAATCCTTTAGAGGTGCCACATTTTCATCCAAAATCCATTCACTTGAGTATCCAAATTAGCCATATATTTCTTCCATATGTCATGGTAGCAACATGCCATGTTAGCAACACTATACTATGTCATTTGGTACATATCATCATGCTCACGTAGCTATGCCATTATGAGTTAAAGCATAAGCCTCACCTAATTCTAGTACACTTGTGGAAAACAATGATTTCCTATTTAACAACAAAGAGGGAAATTTGTTTCCCACCATCCATAAACAATGCCAATATTCTCATGGGAGGTGACACCACATGATTTCTCCACAGTAGGAAAAAAATTCCCTCAAGGAAGATGATGATAATTTCCTTTGTCCTATGGCTCATATTAATTGTCCCCACTATTCCCTCAAGTCTTTTCACAAATCTAGTAGTCACAACATGAATACCTATGATTGATAGAAACACTTTCAAATTCCATGCTCCTATTAATTGTGATATTTTTCACCACTAAACTGAAGATTCCTTTCCCAAAGGGGAACATCTATGTTCCCCAACATATAAATATATCCGCATATAAATGGAAATTCTTCAACCTCCATGGCTATGACTCTCTGCGATTTCTTAACAAAGTTCATCGATCCCAGCACATGCTCATCATTTAATGCCAAGTATAATTATTCTTAAGGATGTCGATAGCTTTACAAATCCATTCTGGTGATCAACCATCTCTGCACCATTAATATATCACTGATAAATCCATCATTTACTCTCGCCAATTCTCTAAGGATTAAACATATCTATAGTGAAAATAAAATTTTATCATGCTCTACAATGGAATTATTAGGCTTTATCGATACATGTGTATCGAATACACACTAAAGCATAACACTTCCTTCAATCTATACATAAAAATTTATCCATGATACTCATGTGTACCAATAATAAAATCACACATATGTGATACTCAATTGAACTCAATAGAAATAATATATACTAGGTGAGTGAAAAATGCATTCAAGAGATTATCAATAGTCACTGGGATCTAAAAATCATTCTCAAACCATGAGAACATTCACACATCTCATCTCATTAAAATAAATGAGAAACAAAATGATTCCTCCCTAAGTAGTAGCATACATTCATTGTTATGACCCTAAAAAATAGCATTCAATATTCATAATGCAATGGGAGTACAAAAAGATACACTTATACTTTTTAGCTTAATGACCATGTAACCGAGAGAAGTACTTCAACTTCCACCCAACCATAGGACATATAAATTAAAAATCAACCATAAGTACGAGTTATGTGACAATGAATTCAATATATTATTAGTATTCATAGGGATTTTTAAATCCTTCTCAAACCACTAGAATAATAACGCATGTATCTCATTTAATGCACCCAAAAATTACACCATTCTCTCTATAAGAAATATATCCATACATTCATTTTTATAACCCAAAAAAAGCATTCAACATATCAGAATGTAATGGAAGTACAAGTAGATAGCAATTAAATTTTTATCTTAATGAATGGATTGTGAGGGAGGGACTTCAACACTCCACCCCACAATAAAGGCTAGCTACATATGCAATATTTTTGAAATTGATGACCCTAGAGATAGATCCAAAGTGTTAGGGAGTAAGTGAAAAAATGAATATAGATTGATTCAATTGGTTGATCACACAAGAATCGAAGCATCACCTTGACTTCACCTGACTTAGTTCATGGTTACATACCCTAGTAGTCTCACATATTCAACCAAGAATCTAGAGCTACCAGCACTACTTCTAAAACCCCCATAAATATCAGAAATATAGATCTTTCCCTTTGTAAAAAAAAGACTCTAGAGTACATTTTGTTCCACCTACCTTGCAAGACTCCCTAAATGCATAGTGTCTATACTGATTCTTCTCTTCAATCGCATATCTTTGTCATATGAATAGATCCATAGAAAAAAATGGTTCCCCCCACTTAACCTAGCTAGAATATAGACTATGTTGTTCTCCTCCATGTGTTCCCACCATGTGCAAACGCTTCCACTTACAGGACTCCATGCTACAATGTGTTCCATGTATTCCACCCTGTAGTACTCCGAGTACATATTGTCTCCCCTTTCTTGTTCTCTTTACTCCCATGATCCAAACTCACATTGTCTCCCTAGCTTTGTTCTGTGGTTGTTTTACTTCCTATGACCTTTCAAAATTACATCACTCTTCATATTCTATGCATTTCTTTGACTTTCACATTACAAATATTTTTGAATGATAATTTACATAATCCACAATAATGGTGGCATGTAAAATCTCATGAAATGGCATGGAAATTTTTGACATGAATTTCTTGATGATGTGGCAAATGCAAGCCACTTATTTTTTTCTCCTTGATATGTGTTTTCTTTAGAATTCTCTTCTATCCACCTCTATGTGGCTTAGTGGTAGGGATTCTTCAATGATCTCAAGTCTTAAGTTGTTGTTGCAAAATGGTGTCCCCTTTGCTTTCTCTTAGTTGATTAGCTTGCATAATCAACTAAAAATATGTCTTTTAACATGTTTCCCTCCTTCATATCCTTCTTCATCATCTTTCCATGGCATCATAAAGAACCCATATATGCAATTCACTCATGACGAGACGACATTATTTTGATAAATCCATAGTCTAATATAATCCATGTTGATCCATTGATCTATGTGGGAACAGATGATAGGTGAGAGAGAGGCTCAACGTGTAATTGCGTATCTCGAAAGCGTTAGGGGGTGAAGCTTGAGCTTTGAAATTGTGAATGTGTGGTCAGCTGAGACCGAGGAGGAAAAAATTCTACAATCTAGGGAGATTAGTGTGAGAGGCTAAGGGATTGGCATTGGTTTAGCTATTACAGCTTTGCGTTTCGTGAGGTGAGGAGGTTGGTCCATTTTGAAATCATAGAAGCATATGAGCTCAAGGTTTGAGCTTGAGGTTAGATATTTTAAAATTCATAGATGAGGCCAGGACGGGGAGATGGATTGCACAATTCTTGAGGCCAAGGTCCAAAATTAAGCACTGCAACTATGCAGTGTGTTATCACCCTAGAAATTTCTAAATATTGTGAGATTTTGGATTTTTTTAGTTTTAAGAAAACTAGGGGTAACCGCGGACCTACTTTGGAAATCTAGGATCTAACCTTCCTAAATTTCGGAGAGGGCTCTCTCTTTAAGATTTAACTTTGTTTTTGTTTGATATTTTAGGCTAGTTATTATAGTTCAATAGGTTTTGATTTTAAGATGTTTGGTGGAAAATAATATTACTTGAAGACAAATTAAAGAGGGATCTACCAGTCCATTGGGTTATGGAGCCAAAGTCTAGCAAGAAGAACTAGAAGGCAAGGCCAAGAGGATGCTAATGTATTCAGGGCAAGGTAGATAACCCTCAGAGTTTTGGATAGTTTTTTTGATGGGATGGCTTGCTTCGGGATAAAGGGAAATGAAGGATCCTTTGATCCGGAAAAAGAGGAAGGAGGCAGGGGTCAAACAGGATTAGCAGCAATTAAGAATTCCTAATTCCGGAAATCAGTAGAAAACATTTAAATTATTAATTAGTTAAGACGGGGAGTTCTAACACTAGTCCTGAAGTAATACTCCTACTTAATCATTAAGATTGAACAACATAAATGAAATGAATGGAACTTAGAAAATAAACAATGACAAGATAGATGCACTTTACTCTTTAAATTATCACATGAATCCTAAATTATGAAGTCTAATTGGCTATTTTCCATATTGCTGCTATGAAATCAACACATAAGCCTCCAACGTACCAACAAAATTGTCTATAATAATCTTAGAAACTTTATTCCACACTAAACACTTCATAAACTGAAGTATTTATAGAAATTTTTTATTACAAAATATCCTAGAGAAATCTAGGAAAAACTCTAGGAAATAAAATTATCTTTACACAGTAAGAGGGACAACTGCTTAACAACTTAGCAAGTTGTCCTCTTATCTAGAAAAAATAGTGATATCTTATCTAACAAAAAATTGTTTGTTTGAGTAGTTGTCCATGCTTCCTAGCACTTTGAAAATATCTTTTGAAATATGACTTCATGGATACTCTTTCCACTTTATATCCTTTAACACTGCCTTTCTTCCTGATACTCTTTCACGCTGTTCATTTATCTCTTCACTTTTGTAAAAATAGAGAAATTACGGTAGTAAAAATTTGCTGGTTGTCACTTTTCTGATAGTCTTTGACCCTGTTGTTTAGCCTGATACACTTTCAACTGATATTTTAACCTTTTGACAGTTGTAAAATGAAATTTTCACTGTGGTAGAAAAAATAATTCACTATCATATCATTTCGTTGTCATAATTGGATTTCCCTTTTACCCTTTCACTGTTGTAAAAGATACTTATGAGTAGTAAAAAACAAAAATCACATAAACTGTTTTGTTTTTCCTTTTTAGCTTCACTGTTTTACATGTGCCTTTCTTCACTATTCTGCCTCTATGCTGTTATAACAAATCTGTAAACTCTTGCCACTGCTGAGCACTAGGTATCTTCATATTTTTCAACTTTCTGTAGCTTTCATCTGCGTCAGTGTACTATGCAAAATTTGGTTTGACCATGAAAAGATGTTTAATTTCATTTTGTAGAAACAATAGATTTTCAAAGTACTGTAGAATCACTTTACCAATGGGAGAACCTTGTGGCAAAGGCTTGTTTACTTACTCTTTGGCATGGGCCCTTATTTTCTTATCATAATCTGTTTGGATCATCAGTTTCCCATTAAAGCCATGGATGTCTGGGAGTTCAACTTCTCTAAATGTTGTATACTTTGTCAGAAACTTTGTTATTGATAGGTTCATAGCCTCACATTTCTCCTACAAATTATTCATTATGTTTCTTTTTGTGAGGACTTTCTTGATTTGAAGTATTGTCTCAGTCCTATCTTGTATTTTTAGCTCCTCAAGTTCCACTCTATTTTTGCTGTTCGAGAATGAAATAAGCTTTAAAGACTGAGATGGTTTATTTGCAAGTTCTTCCTTTGTTTTTTTAATCTCTACCTGTGCTGCCAAAATTAAATCTCTTTGCTCATATATAATTTGAATTGAAGGCCATTCACTAGTAAAAAAAGATGAAATTAATGACTAGGAGACTAAAAATTTTAGTCACCGCAATTATTTCAAGTGAATTACTACTAAATTTGAGCAATTTTAAGTGACTGAACTAAAAATGACTAACTTAAATGACTAATTTAGTCTTGGAATAAAATATACGACTAGATAATAAGTGACTAAACTAAAAGCGACTAACTTAAACGACTAATTTTGTCTAGGGATAAAATATATGACTAGATAATAAGTGACTAAAGTAAAGTCACTAACTTAATTGACTAATTTAGTCTAGGATTAAAATATATGACTAGATAATAAGTGACAAAATTAATAATGATTAATGTAAATGACTATTATAGTCCAAGAATAAAAATATTTCCAAATAACAAGTACAACAAGTATATGAATTAGTCATTTATGTCAGTAATTTTTAATTGTGTCACTCCATATATGGTAGATTTCAATTTTTGTATTGAAGTGTTACATTTCACTATAGGTGTCTCTGAATCCATTTGCAGTGTTAAAATTTAGAGACAAAGGGGTCTCTGAATTCACAATGTTAAAATTATGAATACCCTTTGGTCTCTAAAGTTTAATAGTGCAGATGGATTCATCTACAATTAACATAATTGCATGTGTCATCTATCAACTTTACACTAATGCCTTCATTATAATTTTAGTAAAGGTAATATTAATTAGATAGCCAAATTAATATTTGTATTTATATTTAATATTTGGCCATAGCGTTTAATTTTTAAACTTCATTGCTTTATGTTAAAAGTATGAGTTGTTTTAAATCCAAGGTTAAATCTTCATATTTACAATTAATAACTAGATAAATATAACATTTCTTATGTTAAACATGTGATTTCATTTCAATTTAGTATTAAATCATCATATTTACATTTGATAAATACTAAATAGATAAACCTACAATATATATTTATAGACCTATTTAGTAAATAGGTATGAACATTTGTTAATTTAAGTATGAAACTTAATTAAATTTTTAATGATGTATGAACCTTTGTTTTTTTGTAAGTCATTGTTATATTCATGTAGTAAAAAAGGAGTACATATTTCCAGTTACAAAGCAGGTAATCTCACCTCGACTTGGTTTGTTGACAAAAATTTGCACCAAATGCAAAATAAATGCAAAAGAGTGACTAGGGACATTGTCCATAAATGGTTGGGCGAAAGACACCGAAACACATATAAAAAATAAAGAACACCAAATATCACACTATTCGTCCAACATTATGGATGCAGGGTTGTTTAGGGTTGTTCCTAGATGCGGTGGAGGACAAAAGTCACATTGACTGTGCCCTTCAAAGTGCGCCAACCAAGTCTCCAGCTATTCCACTTTCTCAGTGAGTTGATTTTGGCCTCGCCAAACAAGTACCAATACTCTCTCCCAGACTTGGAACTTTAAATAGTGCATTTAGTCCAATGTTGCCATCTTCTCTGCATGCTCCTCATGACATAATCTCTCAATTTTGTCCACTCTTTCCATAAGGTTTTTGATAAGTGCACAACCGTTCTCTAGGCAACAATGTTGGATAACCTGCCCCTCAATTACCTCAAATTAATCAAACCCATGATTCCCCTTGCCACCACGACCTCCTCCACCCTGACGAATCTGATTTTGAACCCTCAAACCCCCACCTCTGTTATCCCCCCACTTACCTCCTCCACCACTCCCATGCGCACCCATAGTAGTGAGTAATGCATGCCCCATAGTCTTTCCACCCTGGCGTGGAGCCGCCATGATTATTTCTGAGTCTACCACCCCCACAAGGCCATGGATGGCAGGGGAGCGAGAACACCCACACCACACCAGGGGCTTCATAGTTCGCCAAGGTCGAGGAACCCTGTTGTGTGCAAATTTGAGAGACCAGACCCCCCACTATAGAAAACAAACACCATCAACGAAGGAGCCAAATGTCATCTCCCACCACCACAAGGAAGCACAGAGACACCTCCCACTACGAGATAAATACTTCCACCACCAACAAAAGAAAATACCATCACCCACCAAAACAACACAGGAACTTGAACAAAAAACAATTACAAAGTATCTGACACCTTAGTGTAACTTCCCCCAAGGCAGTGACCAGCGTCCAATTTCTCCACATAGAGACCACACACCAATCCACCAGACACCGTCACACCCACGCTGGAGGGCATGAAATTTGGAAAAGAAACTAGTTTTTTGCCACCACCCTCAAGGTTTCCTAGACTGCAAATTCTAGCTTCCTCTCTTATCAAAAAAAACAGGCTCACTAAAAGCCAAGAAAAATGGAAATGAGTGATATCACTTCCCTTCAACTTCTTATCCTCAACCCAGACGTATTCAATGGCTAAGAAACTAAGCAACATGGACAGATCTAACACACTACACTAGAAAATTCCCATGACAAGCACACACATTAAGCCGCGTGAACTCCCTCCATAAACCTTTCTATGAAATTTACACTTCCTCCTAAGAGGCCACCATCAAGACTAGCACCAAACCATATTTATGAGTCTAATGTTGGGCTCCCTCATCTTCCCTTGCCTTATCCTTTCACCACCTCCAAACTCCAATGCACAATTATTTTTCACATGAATTGCCAACATGATGCCAATAACTCTCAACCCATAACCCATTAAACCCTCACCCCTAACCCCTAAAATCCTTAACTGTTAAATCCCATAACCCCTAAGCCCCTAATCCATAATCCCTTAACCACTAACTCATTATTCACCTAACCCCTAACTACGCCTAAATCCCCTAACCCATAAGCCCACAATCCCTAATCCCTTAACCACTAACTCATTATTCCCCTAACCCCTAAACGCACCTAAATCCTATTTGAAATATTTTCATTGATGGCAAAGGAGGCAGCACTCAGGCAAAGGTGGCAACACTCAGGCAAAAGAGGCAGCGCTGTAGCAAAGGAAGGC